>OY804579.1:62404734-62841829 GCA_963680875.1 Bathymodiolus brooksi
ATCGTCTTTTATCTCCTTAATTACAATAGAAGTAATCGCTTTAATCTCCTTATTTACATCAGGAGTAATCGTTTTCATCTCCTTAATTGCAACAAGAGTAATCGATTTTATCTCCTTAATTACAATAGGAATAATCGTTTTTATCTCCTAAATTACAAGAGGAGTAATCGTTTTTGGTCTCTTTACTTACAATAGGGGTAATCACTTTTATCTCATTAATTACAATAGGAGTAATCGTTTTTATCTCCTTAATTACAATAAGAGTAATCGTTTTTATCTCCTTAATGACATTAGGAGTAATTGTTTTTATACCTTTACTCACAATAGGCGTAATCGTTTTTATCTCCTTAATTACCACAGGAGTAATCGTTTTTTGTCTCCTGAATTGCAATAGGAGTAATCGTTTTTTTGTCTTCTAAATTACAATAGGTGTAATTGTTTTTATCTCTTTAAAAACAATAGGAATAATCGTTTTTATCTCCTTAATTACAATGGGAGTATTCGTTTTTTATCTCCTTAATTACAACAGGAGTAATCGTTTTTTGTCACCTGAATTACAATAGGAGTAATCGTTTTTATCTCCTGAATTACAATAGAAGTAATCGCTTTTATCTCCTTAATTACAACAGGAGTAATCGTTTTTTATCTCCTTAATTACAATGGGAGTATTCGTTTTTTATCTCCTTAATTACAATAGGAGTAATCGTTTTTTGTTTCCTTAATTACAATAGGAGTAATCGTTTTGATCTACTTAATTACAATAGGAGTAATCGTTTTTTGTTTCCTTAATTACAATAGGAGTAATCGTTTTCATCTCCTTAATTACAATAAGAGTAATCGTTTTTTGTTTCCTTAATTACAATAGGAGTAATCGTTTTTTGTCTCCTTAATTACAATAGGAGTAATCGTTTTTATCTCCTTAATTACAATAGGAGTAATTGTTTTTATAACTTTACTCACAATAGGTGTAATCGTTTTTATCTCCTTAATTACGACAGGAGTAATCGTTTTTTGACACCTGAATTACAATAGGAGTAATCGTTTTTATCTCCTGAATTACAATAGGAGTAATTGTTTTTATCTCCTTAATAACAATAGGAGTAATCTTTTTTTTTCTCCTTAATAACAATAGATGTATTCGTTTTTTTATCTCCTTAATTACAATAGGAGTAATCGTTTTTTGTTTCCTTAATTACAATAGGAGTAATTGTTTTTATCTCCTTAATTACAATAGGTGTAATCGTTTTTATCTCCTTAATTACAATAGGAGTAATCGTTTTTTATCTCCTTAATTACAATAGGAGTAATCGTTTTTATCTCCTTAATTACACTAGGAGTAATTGTTTTTATCTCATTAATTACAATAAGAGTAATCATTTGTATCTCATTAATTACGATAGGAGTAATCGTTTTTATCTCCTTAATTACAATAGGAGTAATCGTTTTTGTCTCATTAATTACAATAGGAGTAATCGTTTTTTGTTTCCTTAATTACAATAGGGGTAATCGTTTTTATCTCCTTAATTACAATAGGAGTAATCATTTTTTGTCTCATTAATTACAATAGGAGTAATCGTTTTTTGTTTCCTTAGATACAATAAGGGTAATTGTTTTTATTTCCTTAATTACAAAAGGAGTAATTGTTTTTATCTCCTTAATTACAGTAGGAGTAATTGTTTTTATTCACTTACACACAATAGGTGTACTCGTTTTTATCTTCTTAATAACAACAGGAGAATCGTTTTTTCTCTCCTTAATTACAATATGTGTTATCGTTTTTATCTCCTTAATTACAATAGGAGTAATTGTTTTTATCTCCTTAATTACAATAGGAGTAATCGTTTTTTCTTTCCTTAATTACAATAGGAGTAATCGTTTTTATCTCCTTGATTACAATAGGAGTAAACGTATTTTGTCTCCTTAATTACAATAGGAGTGATCGGTTTTTTTCTCCTTAATTACAATTGGAGTAATCGTTTTTATCTCCTTAATTACAATAGAAGTAATTGTTTTTATACCTTTACTCACAATAGGTGTAATCGTTTTTTGTTTCCTTAATTACAATAGCGGTAATCGTTTTTATCTCCTTAATTACAATAGGAGTAATCATTTTTTGTCTCATTAATTACAATAGGAGTAATCGTTTTTATCTCCTTAATTACAATAGGAGTAAACGTATTTTGTCTCCTTAATTACAATAGGAGTGATCGGTTTTTTTCTTCTTAATTACAATTGGAGTAATCGTTTTTATCTCCTTAATTACAATAGAAGTAATTGTTTTTATACCTTTACTCACAAAAGGTGTAATCGTTTTTTGTTTCCTTAATTACAATAGGGGTAATCGTTTTTATTTCCTTAATTACAAAAGAGTAATTGTTTGTATACCCTTACTCACAATAGCTGTAATCGTTTGTATCTCCTTAATTACAACAGGAGTATTCGTTTTTTATCTCCTTAGTTACAATAGGACTAATCCTTTTTATCTCCTTATTTACAATAAGAGTAATCACTTTGTTTCTCCTAACTTACAATAGGAGTAATCGTTTTTATCTCCTTAATTACAATAGGAGTAATCGCTTTTTGGTCTCCTTCATTACGATAGGAGTAATCGCTTTTTGCCTCCCTAAATACAATAGGAGTAATTGCTTTTGGTCTCCTTAATTACAATAGGTGTAATCGTTTTTTGTCTCCTTAATCACAATAAGAGTAATTGGTATTGGTCTCCTTAAACACAATAGGAGTAATCGATTTATTTCTCCTTTTTACAATAGGAGTAATCGTTTTTATCTCCTTAATTACAATAGGAGTAATCGCTTTTTCGTCTCCTTCATTACAATAGCAGTGGTGGCTTTTTCTCTCCTTAATTACAATAGGAGTAATCGCTTTTGGTCTTCTTAATTACAATAGGAATAATCGTTTTTGGTCTCATAACTTACAATAGGAGTAATCGTTTTTATCTCCTTAATTACAATAGGAGTATTCGTTTTTTATCTCCTTAATTACAATAGGAGTTATCATCTTTTATCTCCTTAATTACAATAGGAGTATTCGTTTTTTATCTCCTTAATTACAATAGGGGAGTTATCGTCTTTTATCTCCTTAATTACAATAGAAGTAATCGCTTTTATCTCCTTATTTACATCAGGAGTAATCGTTTTCATCTCCTTAATTGCAACAAGAGTAATCGATTTTATCTCCTTAATTACAATAGGAATAATCGTTTTTATCTCCTAAATTACAAGAGGAGTAATCGTTTTTGGTCTCTTTACTTACAATAGGGGTAATCACTTTTATCTCATTAATTACAATAGGAGTAATCGTTTTTATCTCCTTAATTACAATAAGAGTAATCGTTTTTATCTCCTTAATGACATTAGGAGTAATTGTTTTTATACCTTTACTCACAATAGGCGTAATCGTTTTTATCTCCTTAACTACCACAGGAGTAATCGTTTTTTGTCTCCTGAATTGCAATAGGAGTAATTGTTTTTTTGTCTTCTAAATTACAATAGGTGTAATTGTTTTTATCTCTTTAAAAACAATAGGAATAATCGTTTTTATCTCCTTAATTACAATGGGAGTATTCGTTTTTTATCTCCTTAATTACAACAGGAGTAATCGTTTTTTGTCACCTGAATTACAATAGGAGTAATCGTTTTTATCTCCTTAATTACAATAGAAGTAATCGCTTTTATCTCCTTATTTACACAAGGAATAATCGTTTTTATCTCCTTAATTACAATGGGAGTATTCGTTTTTTATCTCCTTAATTACAATAGGAGTAATCGTTTTGATCTACTTAATTACAATAGGAGTAATCGTTTTTTGTTTCCTTAATTACAATAGGAGTAATCGTTTTTATCTCCTTAATTACAATAAGAGTAATCGTTTTTTGTTTCCTTAATTACAATAGAAGAAATCGCTTTTATCTCCTTATTTACACAAGGAATAATCGTTTTTATCTCCTTAATTACAATTGGAGTAATCGTTTTTTATCTCCTTAATTACAATAGGAGTAATCGTTTTGATCTACTTAATTACAATAGGAGTAATCGTTTTTTGTTTCCTTAATTACAATAGGAGTAATCGTTTTTATCTCCTTAATTACAATAAGAGTAATCGTTTTTTGTTTCCTTAATTACAATAGGAGTAATCGTTTTTTGTCTCCTTAATTACAATAGGAGTAATCGTTTTTATCTCCTTAATTACAATAGGAGTAATTGTTTTTATAACTTTACTCACAATAGGTGTAATCGTTTTTATCTCCTTAATTACGACAGGAGTAATCGTTTTTTGACACCTGAATTACAATAGGAGTAATCGTTTTTATCTCCTGAATTACAATAGGAGTAATTGTTTTTATCTCCTTAATTACAATAGGAGTAATCGGTTTTGTCTACTTAATTACAGCAGGAGTAATCGTGTTTTTTCTCCTGAATTACAATAGGAGTAATTGTTTTTGTCTCCTAAATTACAATGGGAGTAATTGTTTTTATCTCCTTAATAACAATAGGAGTAATCTTTTTTTTTCTCCTTAATAACAATAGATGTATTCGTTTTTTTATCTCCTTAATTACAATAGGAGTAATCGTTTTTTGTTTCCTTAATTACAATAGGAGTAATTGTTTTTATCTCCTTAATTACAATAGGTGTAATCGTTTTTATCTCCTTAATTACAATAGGAGTAATCGTTTTTTATCTCCTTAATTACAATAGGAGTAATCGTTTTTATCTCCTTAATTACACTAGGAGTAATTGTTTTTATCTCATTAATTACAATAGGAGTAATCGTTTGTATCTCATTAATTACGATAGGAGTAATCGTTTTTATCTCCTTAAATACAATAGGAGTAATCGTTTTTGTCTCATTAATTACAATAGGAGTAATCGTTTTTTGTTTCCTTAAATACAATAGGGGTAATCGTTTTTATCTCCTTAATTACAATAGGAGTAATCATTTTTTGTCTCATTAATTACAATAGGAGTAATCGTTTTTTGTTTCCTTAGATACAATAAGGGTAATTGTTTTTATTTCCTTAATTACAAAAGGAGTAATTGTTTTTATCTCCTTAATTACAGTAGGAGTAATTGTTTTTATTCCCTTACACACAATAGGTGTAATCGTTTTTATCTTCTTAATTACAACAGGAGAATCGTTTTTTCTCTCCTTAATTACAATATGTGTTATCGTTTTTATCTCCTTAATTACAATAGGAGTAATCGTTTTTTCTTTCCTTAATTACAATTGGAGTAATCGTTTTTATCTCCTTGATTACAATAGGAGTAAACGTATTTTGTCTCCTTAATTACAATAGGAGTGATCGGTTTTTTTCTCCTTAATTACAATTGGAGTAATCGTTTTTATCTCCTTAATTACAATAGAAGTAATTGTTTTTATACCTTTACTCACAATAGGTGTAATCGTTTTTTGTTTCCTTAATTACAATAGCGGTAATCGTTTTTATCTCCTTTATTACAATAGGAGTAATCATTTTTTGTCTCATTAATTACAATAGGAGTAATCGTTTTTATCTCCTTAATTACAATAGGAGTAAACGTATTTTGTCTCCTTAATTACAATAGGAGTGATCGGTTTTTTTCTTCTTAATTACAATTGGAGTAATCGTTTTCATCTCCTTAATTACAATAGAAGTAATTGTTTTTATACCTTTACTCACAAAAGATGTAATCGTTTTTTGTTTCCTTAATTACAATAGGGGTAATCGTTTTTATTTCCTTAATTACAAAAGGAGTAATTGTTTGTTTACCCTTACTCACAATAGCTGTAATCGTTTTTATCTCCTTAATTACAACAGGAGTATTCGTTTTTTATCTCTTTAGTTACAATAGGACTAATCCTTTTTATCTCCTTATTTACAATAGGAGTAATCACTTTGTTTCTCCTAACTTACAATAGCAGTAATCGTTTTTATCTCCTTAATTACAATAGGAGTAATCGCTTTTTGGTCTCCTTCATTACGATAGGAGTAATCGCTTTTTGCCTCCCTAAATACAATAGGAGTAATTGCTTTTGGTCTCCTTAATTACAATAGGTGTACTCGTTTTTTGTCTCCTTAATCACAAAAAGAGTAATTGGTATTGGTCTCCTTAATCACAATAGGAGTAATCGATTTTTTTCTCCTTAATTACAATAGGAGTAATCGATTTTTGTCTCCTTAATTACAATGGAAGTAATTGTTTTTAGCTCCTTAATTACAATAGCAGTAATCGCTTTTTGGTCTCCTTAATTACAATAGAAGTAATCGCGTTTTGGTCTCCTTCATTACAATAGGAGTAATCACTTTTTGTCTCCTAACTTACAATAGGAGTAATCGTTTTTATCTCCTTAATTACAATAGGAGTAATCGCTTTTTGGTCTCCTTCATTACAATAGTAGTAGTGGCTTTTTCTCTCCTTAATTACAATAGGAGTAATCGCTTTTGGTCTTCTTAATTACAAGAGGAGTAATCGTTTTTGGTCTCATAACTTACAATAGGAGTAATCGTTTTTATCTCCTTAATTACAATAGGAGTATTCGTTTTTTATCTCCTTAATTACAATAGGAGTTATCGTCTTTTATCTCCTTAATTACGATAGAAGTAATCGCTTTTATCTCCTTGTTTACATCAGGAGTAATCGTTTTCATCCTCTTAATTGCAACAAGAGTAATCGATCTTATCTCCTTAAGTACAATAGGAATAATCGTTTTTATCTCCTAAATTACAAGAGGAGTAATCGTTTTTGGTCTCTTTACTTACAATAGGAGTAATCACTTTTATCTCATTAATTACAATAAGAATAATCGTTTTTATCTCCTTAATGACATTAGGAGTAATTGTTTTTATACCTTTACTCACAATAGGAGTAATCGTTTTTATCTCCTTAATTACAATAGGAGTAATCGTTGTTTTGTCTTCTAAATTACAATAGGAGTAATTGTTTTTATCTCTTTAATAACAATAGGAATAATCGTTTTTATCTCCTTAATTACAATGGGAGTATTCGTTTTTTATCTCCTTAAATACAATAGGAGTAATCGTTTTGATCTACTTAATTACAATAGGAGTAATCGTTTTTTGTTTCCTTAATTACAATAGGAGTAATCGTTTTTATCTCCTTAATTACAATAAGAGTAATCGTTTTTTGTTTCCTTAATTACAATAGGAGTAATCGTTTTTTGTCTCCTTAATTACAATAGGAGTAACCGTTTTTATCTCCTTAATTACAATAGGAGTAATTGTTTTTATACCTTTACTCACAATAGGTGTAATCGTTTTTATCTCTTTAATTACAACAGGAGTAATCGTTTTTATCTCCTGAATTACAATAGGAGTAATTGTTTTTATCTCCTTAATAACAATAGGAGTAATCGTTTTTTTTATCCTAAATTACAATAGGAGTAATCGTTTTTGTCTACTTAATTACAACAGGAGTAATCGTGTTTTATCTCCTGAATTACAATAGGAGTAATCGTTTTTGTGTCCTAATTACGATGGGAGTAATTGTTTTTATCTCCTTAATAACAATAGGAGTAATCGTTTTTTTCCTCCTTAATTACAATAGGAGTATTCGTTTTTTTATCTCCTTAATTACAACAGGAGTAATCGTTTTTTGTCTCCTGAATTACAATAGGAGTAATCGTTTTTATCTCCTTAATTACACTAGGAGTAATTGTTTTTATCTCATTAATTACAACAGGAGTAATCGTTTTTTATCTCCTTAATTACAATAGGAGTAATCGTTTTTATCTCCTTAATTACACTAGGAGTAATTGTTTTTATCTCATTAATTACAATAGGAGTAATCGTTTTTATCTCATTAATTAAAATAGGAGTAATCGTTTTTATCTCCTTAATTACAATAGAGTAATCGTTTTTGTCTCATTAATTACAATAGTAGTAATCGTTTTTTGTTTCCTTAATTACAATAGGGGTAATCGTTTTTTGTTTCCTTAATTACAATAGGAATAATCGTTTTTATACCTTTACTCACAATAGGTGTAATCGTTTTTTGTCTCCTGAATTACAACAGGAGTAATCGTTTTTATCTCATTAATTACAACAGGAGTAATCGTTTTTACCTCCTTAATTACAATAGGAGTAATCGTTTTTATCTCCTTAATTACAATAAGAGTAATCGTTTTTATCTCCTTAATGACATTAGGAGTAATTGTTTTTATACCTTTACTCACAATAGGCGTAATCGTTTTTATCTCCTTAATTACCACAGGAGTAATCGTTTTTTGTCTCCTGAATTGCTATAGGAGTAATCGTTTTTTTGTCTTCTAAATTACAATAGGAGTAATTGTTTTTATCTCTTTAATAACAATGGGAGTATTCGTTTTTTATCTCCTTAAATACAATAGGAGTATTCGTTTTTTGTTTCCTTAATTACAATAGGAGTAATCGTTTTGATCTACTTAATTACAATAGGAGTAATCGTTTTTTGTTTCCTTAATTACAATAGGAGTAATCGTTTTTTGTCTCCTTAATTACAATAGGAGTAATCGTTTTTATCTCCTTAATTACAATAGGAGTAATTGTTTTTATACCTTTACTCACAATAGGCGTAATCGTTTTTATCTCCTTAATTACCACAGGAGTAATCGTTTTTTGTCTCCTGAATTGCTATAGGAGTAATCGTTTTTTTGTCTTCTAAATTACAATAGGAGTAATTGTTTTTATCTCTTTAATAACAATGGGAGTATTCGTTTTTTATCTCCTTAAATACAATAGGAGTATTCGTTTTTTGTTTCCTTAATTACAATAGGAGTAATCGTTTTTTGTTTCCTTAATTACAATAGGAGTAATTGTTTTTATCTCCTTAATTACAATAGGTGTAATCGTTTTTATCTCCTTAATTACAATAGGAGTAATCGTTTTTTATCTCCTTAATTACAATAAGAGTAATCGTTTTTATCTCCTTAATTACACTAGGAGTAATTGTTTTTATCTCATTAATTACAATAGGAGTATTTGTTTTTATCTCATTAATTACAATAGGAGTAATCGTTTTTATCTCCTTAACTACAATAGAGTAATCGTTTTTGTCTCATTAATTACAATAGGAGTAATCGTTTTTTGGGTCCATAATTACAATAGGAGTAATCGTTTTTATCTCCTTAATTACAATAGGAGTAATCATTTTTTGTCTCATTAATTACAATAGGAGTAATCGCTTTTTGTTTCCTTAAATACAATAAGGGTAATCGTTTTTGTTTCCTTAATTACAAAAGGAGTAATTGTTTTTATCTCCTTAATTACAGTAGGAGTAATTGTTTTTATTCCCTTACACACAATAAGTGTAATCGTTTTTATCTCCTTAATTACAACAGGAGAATCGTTTTTATCTCCTTAATTACAATAGTAGTAATCGTTTTTTGTTTCCTTAATTACAATAGGGGTAATCGGTTTTTTTTCCTTAATTACAATAGGAGTAATCATTTTTTGTCTCATTAATTACAATAGGAGTAATCGTTTTTATCTCCTTAATTACAATAAGAGTAATCGTTTTTATCTCCTTAATGACATTAGGAATAATTGTTTTTATACCTTTACTCACAATAGGCGTAATCGTTTTTATCTCCTTAATTACCACAGGAGTAATCGTTTTTTGTCTCCTGAATTGCAATAGGAGTAATCGTTTTTTTTGTCTTCTAAATTACAATAGGAGTAATTGTTTTTATCTCTTTAATAACAATAGGAATAATCGTTTTTATCTCCTTAATTACAATGGGAGTATTCGTTTTTTATCTCCTTAAATACAATAGTAGTATTCGTTTTTTGTTTCCTTAATTACAATAGGAGTAATCGTTTTGATCTACTTAATTACAATAGGAGTAATCGTTTTTTGTTTCCTTAATTACAATAGGAGTAATCGTTTTTATCTCCTTAATTACAATAAGAGTAATCGTTTTTTGTTTCCTTAATTACAATAGGAGTAATCGTTTTTGTCTCCTTAATTACAATAGGAGTAATCGTTTTTATCTCCTTAATTACAATAGGAGTAATTGTTTTTATACCTTTACTCACAATAGGTGTAATCGTTTTTTTTCTCCTGAATTACAATAGGAGTAATCGTTTTTGTCTACTTAATTACAGCAGGAGTAATCGTTTTTGTCTACTTAATTACAACAGGAGTAATCGTGTTTTATCTCCTGAATTACAATAGGAGTAATCGTTTTTGTCTCCTAAATTACAATGGGAGCAATGGTTTTTATCTCCTTAATAACAATAGGAGTAATCGTTTTTTTCCTCCTTAATTACAATAGGAGTATTCGTTTTTTTTATCTCCTTAATTACAATAGGAGTAATCGTTTTTTGTTTCCTTAATTACAATAGGAGTAATTGTTTTTATCTCCTTAATTACAATAGGTGTAATCGTTTTTATCTCCTTAATTACAATAGGAGTAATCGTTTTTTATCTCCTTAATTACAATAAGAGTAATCGTTTTTATTTCCTTAATTACAATAGGAGTAATTGTTTTTATCTCATTAATTACAATAGGAGTACTCGTTTTTATCTCATTAATTACAATAGGAGTAATCGTTTTTATCTCCTTAATTACAATAGAGTAATCGTTTTTGTCTCATTAATTACAATAGGAGTAATCGTTTTTTGGTTCCATAATTACAATAGGTATAATCGTTTTTATCTCCTTAATTACAATAGGAGTAATCATTTTTTGTCTCATTAATTACAATAGGAGTAATAGCTTTTTGTTTCCTTAAATACAATAAGGGTAATCGTTTTTATTTCCTTAATTACAAAGGAGTAATTGTTTTTATCTCCTTAATTACAGTAGGAGTAATTGTTTTTATTCCCTTACACACAATAAGTGTAATCGTTTTTATCTCCTTAATTACAACAGGAGAATCGTTTTTCCTCTCCTTAATTACAATATGTGTTATCGTTTTTATCTCCTTAATTACAATAGGAGTAATTATTTTTATCTCCTTAATTACAATAGGAGTAATCGTTTTTTCTTTCCTTAATTACAATAGGAGTAATCGTTTTTATCTCCTTAATTACAATAGCAGTAATCGTATTTTGTCTCCTTAATTACAATAGGAGTGATCGGTTTTTTTCTCCTTAAATACAAGAGGAGTAATCGTTTTTATCTCCTTAATTACAATAGAAGTAATTGTTTTTATACCTTTACTCACAATAGGTGTAATCGTTTTTGTTTCCTTAATTACAATAGGAGTAATTGTTTTTATCTCCTTAATTACAATAGGTGTAATCGTTTTTATCTCCTTATTTACAATAGGAGTAATCGTTTTTTGTCTCCTTAATTGCAATAGGAGTAATCGTTTTTTGTCTCCTTAATTACAATAGGAATAATCGTTTTTATCTCTTTAATTACAACAGGAGAATCGTTTTTTGTCTCCTAAATTACAATAGGAGTAATTGTTTTTATCTCCTTAATAACAATAGGAGTAATGTTTTTTTTCTCCTTAATTACAATAGGAGTAATCGTTTTTTTGTCTCCTTAATTACAATAGGAGTAATCGTTTTTTTGTTTCCTTCATTACCATAGGAGTAATTGTTTTTATCTCCTTATGTACAATAGGTGTAATCGTTTTTATCTCCTTAACTACAATAGGAGTAATCGTTTTTTGTCTCCTTAATTACAATAGGACTAATCGCCTTTTTCTCCTTAATTACACTAGGAGTAATTGTTTTTATCTCATTAATTACAATAGGAGTAATCGTTTTTATCTCATTGATTACAATAGGAGTAATCGTTTTTATCTCCTTAATTACAATAGGAGTAATGGTTTTTTGTCTCATTAATTACAATAGGAGCAATCATTTTTTGTTTCCTTAATTACAATAGGAGTATTCGTTTTTGTTTCCTTAATTACAATAGGAGTAATCGTTTTGATCTACTTAATTACAATAGGAGTAATCGTTTTTTGTTTCCTTAATTACAATAGGAGTAATCGTTTTTATCTCCTTAATTACAATAAGAGTAATCGTTTTTTGTTTCCTTAATTACAATAGGAGTAATCGTTTTTGTCTCCTTAATTACAATAGGAGTAATCGTTTTTATCTCCTTAATTACAATAGGAGTAATTGTTTTTATACCTTTACTCACAATAGGTGTAATTGTTTTTATCTCCTTAATTACAATAAGAGTAATCGTTTTTATCTCCTTAATTACAATAAGAGTAATCGTTTTTTGTTTCCTTAATTACAATAGGAGTAATCGTTTTTATCTCCTTAATAACAATAGGAGTAATCGTGTTTTATCTCCTGAATTACAATAGGAGTAATCGTTTTTGTCTCCTTAATTACAATAGGAGTAATCGTTTTTATCTCCTTAATTACAATAGGAGTAATTGTTTTTATACCTTTACTCACAATAGGTGTAATTGTTTTTATCTCCTTAATTACAACAGGAGTAATCGTGTTTTATCTCCTGAATTACAATAGGAGTAATCGTTTTTGTCTCCTAAATTACAATGGGAGCAATGGTTTTTATCTCCTTAATAACAATAGGAGTAATCGTTTTTTTCCTCCTTAATTACAATAGGAGTATTCGTTTTTTTATCTCCTTAATTACAATAGGAGTAATCGTTTTTTGTTTCCTTAATTACAATAGGAGTAATTGTTTTTATCTCCTTAATTACAATAGGTGTAATCG
The DNA here is from genome assembly GCA_963680875.1 of Bathymodiolus brooksi. Classification (NCBI taxonomy): domain Eukaryota; kingdom Metazoa; phylum Mollusca; class Bivalvia; order Mytilida; family Modiolidae; genus Bathymodiolus; species Bathymodiolus brooksi. The sequence goes on from OY804579.1 coordinate 62,417,384, forward strand.
TTTTTATCTCCTTAATTACAATAGGAGTAATCGTTTTTTATCTCCTTAATTACAATAAGAGTAATCGTTTTTATCTCCTTAATTACAATAAGAGTAATCGTTTTTATCTCCTTAATGACATTAGGAGTAATTGTTTTTATACCTTTACTCACAATAGGCGTAATCGTTTTTATCTCTTTAATTACCACAGGAGTAATCGTTTTTATCTCCTTAATTACAATAGGAGTATTCGTTTTTTATCTCCTTAATTACAATAGGAGTTATCGTCTTTTATCTCCTTAATTACGATAGAAGTAATCGCTTTTATCTCCTTGTTTACATCAGGAGTAATCGTTTTCATCCTCTTAATTGCAACAAGAGTAATCGATCTTATCTCCTTAAGTACAATAGGAATAATCGTTTTTATCTCCTAAATTACAAGAGGAGTAATCGTTTTTGGTCTCTTTACTTACAATAGGAGTAATCACTTTTATCTCATTAATTACAATAAGAATAATCGTTTTTATCTCCTTAATGACATTAGGAGTAATTGTTTTTATACCTTTACTCACAATAGGAGTAATCGTTTTTATCTCCTTAATTACAATAGGAGTAATCGTTGTTTTGTCTTCTAAATTACAATAGGAGTAATTGTTTTTATCTCTTTAATAACAATAGGAATAATCGTTTTTATCTCCTTAATTACAATGGGAGTATTCGTTTTTTATCTCCTTAAATACAATAGGAGTAATCGTTTTGATCTACTTAATTACAATAGGAGTAATCGTTTTTTGTTTCCTTAATTACAATAGGAGTAATCGTTTTTATCTCCTTAATTACAATAAGAGTAATCGTTTTTTGTTTCCTTAATTACAATAGGAGTAATCGTTTTTTGTCTCCTTAATTACAATAGGAGTAACCGTTTTTATCTCCTTAATTACAATAGGAGTAATTGTTTTTATACCTTTACTCACAATAGGTGTAATCGTTTTTATCTCTTTAATTACAACAGGAGTAATCGTTTTTATCTCCTGAATTACAATAGGAGTAATTGTTTTTATCTCCTTAATAACAATAGGAGTAATCGTTTTTTTTATCCTAAATTACAATAGGAGTAATCGTTTTTGTCTACTTAATTACAACAGGAGTAATCGTGTTTTATCTCCTGAATTACAATAGGAGTAATCGTTTTTGTGTCCTAATTACGATGGGAGTAATTGTTTTTATCTCCTTAATAACAATAGGAGTAATCGTTTTTTTCCTCCTTAATTACAATAGGAGTATTCGTTTTTTTATCTCCTTAATTACAACAGGAGTAATCGTTTTTTGTCTCCTGAATTACAATAGGAGTAATCGTTTTTATCTCCTTAATTACACTAGGAGTAATTGTTTTTATCTCATTAATTACAACAGGAGTAATCGTTTTTTATCTCCTTAATTACAATAGGAGTAATCGTTTTTATCTCCTTAATTACACTAGGAGTAATTGTTTTTATCTCATTAATTACAATAGGAGTAATCGTTTTTATCTCATTAATTAAAATAGGAGTAATCGTTTTTATCTCCTTAATTACAATAGAGTAATCGTTTTTGTCTCATTAATTACAATAGTAGTAATCGTTTTTTGTTTCCTTAATTACAATAGGGGTAATCGTTTTTTGTTTCCTTAATTACAATAGGAATAATCGTTTTTATACCTTTACTCACAATAGGTGTAATCGTTTTTTGTCTCCTGAATTACAACAGGAGTAATCGTTTTTATCTCATTAATTACAACAGGAGTAATCGTTTTTACCTCCTTAATTACAATAGGAGTAATCGTTTTTATCTCCTTAATTACAATAAGAGTAATCGTTTTTATCTCCTTAATGACATTAGGAGTAATTGTTTTTATACCTTTACTCACAATAGGCGTAATCGTTTTTATCTCCTTAATTACCACAGGAGTAATCGTTTTTTGTCTCCTGAATTGCTATAGGAGTAATCGTTTTTTTGTCTTCTAAATTACAATAGGAGTAATTGTTTTTATCTCTTTAATAACAATGGGAGTATTCGTTTTTTATCTCCTTAAATACAATAGGAGTATTCGTTTTTTGTTTCCTTAATTACAATAGGAGTAATCGTTTTGATCTACTTAATTACAATAGGAGTAATCGTTTTTTGTTTCCTTAATTACAATAGGAGTAATCGTTTTTTGTCTCCTTAATTACAATAGGAGTAATCGTTTTTATCTCCTTAATTACAATAGGAGTAATTGTTTTTATACCTTTACTCACAATAGGCGTAATCGTTTTTATCTCCTTAATTACCACAGGAGTAATCGTTTTTTGTCTCCTGAATTGCTATAGGAGTAATCGTTTTTTTGTCTTCTAAATTACAATAGGAGTAATTGTTTTTATCTCTTTAATAACAATGGGAGTATTCGTTTTTTATCTCCTTAAATACAATAGGAGTATTCGTTTTTTGTTTCCTTAATTACAATAGGAGTAATCGTTTTTTGTTTCCTTAATTACAATAGGAGTAATTGTTTTTATCTCCTTAATTACAATAGGTGTAATCGTTTTTATCTCCTTAATTACAATAGGAGTAATCGTTTTTTATCTCCTTAATTACAATAAGAGTAATCGTTTTTATCTCCTTAATTACACTAGGAGTAATTGTTTTTATCTCATTAATTACAATAGGAGTATTTGTTTTTATCTCATTAATTACAATAGGAGTAATCGTTTTTATCTCCTTAACTACAATAGAGTAATCGTTTTTGTCTCATTAATTACAATAGGAGTAATCGTTTTTTGGGTCCATAATTACAATAGGAGTAATCGTTTTTATCTCCTTAATTACAATAGGAGTAATCATTTTTTGTCTCATTAATTACAATAGGAGTAATCGCTTTTTGTTTCCTTAAATACAATAAGGGTAATCGTTTTTGTTTCCTTAATTACAAAAGGAGTAATTGTTTTTATCTCCTTAATTACAGTAGGAGTAATTGTTTTTATTCCCTTACACACAATAAGTGTAATCGTTTTTATCTCCTTAATTACAACAGGAGAATCGTTTTTATCTCCTTAATTACAATAGTAGTAATCGTTTTTTGTTTCCTTAATTACAATAGGGGTAATCGGTTTTTTTTCCTTAATTACAATAGGAGTAATCATTTTTTGTCTCATTAATTACAATAGGAGTAATCGTTTTTATCTCCTTAATTACAATAAGAGTAATCGTTTTTATCTCCTTAATGACATTAGGAATAATAGTTTTTATACCTTTACTCACAATAGGCGTAATCGTTTTTATCTCCTTAATTACCACAGGAGTAATCGTTTTTTGTCTCCTGAATTGCAATAGGAGTAATCGTTTTTTTTGTCTTCTAAATTACAATAGGAGTAATTGTTTTTATCTCTTTAATAACAATAGGAATAATCGTTTTTATCTCCTTAATTACAATGGGAGTATTCGTTTTTTATCTCCTTAAATACAATAGTAGTATTCGTTTTTTGTTTCCTTAATTACAATAGGAGTAATCGTTTTGATCTACTTAATTACAATAGGAGTAATCGTTTTTTGTTTCCTTAATTACAATAGGAGTAATCGTTTTTATCTCCTTAATTACAATAAGAGTAATCGTTTTTTGTTTCCTTAATTACAATAGGAGTAATCGTTTTTGTCTCCTTAATTACAATAGGAGTAATCGTTTTTATCTCCTTAATTACAATAGGAGTAATTGTTTTTATACCTTTACTCACAATAGGTGTAATCGTTTTTTTTCTCCTGAATTACAATAGGAGTAATCGTTTTTGTCTACTTAATTACAGCAGGAGTAATCGTTTTTGTCTACTTAATTACAACAGGAGTAATCGTGTTTTATCTCCTGAATTACAATAGGAGTAATCGTTTTTGTCTCCTAAATTACAATGGGAGCAATGGTTTTTATCTCCTTAATAACAATAGGAGTAATCGTTTTTTTCCTCCTTAATTACAATAGGAGTATTCGTTTTTTTTATCTCCTTAATTACAATAGGAGTAATCGTTTTTTGTTTCCTTAATTACAATAGGAGTAATTGTTTTTATCTCCTTAATTACAATAGGTGTAATCGTTTTTATCTCCTTAATTACAATAGGAGTAATCGTTTTTTATCTCCTTAATTACAATAAGAGTAATCGTTTTTATCTCCTTAATTACAATAGGAGTAATTGTTTTTATCTCATTAATTACAATAGGAGTACTCGTTTTTATCTCATTAATTACAATAGGAGTAATCGTTTTTATCTCCTTAATTACAATAGAGTAATCGTTTTTGTCTCATTAATTACAATAGGAGTAATCGTTTTTTGGTTCCATAATTACAATAGGTATAATCGTTTTTATCTCCTTAATTACAATAGGAGTAATCATTTTTTGTCTCATTAATTACAATAGGAGTAATAGCTTTTTGTTTCCTTAAATACAATAAGGGTAATCGTTTTTATTTCCTTAATTACAAAGGAGTAATTGTTTTTATCTCCTTAATTACAGTAGGAGTAATTGTTTTTATTCCCTTGCACACAATAAGTGTAATCGTTTTTATCTCCTTAATTACAACAGGAGAATCGTTTTTCCTCTCCTTAATTACAATATGTGTTATCGTTTTTATCTCCTTAATTACAATAGGAGTAATTATTTTTATCTCCTTAATTACAATAGGAGTAATCGTTTTTTCTTTCCTTAATTACAATAGGAGTAATCGTTTTTATCTCCTTAATTACAATAGCAGTAATCGTATTTTGTCTCCTTAATTACAATAGGAGTGATCGGTTTTTTTCTCCTTAAATACAAGAGGAGTAATCGTTTTTATCTCCTTAATTACAATAGAAGTAATTGTTTTTATACCTTTACTCACAATAGGTGTAATCGTTTTTGTTTCCTTAATTACAATAGGAGTAATTGTTTTTATCTCCTTAATTACAATAGGTGTAATCGTTTTTATCTCCTTATTTACAATAGGAGTAATAGTTTTTTGTCTCCTTAATTGCAATAGGAGTAATCGTTTTTTGTCTCCTTAATTACAATAGGAATAATCGTTTTTATCTCTTTAATTACAACAGGAGAATCGTTTTTTGTCTCCTAAATTACAATAGGAGTAATTGTTTTTATCTCCTTAATAACAATAGGAGTAATGTTTTTTTTCTCCTTAATTACAATAGGAGTAATCGTTTTTTTGTCTCCTTAATTACAATAGGAGTAATCGTTTTTTTGTTTCCTTCATTACCATAGGAGTAATTGTTTTTATCTCCTTATGTACAATAGGTGTAATCGTTTTTATCTCCTTAACTACAATAGGAGTAATCGTTTTTTGTCTCCTTAATTACAATAGGACTAATCGCCTTTTTCTCCTTAATTACACTAGGAGTAATTGTTTTTATCTCATTAATTACAATAGGAGTAATCGTTTTTATCTCATTGATTACAATAGGAGTAATCGTTTTTATCTCCTTAATTACAATAGGAGTAATGGTTTTTTGTCTCATTAATTACAATAGGAGCAATCATTTTTTGTTTCCTTAATTACAATAGGAGTATTCGTTTTTGTTTCCTTAATTACAATAGGAGTAATCGTTTTGATCTACTTAATTACAATAGGAGTAATCGTTTTTTGTTTCCTTAATTACAATAGGAGTAATCGTTTTTATCTCCTTAATTACAATAAGAGTAATCGTTTTTTGTTTCCTTAATTACAATAGGAGTAATCGTTTTTGTCTCCTTAATTACAATAGGAGTAATCGTTTTTATCTCCTTAATTACAATAGGAGTAATTGTTTTTATACCTTTACTCACAATAGGTGTAATTGTTTTTATCTCCTTAATTACAATAAGAGTAATCGTTTTTATCTCCTTAATTACAATAAGAGTAATCGTTTTTTGTTTCCTTAATTACAATAGGAGTAATCGTTTTTATCTCCTTAATAACAATAGGAGTAATCGTGTTTTATCTCCTGAATTACAATAGGAGTAATCGTTTTGTCTCCTTAATTACAATAGGAGTAATCGTTTTTATCTCCTTAATTACAATAGGAGTAATTGTTTTTATACCTTTACTCACAATAGGTGTAATTGTTTTTATCTCCTTAATTACAACAGGAGTAATCGTGTTTTATCTCCTGAATTACAATAGGAGTAATCGTTTTTGTCTCCTAAATTACAATGGGAGCAATGGTTTTTATCTCCTTAATAACAATAGGAGTAATCGTTTTTTTCCTCCTTAATTACAATAGGAGTATTCGTTTTTTTATCTCCTTAATTACAATAGGAGTAATCGTTTTTTGTTTCCTTAATTACAATAGGAGTAATTGTTTTTATCTCCTTAATTACAATAGGTGTAATCGTTTTTATCTCCTTAATTACAATAGGAGTAATCGTTTTTTATCTCCTTAATTACAATAAGAGTAATCGTTTTTATCTCCTTAATTACAATAAGAGTAATCGTTTTTATCTCCTTAATGACATTAGGAGTAATTGTTTTTATACCTTTACTCACAATAGGCGTAATCGTTTTTATCTCTTTAATTACCACAGGAGTAAACGTTTTTTGTCTCCTGCATTGCAATAGGAGTAATCGTTTTTTTTGTCTTCTAAATTACAATAGGAGTAATTGTTTTTATCTCTTTAATAACAATAGGAATAATCGTTTTTATCTCCTTAATTACAATGGGAGTATTCGTTTTTTTTCTCCTTAAATACAATAGGAGTATTCGTTTTTTGTTTCCTTAATTACAATAGGAGTAATCGTTTTGATCTACTTAATTACAATAGGAGTAATCGTTTTTGTTTCCTTAATTACAATAGGAGTAATCGTTTTTATCTCCTTAATTACAATAAGAGTAATCGTTTTTTGTTTCCTTAATTACAATAGGAGTAATCGTTTTTGTCTCCTTAATTACAATAGGAGTAATCGTTTTTATCTCCTTAATTACAATAGGAGTAATTGTTTTTATACCTTTACTCACAATAGGTGTAATCGTATTTATCTCCTTAATTACAACAGGAGTAATCGTTTTTTTTCTCCTGAATTACAATAGGAGTAATCGTTTTTGTCTCCTTAATTACAATAGGTGTAATCGTTTTTGTCTACTTAATTACAACAGGAGTAATCGTGTTTTATCTCCTGAATTACAATAGGAGTAATCGTTTTTGTCTCCTAAATTACAATGGGAGCAATGGTTTTTATCTCCTTAATAACAATAGGAGTAATCGTTTTTTTCCTCCTTAATTACAATAGGAGTATTCGTTTTTTTATCTCCTTAATTACAATAGGAGTAATCGTTTTTTGTTTCCTTAATTACAATAGGAGTAATTGTTTTTATCTCCTTAATTACAATAGGTGTAATCGTTTTTATCTCCTTAATTACAATAGGAGTAATCGTTTTTTATCTCCTTAATAACAATAAGAGTAATCGTTATTATCTCCTTAATTACAATAGGAGTAATTGTTTTTATCTCATTAATTACAATAGGAGTACTCGTTTTTATCTCATTAATTACAATAGGAGTAATCGTTTTTATCTCCTTAATTACAATAGAGTAATCGTTTTTGTCTCATTAATTACAATAGGAGTAATTGTTTTTATCTCCTTAATTACAATAGGTGTAATCGTTTTTATCTCCTTATTTACAATAGGAGTAATTGTTTTTTGTCTCCTTAATTGCAATAGGAGTAATCGTTTTTTGTCTCCTTAATTACAATAGGAATAATCGTTTTTATCTCTTTAATTACAACAGGAGAATCGTTTTTTGTCTCCTAAATTACAATAGGAGTAATTGTTTTTATCTCCTTAATAACAATAGGAGTAATGTTTTTTTTCTCCTTAATTACAATAGGAGTATTCGTTTTTTTATCTCCTTAATTACAATAGGAGTAATCGTTTTTTGTCTCCTTAATTGCAATAGGAGTAATCGTTTTTTGTCTCCTTAATTACAATAGGAATAATCGTTTTTATCTCTTTAATTACAACAGGAGAATCGTTTTTTGTCTCCTAAATTACAATAGGAGTAATTGTTTTTATCTCCTTAATAACAATAGGAGTAATGTTTTTTTTCTCCTTAATTACAATAGGAGTATTCGTTTTTTTATCTCCTTAATTACAATAGGAGTAATCGTTTTTTGTTTCCTTAATTACAATAGGAGTAATTGTTTGTATCTCCTTAATTACAATAGGTGTAATCGTTTTTATCTCCTTAATTACAATAGGAGTAATCGTTTTTTATCTCCTTAATAACAATAAGAGTATTCGTTTTTATCTCCTTAATTACAATAGGAGTAATTGTTTTTATCTCATTAATTACAATAGGAGTACTCGTTTTTATCTCATTAATTACAATAGGAGTAATCGTTTTTATCTCCTTAATTACAATAGTGTAATCGTTTTTGTCTCATTAATTACAATAGGAGTAATCGTTTTTTGGTTCCATAATTACAATAGGTATAATCGTTTTTATCTCCTTAATTACAATAGGAGTAATCATTTTTTGTCTCATTAATTACAATAGGAGTAATCGCTTTTTGTTTCCTTAAATACAATAAGGGTAATCGTTTTTATTTCCTTAATTACAAAGGAGTAATTGTTTTTATCTCCTTAATTACAGTAGGAGTAATTGTTTTTATTCCCTTACACACAATAAGTGTAATCGTTTTTATCTCCTTAATTACAACAGGAGGATCGTTTTTCATCTCCTTAATTACAATATGTGTTATCGTTTTTATCTCCTTAATTACAATAGGAGTAATTATTTTTATCTCCTTAATTACAATAGGAGTAATCGTTTTTTCTTTCCTTAATTACAATAGGAGTAATCGTTTTTATCTCCTTAATTACAATAGCAGTAATCGTATTTTGTCTCCTTAATTTCAATAGGAGTGATCGGTTTTTTTCTCCTTAAATACAAGAGGAGTAATCGTTTTTATCTCCTTAATTACAATAGAAGTAATTGTTTTTATACCTTTACTCACAATAGGTGTAATCGTTTTTGTTTCCTTAATTACAATAGGAGTAATTGTTTTTATCTCCTTAATTACAATAGGTGTAATCGTTTTTATCTCCTTAATTACAATAGGAGTAATCGTTTTTTGTTTCCTTAATTACAATAGGAGTAATTGTTTGTATCTCCTTAATTACAATAGGTGTAATCGTTTTTATCTCCTTAATTACAATAGGAGTAATCGTTTTTTATCTCCTTAATTACAATAAGTGTATTCGTTTTTATCTCCTTAATTACAATAGGAGTAATTGTTTTTATCTCATTAATTACAATAGGAGTACTCGTTTTTATCTCATTAATTACAATAGGAGTAATCGTTTTTATCTCCTTAATTACAATAGTGTAATCGTTTTTGTCTCATTAATTACAATAGGAGTAATCGTTTTTTGGTTCCATAATTACAATAGGTATAATCGTTTTTATCTCCTTAATTACAATAGGAGTAATCATTTTTTGTCTCATTAATTACAATAGGAATAATCGTTTTTATCTCTTTAATTACAACAGGAGAATCGTTTTTTGTCTCCTAAATTACAATAGGAGTAATTGTTTTTATCTCCTTAATAACAATAGGAGTAATGTTTTTTTTCTCCTTAATTACAATAGGAGTATTCGTTTTTTTATCTCCTTAATTACAATAGGAGTAATCGTTTTTTGTCTCCTTAATTGCAATAGGAGTAATCGTTTTTTGTCTCCTTAATTACAATAGGAATAATCGTTTTTATCTCTTTAATTACAACAGGAGAATCGTTTTTTGTCTCCTAAATTACAATAGGAGTAATTGTTTTTATCTCCTTAATAACAATAGGAGTAATGTTTTTTTTCTCCTTAATTACAATAGGAGTATTCGTTTTTTTATCTCCTTAATTACAATAGGAGTAATCGTTTTTTGTTTCCTTAATTACAATAGGAGTAATTGTTTGTATCTCCTTAATTACAATAGGAGTAATTGTTTTTATACCTTTACTCACAATAGGTGTAATTGTTTTTATCTCCTTAATTACAACAGGAGTAATCGTGTTTTATCTCCTGAATTACAATAGGAGTAATCGTTTTTGTCTCCTAAATTACAATGGGAGCAATGGTTTTTATCTCCTTAATAACAATAGGAGTAATCGTTTTTTTCCTCCTTAATTACAATAGGAGTATTCGTTTTTTTATCTCCTTAATTACAATAGGAGTAATCGTTTTTTGTTTCCTTAATTACAATAGGAGTAATTGTTTTTATCTCCTTAATTACAATAGGTGTAATCGTTTTTATCTCCTTAATTACAATAAGAGTAATCGTTTTTATCTCCTTAATTACAATAAGAGTAATCGTTTTTATCTCCTTAATGACATTAGGAGTAATTGTTTTTATACCTTTACTCACAATAGGCGTAATCGTTTTTATCTCTTTAATTACCACAGGAGTAGACGTTTTTTGTCTCCTGCATTGCAATAGGAGTAATCGTTTTTTTTGTCTTCTAAATTACAATAGGATTAATTGTTTTTATCTCTTTAATAACAATAGGAATAATCGTTTTTATCTCCTTAATTACAATGGGAGTATTCGTTTTTTTTCTCCTTAAATACAATAGGAGTATTCGTTTTTTGTTTCCTTAATTACAATAGGAGTAATCGTTTTGATCTACTTAATTACAATAGGAGTAATCGTTTTTGTTTCCTTAATTACAATAGGAGTAATCGTTTTTATCTCCTTAATTACAATAAGAGTAATCGTTTTTTGTTTCCTTAATTACAATAGGAGTAATCGTTTTTGTCTCCTTAATTACAACAGGAGTAATCGGTTTTTTTCTCCTGAATTACAATAGGAGTAATCGTTTTTGTCTCCTTAATTACAATAGGTGTAATCGTTTTTGTCTACTTAATTACAACAGGAGTAATCGTGTTTTATCTCCTGAATTACAATAGGAGTAATCGTTTTTGTCTCCTAAATTACAATGGGAGCAATGGTTTTTATCTCCTTAATAACAATAGGAGTAATCGTTTTTTTCCTCCTTAATTACAATAGGAGTATTCGTTTTTTTATCTCCTTAATTACAATAGGAGTAATCGTTTTTTGTTTCCTTAATTACAATAGGAGTAATTGTTTTTATCTCCTTAATTACAATAGGTGTAATCGTTTTTATCTCCTTAATTACAATAGGAGTAATCGTTTTTTATCTCCTTAATAACAATAAGAGTAATCGTTATTATCTCCTTAATTACAATAGGAGTAATTGTTTTTATCTCATTAATTACAATAGGAGTACTCGTTTTTATCTCATTAATTACAATAGGAGTAATCGTTTTTATCTCCTTAATTACAATAGAGTAATCGTTTTTGTCTCATTAATTACAATAGGAGTAATTGTTTTTATCTCCTTAATTACAATAGGTGTAATCGTTTTTATCTCCTTATTTACAATAGGAGTAATTGTTTTTTGTCTCCTTAATTGCAATAGGAGTAATCGTTTTTTGTCTCCTTAATTACAATAGGAATAATGGTTTTTATCTCTTTAATTACAACAGGAGAATCGTTTTTTGTCTCCTAAATTACAATAGGAGTAATTGTTTTTATCTCCTTAATAACAATAGGAGTAATGTTTTTTTTCTCCTTAATTACAATAGGAGTATTCGTTTTTTTATCTCCTTAATTACAATAGGAGTAATCGTTTTTTGTCTCCTTAATTGCAATAGGAGTAATCGTTTTTTGTCTCCTTAATTACAATAGGAATAATCGTTTTTATCTCTTTAATTACAACAGGAGAATCGTTTTTTGTCTCCTAAATTACAATAGGAGTAATTGTTTTTATCTCCTTAATAACAATAGGAGTAATGTTTTTTTTCTCCTTAATTACAATAGGAGTATTCGTTTTTTTATCTCCTTAATTACAATAGGAGTAATCGTTTTTTGTTTCCTTAATTACAATAGGAGTAATTGTTTGTATCTCCTTAATTACAATAGGTGTAATCGTTTTTATCTCCTTAATTACAATAGGAGTAATCGTTTTTTATCTCCTTAATTACAATAAGAGTATTCGTTTTTATCTCCTTAATTACAATAGGAGTAATTGTTTTTATCTCATTAATTACAATAGGAGTACTCGTTTTTATCTCATTAATTACAATAGGAGTAATCGTTTTTATCTCCTTAATTACAATAGTGTAATCGTTTTTGTCTCATTAATTACAATAGGAGTAATCGTTTTTTGGTTCCATAATTACAATAGGTATAATCGTTTTTATCTCCTTAATTACAATAGGAGTAATCATTTTTTGTCTCATTAATTACAATAGGAGTAATCGCTTTTTGTTTCCTTAAATACAATAAGGGTAATCGTTTTTATTTCCTTAATTACAAAGGAGTAATTGTTTTTATCTCCTTAATTACAGTAGGAGTAATTGTTTTTATTCCCTTACACACAATAAGTGTAATCGTTTTTATCTCCTTAATTACAACAGGAGGATCGTTTTTCCTCTCCTTAATTACAATATGTGTTATCGTTTTTATCTCCTTAATTACAATAGGAGTAATTATTTTTATCTCCTTAATTACAATAGGAGTAATCGTTTTTATCTCCTTAATTACAATAGCAGTAATCGTATTTTGTCTCCTTAATTTCAATAGGAGTGATCGGTTTTTTTCTCCTTAAATACAAGAGGAGTAATCGTTTTTATCTCCTTAATTACAATAGAAGTAATTGTTTTTATACCTTTACTCACAATAGGTGTAATCGTTTTTGTTTCCTTAATTACAATAGGAGTAATTGTTTTTATCTCCTTAATTACAATAGGTGTAATCGTTTTTATCTCCTTATTTACAATAGGAGTAATCGTTTTTTGTCTCCTTAATTGCAATAGGAGTAATCGTTTTTTGTCTCCTTAATTACAATAGGAATAATCGTTTTTATCTCTTTAATTACAACAGGAGAATCGTTTTTTGTCTCCTAAATTACAATAGGAGTAATTGTTTTTATCTCCTTAATAACAATAGGAGTAATGTTTTTTTTCTCCTTAATTACAATAGGATTAATCGTTTTTTTGTCTCCTTAATTACAATAGGAGTAATCGTTTTTTTGTTTCCTTCATTACCATAGGAGTAATTGTTTTTATCTCCTTATGTACAATAGGTGTAATCGTTTTTATCTCCTTAACTACAATAGAAGTAATCGTTTTTTTCTCATTGATTACAATAGGAGTAATCGTTTTTATCTCCTTAATTACAATAGGAGTAATGGTTTTTTGTCTCATTAATTACAATAGGAGCAATCATTTTTTGTTTCCTTAATTACAATAAGGGTAATCGTTGTTATCTCCTTAATTACAATAGGAGTAATTGTTTTTATCTCCTTAATTACAATAGGAGTAATTGTTTTTATACCCTTACTCACAATAGGTGTAATCGTTTTTATCTCCTTAATTACAACAGGAGAATCGTTTTTTCTCTCCTTAATTAAAATAGGTGTACTCGTTTTTATCTCCTTAATTACAATAGGAGTAATTGTTTTTATACCCTTACTCATAATAGGTGTAATTGTTTTTATCTCCTTAATTACAACAGGAGTAATCGTGTTTTTTCTCCTTAATTACAATAGGACTAATCCTTTTTTGTCTCCTTAATTACAATAGGAGTAATTGTTTTTATCTCCTTAATTACAATAGGTGTAATCGTTTATATCTCCTTAATTACAATAGGAGTAATCGTTTTTATCTCCTTAATTACACTAGGAGTAAATTTTTTAATCTCATTAATTACAATAGGAGTAATCATTTTTACCTCCCTAATTACAATAGGAGCAATTGTTTTTGTCTCCTTAATAACAATAGGAGTAATCGTTTTTATCTCATTAATTACAATAGGAGTAATCGTTTTTTATTTCCTTCATTACAATAGGAGTAATCGTTTTTATCGCCTTAATTACACTAGGAGTAATTGTTTTTTTCTCCTTAATTACAATAAGAGTAATGTTTTTTGTTTCCTTAATTACAATAGGAGTAATCGTTTTTACCTCCTTAATTACAATAGGAGTAATTGTTTTTGTCTCTTTAATTACAATAGGAGTAATCGTTTTTATCTCATTAATTACAATAGGAGTAATCGTTTTTATCTCCTTAATTACAATAGGAGTAATCGTTTTTTGTTTCCTTAATTACAATAGGAGTAATCGTTTTTTATCTCCTTAATTACAATAAGAGTAATCGTTTTTATCTCCTTAATTACAATAAGAGTAATCGTTTTTATCTCCTTAATGACATTAGGAGTAATTGTTTTTATACCTTTACTCACAATAGGCGTAATCGTTTTTATCTCCTTAATTACCACAGGAGTAAACGTTTTTTGTCTCCTGCATTGCAATAGGAGTAATCGGTTTTTTTGTCTTCTAAATTACAATAGGAGTAATTGTTTTTATCTCTTTAATAACAATAGGAATAATCGTTTTTATCTCCTTAATTACAATGGGAGTATTCGTTTTTTTTCTCCTTAAATACAATAGGAGTATTCGTTTTTTGTTTCCTTAATTACAATAGGAGTAATCGTTTTGATCTACTTAATTACAATAGGAGTAATCGTTTTTGTTTCCTTAATTACAATAGGTGTAATCGTTTTTATCTCCTTAATTACAATAAGAGTAATCGTTTTTTGTTTCCTTAATTACAATAGGAGTAATCGTTTTTATCTCCTTAATTACAATAAGAGTAATCGTTTTTTGTTTCCTTAATTACAATAGGAGTAATCGTTTTTGTCTCCTTAATTACAATAGGAGTAATCGTTTTTATCTCCTTAATTACAATAGGAGTAATTGTTTTTATACCTTTACTCACAATAGGTGTAATCGTATTTATCTCCTTAATTACAATAGGAGTAATCGTTTTCCTCTCCTTAATTACAATAGGAGTAATCGTTTTTGTCTACTTAATTACAACAGGAGTAATCGTGTTTTATCTCCTGAATTACAATAGGAGTAATCGTTTTTGTCTCCTAAATTACAATGGGAGCAATTGTTTTTATCTCCTTAATAACAATCGGAGTAATCGTTTTTTTCCTCCTTAATTACAATAGGAGTATTCGTTTTTTTATCTCCTTAATTACAATAGGAGTAATCGTTTTTTGTTTCCTTAATTACAATAGGAGTAATTGTTTTTATCTCCTTAATTACAATAGGTGTAATCGTTTTTATCTCCTTAATTACAATAGGAGTAATCGTTTTTTATCTCCTTAATAACAATAAGAGTAATCGTTATTATCTCCTTAATTACAATAGGAGTACTTGTTTTTATCTCATTAATTACAATAGGAGTACTCGTTTTTATCTCATTAATTACAATAGGAGTAATCGTTTTTATCTCCTTAATTACAATAGAGTAATCGTTTTTGTCTCATTAATTACAATAGGAGTAATTGTGTTTATCTCTTAAATTACAATAGGTGTAATCGTTTTTATCTCCTTATTTACAATAGGAGTAATCGTTTTTTGTCTCCTTAATTGCAATAGGAGTAATCGTTTTTTGTCTCCTTAATTACAATAGGAATAATCGTTTTTATCTCTTTAATTACAACAGGAGAATCGTTTTTTGTCTCCTTAATTACAATAGGAGTAATTGTTTTTATCTCCTTAATAACAATAGGAGTAATGTTTTTTTTCTCCTTAATTACAATAGGAGTATTCGTTTTTTTATCTCCTTAATTACAATAGGAGTAATCGTTTTTTGTCTCCTTAATTGCAATAGGAGTAATCGTTTTTTGTCTCCTTAATTACAATAGGAATAATCGTTTTTATCTCTTTAATTACAACAGGAGAATCGTTTTTTGTCTCCTAAATTACAATAGGAGTAATTGTTTTTATCTCCTTAATAACAATAGGAGTAATGTTTTTTTTCTCCTTAATTACAATAGGAGTATTCGTTTTTTTATCTCCTTAATTACAATAGGAGTAATCGTTTTTTGTTTCCTTAATTACAATAGGAGTAATTGTTTGTATCTCCTTAATTACAATAGGTGTAATCGTTTTTATCTCCTTAATTACAATAGGAGTAATCGTTTTTTATCTCCTTAATAACAATAAGAGTATTCGTTTTTATCTCCTTAATTACAATAGGAGTAATTGTTTTTATCTCATTAATTACAATAGGAGTACTCGTTTTTATCTCATTAATTACAATAGGAGTAATCGTTTTTATCTCCTTAATTACAATAGTGTAATCGTTTTTGTCTCATTAATTACAATAGGAGTAATCGTTTTTTGGTTCCATAATTACAATAGGTATAATCGTTTTTATCTCCTTAATTACAATAGGAGTAATCATTTTTTGTCTCATTAATTACAATAGGAGTAATCGCTTTTTGTTTCCTTAAATACAATAAGGGTAATCGTTTTTATTTCCTTAATTACAAAGGAGTAATTGTTTTTATCTCCTTAATTACAGTAGGAGTAATTGTTTTTATTCCCTTACACACAATAAGTGTAATCGTTTTTATCTCCTTAATTACAACAGGAGGATCGTTTTTCCTCTCCTTAATTACAATATGTGTTATCGTTTTTATCTCCTTAATTACAATAGGAGTAATTATTTTTATCTCCTTAATTACAATAGGAGTAATCGTTTTTTCTTTCCTTAATTACAATAGGAGTAATCGTTTTTATCTCCTTAATTACAATAGCAGTAATCGTATTTTGTCTCCTTAATTTCAATAGGAGTGATCGGTTTTTTTCTCCTTAAATACAAGAGGAGTAATCGTTTTTATCTCCTTAATTACAATAGAAGTAATTGTTTTTATACCTTTACTCACAATAGGTGTAATCGTTTTTGTTTCCTTAATTACAATAGGAGTAATTGTTTTTATCTCCTTAATTACAATAGGTGTAATCGTTTTTATCTCCTTATTTACAATAGGAGTAATCGTTTTTTGTCTCCTTAATTGCAATAGGAGTAATCGTTTTTTGTCTCCTAAATTACAATAGGAGTAATTGTTTTTATCTCCTTAATAACAATAGGAGTAATGTTTTTTTTCTCCTTAATTACAATAGGAGTAATCGTTTTTTTGTCTCCTTAATTACAATAGGAGTAATCGTTTTTTTGTTTCCTTCATTACCATAGGAGTAATTGTTTTTATCTCCTTATGTACAATAGGTGTAATCGTTTTTATCTCCTTAACTACAATAGGAGTAATCGTTTTTTTCTCATTGATTACAATAGGAGTAATCGTTTTTATCTCCTTAATTACAATAGGAGTAATGGTTTTTTGTCTCATTAATTACAATAGGAGCAATCATTTTTTGTTTCCTTAATTACAATAAGGGTAATCGTTGTTATCTCCTTAATTACAATAGGAGTAATTGTTTTTATCTCCTTAATTACAATAGGAGTAATTGTTTTTATACCCTTACTCACAATAGGTGTAATCGTTTTTATCTCCTTAATTACAACAGGAGAATCGTTTTTTCTCTCCTTAATTACAATAGGTGTACTCGTTTTTATCTCCTTAATTACAATAGGAGTAATTGTTTTTATACCCTTACTCATAATAGGTGTAATTGTTTTTATCTCCTTAATTACAACAGGAGTAATCGTGTTTTTTCTCCTTAATTACAATAGGACTAATCCTTTTTTGTCTCCTTAATTACAATAGGAGTAATTGTTTTTATCTCCTTAATTACAATAGGTGTAATCGTTTATATCTCCTTAATTACAATAGGAGTAATCGTTTTTATCTCCTTAATTACACTAGGAGTAAATTTTTTAATCTCATTAATTACAATAGGAGTAATCATTTTTACCTCCCTAATTACAATAGGAGCAATTGTTTTTGTCTCCTTAATAACAATAGGAGTAATCGTTTTTATCTCATTAATTACAATAGGAGTAATCGTTTTTTATTTCCTTCATTACAATAGGAGTAATCGTTTTTATCGCCTTAATTACACTAGGAGTAATTGTTTTTTTCTCCTTAATTACAATAAGAGTAATGTTTTTTGTTTCCTTAATTACAATAGGAGTAATCGTTTTTACCTCCTTAATTACAATAGGAGTAATTGTTTTTGTCTCTTTAATTACAATAGGAGTAATCGTTTTTATCTCATTAATTACAATAGGAGTAATCGTTTTTATCTCCTTAATTACAATAGGAGTAATCGTTTTTTGTTTCCTTAATTACAATAGGAGTAATCGTTTTTTGTCTCCTTAATTACAATAGGAGTAATCGTTTTTGTCTCCTTAATTACAATAGAAGTAATCGTTTTTTTGTCTCCTTAATTACAATAGGAATAATCGTTTTTTGTCTCCTTAATTACAATAGGAGTAATCGTTTTTATTTCCTTACTTACAATAGGAGTAATCGTTTTTATCTATTTAATTACAATACGAATAATCGTTTTTTGTCTCCTTAATTACAATAGAAGTAATCGTTTTTTGTGTCCTTAATTACAATAGGAGTAATCGTTTTTTGTCTCCTTAATTACAATAGGAGTAATTGTTTTTATCTCCTTAATTACAATAGGAGTAATCGTTTTTTGTCTCCTTCATTACAATAGGAGTAATCGTTTTATCTCCTTACTTACAATAGGAGTAATCGTTTTTTGTCTCCTTAATTACAATAAGAGTAATCGTTTTTTGTCTCCTTAATTACAATAGGAGTAATCGTTTTTATCTACTTAATTACAATAGCTGTAATAGTTTTTATCTCCTTACTTACAATAGGAGTAATCGTTTTTTGTGTCCTTACTTACAATAGGAGTAATCGTTTTTTGTGTCCTTACTTACAATAGGAGTAATCGTTTTTTGTCTCCTTAATTACAATAGGAGTAATCGTTTTTTGTCTCCTTAATTACAATAGGAGTAATCGTTTTTTGTCTCCTTAATTACAATAGGAGTAATCGTTTTTTTGTAATAAATTACAATAGGTGTAATCGTTTTTATCTTCTTAATTACAATCGGAGTAATTTGTTTTTATCTCCTTAATTACAACAGGAGTAATCGTTTTTTATCTCCTTAATTACAATAGGAGTAATAATAATAAATATAAAAATCTTGTTTTTTTTAATCCAGATTGTACTAAATTTTGTGAACACTGGAGTAAAGCAATAAATTCAGTAGATGGCAACAATCCAGGTGAAATTAGACAAGCAATGGAAGCATTTCGTGCCAAGGTAAAACCAAAAACAACATCTCCTTTACTTAGAATATTGAATATTTAGGGGGAAAAAATATACAAAATATTTTCCTGTTGTTATCCAGCAAACAAATATTTCAGTTTTGTAAAAAAATAAATAAATAAATCACTAGTTCTATGCATTATAATTATCATTCTGCCTTTTCCTATACAAATCCCATTAGAAGTTACATGGTTGGATACACATATTAATTAGATTGTATTTCAAGTATATTTTTGCCAACTTCTGCTGTCAATTTGGTAATGGTTGTTAAATTCAAACTACAAGCTTTGTTTTCTAATGTATGATGATCACACTTTAGCAATAAAAAAATGCACCATTAGTTGGAAACAACAACAATTGGTGGCTTTTAATTGAGATTTATGATACCAGACAGTCTTTTGGAATCCATTCATATGATTTACACTGGCATTTCACTATTTTTTATTTGTTGTGAAATCTCAATAACTTTAGGATAACTAAGATTGTTAAATCTGAGACGCCTCTGGTAAGATTTAAATCGTATCCGACTTGGGCAAGCCTCGTCCGATACGATTTAAATCTTGCCCTCGGGTGTCACAGATTTTACTATCTTGCACCTCTCTCGGTGTTAGACCCTATAAATTTTGTTAAACGTATAGTATATTTTTCAGTTTGATTATATAATTATCTGAAATGTACACAACAAAGATATAAACATCAATGGAGCATTTAATATTGTTTATTTCTCTTTCAGTACATACACAGTATAAACACTATGAAGAGGCTACTGATGGAAGCACAAAATGATTACTATGCATATTACAAGTAAGGAGCTATTTTTAGATAAGTTACAAGTAAGGAGCTATTTTTAGATAAGTTACAAGTAAGGAGCTATTTTTAGATAAGTTACAAGTAAGGAGCTATTTTTAGATAAGTTACAAGTAAGGAGCTATTTTTAGATAAGAGGGTTAGGGTTATGGTGTTTAATCAAAGATTCATTGTCTGGAAATTAAACAATACTAATGTTGATTGGAAAAATACGGCCACAGTATTAAATTGCGTGAGCGCGAGATGGCAAGATGAAGAAGACAAAACCGCCGATTTCGATATTTTGGGCTAGCCCGTGCTTCGCAGGTGACAGCGAAAGCTACAATCCTCTATGGAACTTAGAGAGATCTACAGGACACGTTCCCCATACGATCGCAAATATTTACTATCCCGAACTCTCTGGTTATTTCAAAGAGTCCAAACCAAGTTCCGAATCGGTACCGATTCAGGAACCGACCCCTCTGGTATGCAAAGAAGGCCCCCGTTTACGAACATGAAAATACAAATCCCTGTGGTACCACAGGAGAAAATAATCAAAATATGAGCTCACGTAAAATGTGGGGACCGACGTGTCCCGTCTTCATCTTGCCATATCCCGCCAACGATGTGTCCAAAACTGTGACAATTTTATTAAGTCATATAATACAGTACAAATGTATATACAATAATTATAAACTATAAGATATTAAATGAAAATATTTGTCAAATGCAATTTAAAATTGAAACTATATTTCTTTATAAAAGTCTTTATATAAGCTTTGACAAAGTTCCTTAAATATGTCCAGCTTCTGATGTTCGATTGAGTCAATAAGAAAATCAACGTATTTCAATATACAATTATATATAACGATAAGAAAAGAAAATCTAAAATTTGAAAAAACACTTAATACTCTCCACAGTGTCAGTTATCTCTCCGGCTGATGTTCGATTAAGTCAAAAAGAAAATCAACGTATTTCAATATACAATTATATATAACGATAAGAATAGAAAATCTAAAATTTGAAAAACACTTAATACTCTCCACAGTGTCAGTTATCTCTCCGGCGTGGAACGCCCTTGTGAATAAAGTTCTCCATTGGTTTTCCCTAAATGTCCATTGAGTTGGACTCTAGTCCATCAATCGTAACTACTCGGCCATTCTCGCTACCCTGCAAATAACCTCGTACGTACATAGTAGAAATTCTTCTTAAATTGCTTGCCGGAAGTTAAATTAAGTTAAGCTGCACAAAAATATAGTCCACGAAAATCCAATATGGAAGACATGCTAAGTAAAATCTAATTATGCAAAACTAATTAAAACTTTAATTGAAATATAGAAAATTGTTTAAATATAACTTTATCAAACTTTCATGTAACTGACATGTGAAAAGTAGTGCGATTTATACGCCTAATGCATACGAGGTTATTTGCAGGGTAGCGAGAATGGCCGAGTAGTTACGATTGCTAGTCCATGTCAGCGACAAATCTGAAATATTAACAAAACAGCAGCAGAATCTGGTCCATTATTGCAGCAAAGGGGATAAGGAGTTGGAGGGGCGGTGGGTGGGATTTTTTGTTGACAATGTGCCTGTTGTCGAAAATTGGATGCTGGGAATGTGTGACGTCGCAGATTGTATAAATGACGTTCGCAATCCGGAGACAATCCGGTTTTCGGATTTCCAAAATTCTAAAACTTAAGTTAAGACTAAGTTCACTTTTATTAAATCCGTTTATCCTTTAACGATAAACTTAATTAATCAAAGATTCATTGTCTGGAAATTAAACAATACTAATGTTGATTGGAAAAATACGGCCACAGTATTAAATTGCGTGAGCGCGAGATGGCAAGATGAAGAAGACAGACCGCCGATTTCAATATTTTGGGCTAGCCCGTGCTTCGTAGGTGACAGCGAAAGCTACAATCCTCTATGGAACTTAGAGAGATCTACAGGACACGTTCCCCATACGATCGCAAATATTTACTATCCCGAACTCTCTGGTTATTTCAAAGAGTCCAAACCAAGTTCCGAATCGGTACCGATTCAGGAACCGACCCCTCTGGTATGCAAAGAAGGCCCCCGTTTACGAACATGAAAATACAAATCCCTGTGGTACCACAGGAGAAAATAATCAAAATATGAGCTCACGTAAAATGTGGGGACCGACGCGTCCCGTCTTCATCTTGCCATATCCCGCCAAATGAGTGGGGGTAAGCCCTACTCACCGCCACGCAACCACCCTGTTTTAGTTTAACGTTATTGAAGAGTCAACATCCTCCTCCTTGTGTTCGATTCGATTTAAGCTTGAATTGCAGGGAAAACAGGAGAACCTCCAGAGGAAATAAAAAGTTCGAGGGCGCCCTGAATATTGCTTAGATAGATTTCTGTTCCTGAATTGGACAGATGTGTGCCGTCGTTACGATAAAGATTTACTTCTCTGGCACGAAGGTTACAGTGCCTTATGGCGCACCCTCCTATACTTATTACTTGGTTTCTTACCAAGAGGTTCATTCGTTTACGAGTTTTTTCAATAGATTTGCCATTGTTGGCATTGTGCCAGTATCGTCTTTGCAATATATCGGACCATACAATAAGCGTATATGGCATTAAGGCGTGTATACGAAGAATGTCGCATATTATGTTTTCTGCTAGTTGCCAGCCTTTAACGGTGCCAAGATCGTTTGACCCAAGCTGTATAACAACAAATTTCGGAGGAGGATGTCTTCTCAAAAGAAACTCAATCTTTGGAATTAATTCCATCCAAACCATACCCCTTTTCCCGAACCAAAACCCTTGGAAACCTACATTATGGAGACCAAGATGACGTCCCCCTTGTCTTGAAACCACTTCTTTACCAGCCCAATATACTATACTCGATCCCAATATCCAAATAGAGTGGGAACCTATAATATAAATGAAATCATGCGAGATATTTAATAAATAATTCAGATATCTAATCGTATGTATTTCGTATAAGCATCGGACGTTCAACGCCCCCATTTTTTTATTACGTCGTCATGAATACCAAAACGTTTAGCCTCTGTTGCGGCTCCTATCCTGAAAGAATGTGGTCGAAAATGTCCTTTGACTTCACAAAATGACAAGGCCCTTTGTAAGACGATTGAAAATTGATATCGCGTTAGATCTGATCCGTCAAAGTGCAAATAAAGATTAGAGTCGAGTGCATTTGTCGGACTTCCAAATAACCCTTAAGAAGGTGTACCGGACATATGGAGTTATCGGTTTGACTACAAATAATAAATGTGGTACTATGTGAGTGTTGATCTGTTTTGGAACTACGTATCATTAAATGTAAGTCAACGGAGTCTTGTTTGCGGACAAGTTTTATGTCGGATATGTGAATGACGTGCTTCCCGGCTCGACCTTTACTTTGACTAGTTATTTCAGCAACGCGGAGAAGTCCGAAAAAACACAAACTGAACGCGCTTGCGAACATGGTGGATTCATATACTGACGTACAAACAAAGGGGAGCGATTGAATTAATCGTTTTAATAAATTCATTGAGACTGGTAGACGCAAGTCAGCTTTCGGGGAGTTTTTCCGTTTTGAACCCTCGAGTATTTTGGTAACCAAAAACGATTTTGTATTGTCCGTGTGACCATTTAATTTATGCATTGTACTTACACCGGAAATGTAAGTAGTAATAGTACTGGCTGACAAGCCTGTGTGAGACATGTATGCAATGTAGAATAACAAATCATATAGAGGGGCGGGCCAAGTATCTTGTAAATTATACAATTTGCGAAATGATTGAAAAGATTCGACTGCCGTTTTGTATGTTTTCCACGTAGAATCTGCCATTGAAGCGTTCACCAATGAATCAATTTCAGTTGTTAAAGTTTCCAGAGATGGTCTGGTATTTCGGTGCCTCGTTAGTCTGCCTCTGGACAAAGGTTCCGGAAACGCTGCCAATCACAACGAGATAAAGAATCAGCAATTTTATTTGAAATTCCAGAAATATGTAAAGCTTTGATCATAATATTATATTGTAAGGTTGACAAAACAAGATGCCTTACAAGGGACATAACTCTAACAGATTTTGAAGACTTTTTATTAATAATGTGAACCACAGATTGGTTGTCTATGTTAAAAATAATTTTCTTGTTTTTTAACTGTTCCCCCCAGATACACAGTGCAGCAACAACCGGAAATAACTCGAGAAATGTAATGTCCTTAAGAATACCCATTTCTTCCCATAATTTTGGCCAGCATTTTTGCGCCCATTTTTCTTGAAAATAAATACCAAACCCTCTGTTTTGACCACCAGCGCTGTCGGTGAACAATTCTAGGGTTTCATTTGAAGCCCATGCATTATCAGTGATAACGGTTACCCCATTATATTCTGACAAAAAGGTTAACCAGACTTTAATATCTTCTCGCATTGATTTTGACACGCGAATTCTGTGATGAGGTTTTCTTATATTACATGTCGCATCAATAAGCCTCCTGCAAACGCCCTACCCGGTGACACGACTTGACACGCGAAATTAAGTAACCCTATTAAGGATTGTAATTGTCGTAATGTGACCTTTTTGGACTGGACGAATAATTCGAGAGTATGCTTCAATTCAACGAGTTTTTCGTTTGGCAGCCGCAGTTCCATCGCTAACGTGTCGAACTCAATGCCTAGGAATGTTAAGATTTCTGTCGGCTCTACAGTTTTATCTTCGGCTACAGGAACCCCCCATAATTTACATATATCCCGAAAAGTTTGTAATGTGAATTGACATTTCGGGCTATCAGCTTCTGCGCCAAAGAGAAAATCATCCAAATAGTGCAAAATATCTTTATTACCAGTCTTTTGCTCCGTAAACCAGTGTAATGCTGTTGACATTTTTTCGAAGAGTGAGCAACTTATCGAAGCACCAAATGGGAGGCATTTATCAAAGTAGAATTTGTTATCGAAAGAAAAACCTAGTTGGTCGAAGTCAGATGGGGAGACTCTGAGTAATCGAAATGCACTCTTAATGTCAGTTTTTGGCAACTTCCCCCCTTTACCTATTCTGTTGATCATGTCTATGGCATCGTCAATGCCTGAATATCTTACGGTGCAAAACTCTGGATCAATGAAATCACTGACCGAATACTGGGTTGGGTATGAAAGATTATGGATCAGTCGAAAATCGCCGTTCTTCTTTCTTACGAGAAAAATTGGAGATACCCTAAAGGTAGGCATCGGAGGGTAATCGAATGGGCCAGCCACTCTGCCTAGATCAATTTCTTTAAATATATTTTCCCGTACTAAATCTGGGTTTTCCGAAACACTTCTCGAATTTTTTGACTGAACTGGTAACCTAGGTCCATTGTATTGTAATTTAAATCCATGGTTTAGCCCCTGAATTAATTCTGTTTTTACATTCCCGAACGGGTAAAAAGACGAAGATTTTTCAACCTCGTGCACACAAATAGGGGAGCTACCAAGGGAATAAAGGTACGAGTTATTTGTTATTACAGAACTTGAAGGGATGGTTCCCCTGCGCAATTTGAACATTTGTGTGCATATCTACACTTTTGTCCGTATGAACATTTACCTTTGTTGAAGTTCCAGCAGGATCGAAATCCACGCTGGGTGTTGCCTTTTTGGCTTTGAGGGGTTTTCCCCCTTTTGAAGTCTGCAAGAAAGGGCTCGTTTTTGCTCTCTAACTTCTGGCTCACATTTGTATTGTCAAAGTGTGCGTATTTAGCAGGGGTGGAGACGTGTAAAAGCCATAGCTCCATATCGATGTCACCCCATGGAGTGTGAGGATATCTAGCTTTGCGAAGACGATATTGTTCGTCATATGCGGTCCAACCCGTACCTGATCCCCGTGAGGCCACAAGACGTACATTAAACATGTATTTCAGATATTCCTGGCCTTTGACTTTGTTAGGCCATTTTTCGAGCATAACACCCAGGAATATCATAAAGGCCGATGTCCATACATGTATGTTGGAAATTGCTGCGATTTTTGGCTGTGTGACTGTCAACTGACCACGCTTTATGGAAAGGTCGCCGCTAAGTTGAGAGTCAGTTGCGAGCTCTCGGACCGACTTTAGGAGGACATACAAATCAATATATTCCCCTGCCCAAATTTTTTCCTTAATTTTTAATGGAATGTGAGCGCTAATCGGGTCAGTGAAACTAGGTGTAAATGTTGGCATTTGGCTCTCATGTACAACACCCATTCCCATCAAACCCCGAGAATCCCCAGAAAACTCTAAATTTGTACCTTGTTGTAACGTACCATTGGACTGGCTGCGTGGATCTGCAGTATACTGTGCTCTGGTACTGATAGGCGCCATGGAGACATCATTTTGCATGCTCGGTTGTGAAACGGCTGCCCTTTGGTAAATCAATTCATGGTCTGTATTTTGTGCTGGGTTCACTGGACGAGTCTCGGTGCCACTAACTTGTGTGTGGCGAAGGGTTTCGCTTGAACTTTCCGCACTGATGTGGCCATGTGTCCGTGCATCATGCATGGTCTGAGTGTGTGAAGGGTTTCTTCCGGGCCATCCTGATGTAGACGGTGTCGGTGCGTTCATGCTCGTGTCATTCTGACGATTGTTACCATTATTGTGTGTTTGTATGTCGGTAAAAGTTCTGGTGTTACTACGTGATACCACTGGAGGCACGTTGTAGCTATCTGTTTCTTGTCTCTGCTGTCTGTTTGAAGTTTTTTGTCGTTTTGGTCCCGATCCTTGTGTCATCTGTGATTTTGCAGATTGTTTCCTCTGCCTTTTTGGAGGTTTCATTTCGTTGATGGTGGTGGATTCAAATCGATTTAAATTTGTTTTGTAAATTTTTTTGTTGACAATGTGCCTGTTGTCGAAAATTGGATGCTGGGAATGTGTGACGTCGCAGATTGTATAAATGACGTTCGCGATCCGGAGACAATCCGGTTTTCGGATTTCCAAAATTCTAAAACTTAAGCTAAGACTAAGTTCACTTTTATTAAATCCGTTTATCCTTTAACGATAAACTTAATTAAATGCCATTTTCAACAATATTTCAGTTATATCTTTGCTGCCAGTTTTATTAGTGGAGGAAACCAGAGAACTCGGAGAAAACCACTGATCTGTCACAATTCACTAACAAACTTTATCACACACTCTTAAAATCATTATGATATAATTTCAGACTTAAAAGTGTACTTTGATATGCTCTAATTCTGCCAATATGTTTAATGTGGGAGTTTGGACATTTCCTATTTCTCCAGTTTTTTAACTGCAACAGTTGCTACGATTAGGAAACTGAACAATGAAAGTAATTTTTATACCCATTATTTGTTTTTATCTTTTTCAGGGCCTATCAGTTCATTAAAAGTTCAGGAAATTCAGAGAAATTGTTGAATCATGCACATTTAGATGACATAATAGAGGTGAAAGGTGTATTCACAGATATAAAGCAATACCTCATACAAATATCATAAATGGTTGTGAATATATTTATTAAAATTTAATTCTTTAACATTTTATTTATAGCAATTATGTCTTTTGTCTCTTTATTACAGTAAACAACTGAACCAAATTAAACCAAACTTTGCTGAGATGGTCCTTTGGGGATTCCTTTTCAAAATTGTATCTGACAGCCCTGCCCTCCATTCAAGATGGCTACCATTACTAAAAATAGAAATTTCATTACTTTCATTTCTATTTTAAGGATATGGGTGTACTGTTGTCACCCAGGCTGTCAATTAATCATCATTCACTTATTTTTTTATAAGCTTTTACAAATCACAAATTTTTCATACATAAATACCTCATTTCACCTTCACCTGATCCAATGGGAGATGTGTGTTTATGTCATCACTTTGTGTCCATCATCCTCATCTGTCATCATAAATTGTTTTTTAACCAAATTAAACCAAACTTGGCTTGGATGGTCCTTTGGGGTCCCTTTTCAAAATTGTGTCTGACAGCCTTGCCCTTCATTCAAGATAGCTAATTGTCCATTGCTGCATTATTACAAGTCAAATTGAGCTAGAATTTTAAATGCAGCTACCTGGCAATGAATAGTTTATTTTTTGCATA
Organism: Bathymodiolus brooksi; assembly: GCA_963680875.1. Classification (NCBI taxonomy): domain Eukaryota; kingdom Metazoa; phylum Mollusca; class Bivalvia; order Mytilida; family Modiolidae; genus Bathymodiolus; species Bathymodiolus brooksi. The sequence continues at coordinate 62,445,330 of OY804579.1, forward strand.
TATTCCATTTTTGTTCTATGAAATTTTTCTTTCAGCTGACTTATACTAATTATGCAAATTAGGCATATTTTGATGAAAGATCACATATCTTTCCTCTGAAACTGCTGAACCAAATTAAATCAAAATTTGGTTGGAATGGTCCTTGAGTGTCCCCTTTCAAAATTGTGCCAGACTGCTCTGCCATCCATTCAAGATGGCAGCTGTTACTAAAAATAGATATTTCTTTAATTGTCTTCTGCTTTATTTTAAGTCAAAATGAGCTCACATTTAAACTGCATCTGCATGAGAATGAGTTGTTCAACGTGAAATATTTCTTTCATCCTATTTATACTGATTATGCATTTTTTTATATAAAAAAATCACATTAAAATCTTCTGCTCGGAATCTTTTGCTGAAATGAATTTAGGTTACACACTTTCCAAATTATGTGTGACATCCACCCTCCATTCAAGAAGGCTGCCATTAGAAATTTCATTAAATTGAAGAAGAAAAATAAACTAATTTTTCTATAAAATAGAAGTCTAATTTCCTTTAGTAACTGACAAAAATGGTAACTAATTTTCAAATCAGTGGAGAAGGAATCAACTAGAGTAAGCTATGAACTTGTTTTAATGATAATACAACATAAACATAGAATAGACCACAGATTTTTCCTTTTGATAAAACTTGAACATTTCAAACATTGATTTCCAGATATTCCTGTTTTTATTCCATATTTCAGATATGGTTCTTCTTTTGGTCTGGTGTAATGGTATGTTTCAGAATTAGCTTGGCCAACTTCCCGATATCTTCAACATCTTGACTTGTATCAGGCTCTTCTGTCACATATCGTACTCTTGAAATCAGCTTTACCCTTATAATTTTCTAAAAAAGAATGGCCTATCGATATTAGCAGTTCCCTTGTCTTTATAATAATTCTTACAATTGAAAAAGAGAGTTAAATGGTAATAGTCGCCAATGTAACCAACCACAAGAACATGAAACGCTCCTAGTTCAATGGTAATGGTCATCAATGTAGTCAACCACAAGAACATGAAACGTTCCTAATTCAATGGTAATGGTCACCAATGTAGCCAACCACAAGAACATGAAACGCTCCTAATTCAATGGTAATGGTCACCAATGTAACCAACCACAAGAACATGAAACGCTCCTAGTTCAATGGTAATGGTCACCAATGTAACCAACCACAAGAACATGAAACGCTCCTAGTTCAATGGTAATGGTCATCAATGTAGTCAACCACAAGAACATGAAACGTTCCTAATTCAATGGTAATGGTCACCAATGTAGCCAACCACAAGAACATGAAACGCTCCTAATTCAATGGTAATGGTCACCAATGTAACCAACCACAAGAACATGAAACGCTCCTAGTTCAATGGTAATGGTCACCAATGTAACCAACCACAAGAACATGAAACGCTCCTAGTTCAATGGTAATGGTCACCAATGTAACCTAGCACAAGAACATGAAACGCTCCTAGTTCAATGGTAATGGTCATCAATGTAACCAACCACAAGAACATGAAACGCTGCTAGTTCAATGGTAATGGTCATCAATGTAACCAACCACAAGAACATGAAATGCTCCTAGTTCAATGGTAATGGTCACCAATGTAACCAACCACATGAACATGAAACGCTCCTAGTTCAATGGTAATGGTCATCAATGTAACCAACCACAAGAACATGAAACGCTCCTAGTTCAATGGTAATGGTCATCAATGTAACCAACCACAAGAACATGAAACGCTGCTAGTTCAATGGTAATGGTCACCAATGTAACCAACCACAAGAACATGAAACGCTCCTAGTTCAATGGTAATGGTCATCAATGTAACCAACCACAAGAACATGAAGCACTCCTAGTTCAATGGTAATGGTCATCAATGTAACCAACCACAAGAACATGAAACGCTCCTAGTTCAATGGTAATGGTCATCAATGTAACCAAGCACAAGAACATGAAACGCTCCTAGTTCAATGGTAATGGTCATCAATGTAACCAACCACAAGAACATGAAACGCTCCTAGTTCAATGGTAATGGTCACCAATGTAACCAGCCACAAGAACATGAAACACTCCTAGTTCAATGGTAATGGTCATCAATGTAACCAACCACAAGAACATGAAACGCTCCTAGTTCAATGGTTTTGGTTGATTATATAGGGATTTTTTTACATTTCAGAATACTCTTGACAGATGATTGTTGTACATTGTATTTATGTTTGAAATGTACAGTTTCTAAATAATATAATTGATTAAAATTAAGGTCAATCTCCCTCAAGTATAGATAACCTATTGCTAGTCTACACGACTAAGGTCAATCTCCCTGAAGCATAGGTAACCTATAGCTAGTTTACATGACTAAGGTCAATCTCCCTCAAGAATAGGTAACCTATAGCTAGTTTACATGACTAAGGTCAATCTCCCTCAAGCATAGGTAACCTATAGCTAGTTTACACGACTAAGGTCAATTTCCCTCAAGCATAGGTAACCTATAGTTAGTTTACACGACTAAGGTCAATCTCCCTGAAGCATAGGTAACCTATAGCTAGTTTACACGACTAAGGTCAATCTCCCTCAAGCATAGGTAACCTATAGCTAGTTTACACGACTAAGGTCAATCTCCCTCAAACATAGGTAACCTATAGCTAGTTTACACGACTAAGGTCAATCTCCCTCAAGAAAAGGTAACCTATAGCTAGTTTACATGACTAAGGTCAATCTCCCTCTAGCATAGGTAACCTATAGCTAGTTTACACGACTAAGTTCAATTTCCCTCAAGCATAGGTAACCTATAGCTAGTTTACACGACTAAGGTCAATCTCCCTGAAGCATAGGTAACCTATAGCTAGTTTACACGACTAAGGTCAATCTCCCTCAAGCATAGGTAACCTATAGCTAGTTTACACGACTAAGGTCAATCTCCCTCAAACATAGGTAACCTTTAGCTAGTTTACACGACTAAGGTCAATCTACCTCAAACAAAGGTAACCTATAGCTAGTTTACACGACTAAGGTCAATCTCCCTCAAGCATAGGTAACCTATAGCTAGTTTACACGACTAAGGTCAATCTCCCTCAAGCATAGGTAACCTATAGCTAGTTTACACGACTAAGCTCAATCTCCCTCAAAAATAGGTAACCTATAGCTAGTTTGCACGACTAAGGTCAATCTACCTCAAACAAAGGTAACCTATAGCTAGTTTACACGACTAAGGTCAATCTCCCTCAAGTATAAGTAACCTATATAGCTATAACTAGTTTACACGACTAAGGTCAATCTCTCTCAAGTATAGGTAACCTATAACTAGTTTACACGACTAAGGTCAATCTCCCTCAAGTATAGGTAACCTATAGCTAGTTTACACGACTAAGGTCAATATCCATCAAACATAGGTAACCTATAGCTAGTTTACACGACTAAGGTCAATCTCCCTCAAATATAGGTAACCTATAGCTAGTTTACATGAATTTGGCTAACTTGTTTAGGCCACTCGTTTACTTTCTCCAAAAGACTTTTTAAATTATTTGGCTTTCCAACCTTTTGACTATGAGCTGGGAGTAATGTTATATTACTCCCAGCTATGAGCCTATCTGAAGGCTATTCCATAAACGTGTCATGCCACTAAATTAGATATCTACATTTGATAAAATCATTTCAAGTCAAGAAAATAAAATCTCAAAGGTGTAGTAGAATATATTCATAATTGATACAAAGGAATGACCCTTGGTGACAATAATATTCTTTCCTTTCTGTATCTACATTTAGCATGCAATATGATCACTTCATTGCACTCTAGAAAACCAGCATAAGAAGTTGTTTAAAATACCAGTCCACAAAAATATCCTATATGTTAACGAACGCCTTTTTAAAATGTGGTGAAATCTTATGACGGGTGCCACTAGTGGAGCTGGAACTGCTTACCCTTTTTACCCTAAGATTGTTCGGTAGTTTTGTTATTACCCTTATTTCGGAGCACCTGAGTTCACCCCCGGTTTTTAGTGGGGTTCGTGTTTCTCGATCTTTAATTCTATGTGTATGTTTTGTAGATCATTTTTTGTCCTTTTTCTTTTGGCCATTGTGTTGTCTGTTCTTCAATTTACGGATTCTGATTAAGCCTTTGGTATCTTCAAACTCTTCTTATGTAAAATAATTTGTCGCTATCATCAACAATAAGATAAAAGTAAACTATCAATAACTCACCCCATTGTCCATACAAACAACTACGTTATCAGGAGATATTGGCTGACACGATGTGAGGAAACGTTGATGTAAAAAAGCTACTGCTGCCGTTAACTGTGTCAAGAGTAAATAGCTCTCCCTCGGTGTCAGTTTCCTCAACCAAAACAATTCATTCAAATCAATATGTTCCATGCTTAATTCTTTCTTGCTTTCAATGAAGGTGGAGGCCACAAATAAACTGTTGCATGCATCTGTAAAGATATATCATGGAATCTGGTTTACTTCTCTGTTTTATTTGTTGAAAGTGGCGTTAAACACCATAACCGACCCATCCATTTGAATCATTGATATACATTGATCAATTTATTTCTACTTTAATTAATTAGTTATTAACCTTTGACATTAATGAATAAATATCTGTTTGACGAAGCTGATGTGGCTGTGATCGTATGATAGTTGGATTAACATCTATTTATAGACAATCGCTGCCTATCACTAATAAGATATAATTATGCGAGTTTGACTTCCAATCTTTGGGTAAAATGCTTACTCGATACGACCTTGTGTGGTAAATTTTGTCAGTGACGGATGGTGGATAACCGATAAATTGCTTGGGTTAGTTCGGTTCCCTAACTGACAAACTGCATGCTACAATATATTGTTGAAAGTTGCGTTAAACACTATAAATGCATCCGAAATTGCTGTAAGATAAAAATGTGAAACACATTTTGGCTTTCTATAACTTTATCTGCATAATATGGACGAAATACATAATATTGCATTATATTATTCACTGGCAATGTAAGGAACTATGATCTCAAATCCAAAAACACCTACCATCATTGCTTCTCTTGATTCCAGAGATCTTGAACATCGTTGCAGACACTGATGACAATATGCTTTGTTTCTGAACAATAGCAATACATGTATTAATCAATGATGAACAAATCTTTAGTAATATTACGTGGTAAGAATAGAAATATAAAAGCTATTACACGATAAACAACAATATATAAGTATCATTTCATGAAAACTTCAATTAGTTGATAGAATAAAAATCCGTGATTTAATTCATTAAAACGATTCCCTACCTCTAAAGTTGACAGTGAAGGCTGGTTAAGAACAAACCTTTTTATGACAAAAGAGATGATTTCAATTTTCCCATTGTGCACTTTCCATTTATATGTAGCAACATTCCAGCAGCACCTGCATATGGAGTATATCTCAGAGTTGATCTGATATTCCAGAGCTGTTTTGACCTTGTTATTTTTTTTCCATCTTATTAAGCTAACACCACATCACTTTATTTTTAGCGTTTATATTGTAGTTACATGTAATGAATTCCTACTGAAAGATTCCACAGGAACTACTCGTGCAAAACAATGTCCGACACTGTAAAAATATTTATGAATATGGTATGTTATTATACTCCCTGCAAACAAAGTTGGGGGGTATATAGGAATCACCCTGTTCGTCCGTCCGTCTATCCGTCCGTCCATGTACCTTGTAAGCGCAACTCCTCCTAAACCGCTTATTGGATTTTAATCACTCAGTGAGGTCACTCACAGTTCTAGTTCGATCTTATTCAGGTTCTAGATAGAGATATATAATGTCACATTCCCAGCTTTGGATTTATATACCACGAGCCTGACGTTTATAATTACATTTTTTTTTACTAATACAGAATGACAGAAATATGCTAATTTCCCTGTATATTTCAAATAAAACTACATTTTTTTTCAAAAAATTACCCGAAATCAATTCCTGTCCGCTGTTGATAATAGTTTTATCAACAAAAGCAGAGTTAAATGTGATTGTAGTTTATTATCCAAATACCAAATTTTATATTTAATATATTTGTAAAGGAACTGCATATGCTTAGATGTTATTCTAAAAAAACTCCAGTACATATATGTTAATCTTACCTTCTTTGTCAAAATATTTGAAAACGTGTAAAGAAATGGGTTCAAAGCAGCATTTACTGGCATAACAAAAACTGCAATCCAGGAGTATACTTCTGACGGAAACACTTCTCCAGTTAATGCCATAATACCTACCAAGTAAAGGATTTATGGATTATTAGAATGGCTACAATACAAAGACCCATACAAAAAACACACTTCACAGATTTTATGGAATTCCATGACGTCTGACAAAAATTTGCAGGATTGATGGTTTGGTTATGGTGTTTAACGCCATTTCTAACAATATTTCAGTTATATCGTGGCAGTCAGTTTTATTGTTGGAGGAAACAGGAGTACCCGGAGAAAACCACCGACCTGTCGCAAGTCACTGACAAACTTTATATCGAGTACACCTCGCCTGAGCGGGCTCGAATTAATAGCTTTAGTGGTGATAGGCACTGATTGCATGGGTAGTTGTAAATCCAACTACCATACGAATACGGCCACAATGACATGATTGATATTTTGTGTGTAAATACCACATTATCTACAAGGAGAAGTAGTATAGACTTTGTCAAAGATTGCAACTGTTCACAAGTTGGCTCTCTAAGTTACTTTGATGTCATTATATAAATAATTAAAATGTTATCCGTTTCTATATTTATATAATTGTAATCTTGCATTGGATGAAGGTAATTAGCTTCTAGAAGCCATATAGAAATTTCTGTATGTTGCATTTAAAAATAAGGTATAGTCATGCTGCTGACACAAAAGCTACTCAAACAAGGCTACATTGCTCCTAAGTTGAAGTCATAGCTACAAAAATTCTACCGTCGTTATCACGATCTGGTTGACCGTTAGGAAATATCCAGATCTCAAATGACATTGGATCTTTTACGTTTTCCCTTTTTCCCTCCATCACTGTCAAGACTGACCAGACTTCATTGTCTATATGAGTAACATGGTGGGTGTCTTATAAGAAGCAGGAACTGCTTATCCGTCGCGAGCACCTGAGTTCAACCCCGATTTTTTGGTGTTTGCTCATCGTTTTAGTTGTTTTTTTTTGGTCCTCTTATGTGTCATTACTTTCTTAGTTCCATGTTGTGATGTCCGTTACAATTGTGGCACGTTCGGTTTGTCTCAACCTCCAGTTGTTTGTAGCAGGGCTCATGTCTTATTTACGTTATTTGTGTTTGCTTGCGTATAGTGGTGTCCAACACATATTGTGTTGTGCTTTTTGCTTTGTTTGTCTTCCTCTTGTGTTTTGTGTACCCAATGTTGCCAATTTCTCTGGATTGTCCATTCTTGAATTGGTTTTCCCTGGCATTTATTTAGTTTGGGGTGTGGCTGGCTGATATACAATCAATTTGTATCAAGTTTTCAATTATTAGTTTTCACCTTTTTTCATGTGTAAAGTTGTGAACTTTTATATAACCTTAACCCTATCATTTACACAACATATTAGAATGAAAATAAAATATTAATTAGAGATGATAACACACGCACACACTCACTTCTAACCACAACACTTAACCATAAGCATATTGTGTTGTGGATTTGTTTTGTTTGTCTTGGTCTTGTGTACCCTATTTTGTCAGGTTCGCTAGATTGTCAATTTTTAATTACCCTTTCGGGTATTCTCTAACGTTTATAAAATATAAAACTGACAAAAATAATACTTGTAAAACATGCGTCATGCTAATAACTTCTCCTGAATTTACAAGTAATTTAACTGGAAAAACGTACTACACCAAATCGTTTGAACCTCTGGACTGTTCTACTAAAAATGTCATTTACGGCATAGAATGTACACTCTGTGGACTTTTGTATGTTGGTGAAACTCGTCAAACATTGCGAAGTAGGATGAACCAACATCGATATGATGCAAAAGATCCCAAATACAGGATTTTGTATAATCATTTCAATCAACCAGGTCATGACCGCTGTTTGACGATGAAAGTTCGAATCATCGAGAAGATTTACCATCATACAAACAGTCCTATTCTTAGTACACCTTACCGCACCGATAGAGAGTTGTTCTGGATAAAAGAATTAGGCACTGCAATGCCTTACGGTTGCAATGATAACATCAAAGGAGTGGGAAATTTGTCAAGTCCTGGATGCAACGAAATCAACGTGATGAGCCTTTTTAATACTATTCCAAGAACTAAACGTAGCCATGGTCATAAAAGAATTCAACATCCTAATGTTAAAAAGTCCTCTAAACCAAGAACGTTACCAGATACTTTTAATGATTTACTTTCTAATATACAGAAACCTCTTGGAATTCATCATATTCGTACAATCTTATTTTCACTACCTGTAAACTACCTCAAAGATCTTAGGGATTTTGGACTTGACAAAGGAGGCGTAGATCCTTTTTCTCCTAAGTACAGATTGTCTAGTATTATATGTGACGTGGCGTCCTTTCGTCTTTTTAAACCAGTTCGATCTGAACCTCTTCATGATAACAACAGAAAATTCCTCCATATTCCGTTTGCTAACAAAGGAATCGATGCTATTAACATCAGCAACATTCTTAATAGAAAAGAGGTTGTAAAAGAAATTCCACCATATTTCAAAAATCAATCTGTTCCCATTGTCTCCTATAGTTACACTAACAGCATTGGCCGTAAAATTTTCAACTACAAAGAAGCATTGCAAGATATTAACATAGAAGAGTACCTTAAGAACCCTCTGACTTGTGACTGCTCCCACTCTCCTTTTCAATACAACCCATCTGGACATATAATCACTGGTGATCTGAATATCATTCAACATGAGAGTCTCCGAAAGGTGATTTCTCATGGTCCTAAATTCAGAGAACCTCAACACATCAATTGGAAACATAATTTCAAGATAATTATGGATGCTGTTGAAGATTATGCCAGAAGGTGGATAAAGAGAGAAGTAGACCAAGATCCTGAGTTAGAGTCCTTGTCAGACTGGGTTAGAACAATTAGGTCTCTAGTACAAGGTCGGATTCACAAACTCAAAAATTGTGTTAATAGTCGACCCAAGTCTGTATTTAAAGACCAAGAAGCTGTTAAGTGTCTTTCCTCTCTTCATGACAAATATGTTATCGTTCCTGCGGACAAGGCTTCCAACAATATCGTGTTTGTATGTAAATCATATTACTTCGAATGCCTAATCAAGGAATTAGGTATAAATAGCAACACCTCTAGTAATACCACATACAAACCAACTTCGTTCGACAAAGATGAAATCCTAGCTAACCACAGATCATTCATGACCTCTTTAAACATTCCCTCTGGTAAAAAGTCTGAGGATTTACCCTATTTATATTGGATACCTAAACTCCATAAGACACCATACAAAGAAAGGTACATAGCGGGATCATCAACTTGTTCGACGAAAGAATTGTCTATTCACCTAACAAAGATTCTGTTTGCAGTAAAAGTGGGACAACAGAAATATTGTGAAACTGTTTACTCGCGTAGTGGCATAAATCACATGTGGATTTTGAAAAACTCTAAAGATCTTTTGGATAACCTGAAATCAAGATCTTTCTCTCAGGTATCCTCCATCAAAACCTTTGATTTTTCAACTCTATATACCACCCTACCGCATGACAAATTAAAAACCCGCTTAAAAGAAACAATTCATAAAGCTTTTAGTCATAGAAACTATGGCTCAAAATTTGTTGTGTTAGGCTACAATTCCACATATTTTTCAAACAAAATTCATAAAGGTAAAACATGCTACTCCGAGGAACAAGTGATCAGTATGCTGGAGTTCCTCATCGATAACATATTTGTCTCCTTTGGAGGGACACTGTTTCAGCAGGTCGTCGGCATACCAATGGGTACGAATTGTGCCCCTCTTCTAGCCGATTTATTTTTATACTCATATGAGTCGGAGTTTCTTCAAAAGCTTGTAAAAGATAAGAAGATTCATGAGGCTAGAGCCTTTAATTTCACATACAGGTATATTGATGACGTTTTATCTATCAATAATTCTAGATTTGCAGAATTTCTTCCATTGATATATCCTCCAGAGCTGGAAGTTAAAGAGACCACCGATACAGCTTCGTCCGCATCATTTTTGGACTTATACCTCGAATTTGACGACAGTGGTCAACTCAGTACTAAAATTTATGATAAGCGGGACGACTTCAATTTTAAAATCATAAATTTTCCAAATATGTGCAGCAATATACCAGCTTCTCCTGCATATGGTGTTTACATCTCGCAATTGATTCGCTATGCAAGGGGCAGTAGCAATTATTCTGATTTCCTGACACGTCATCTTCATCTGAGAAACAGGCTACTGGACCAGGGCTATAAAAAGATTCGCCTTATTCGATCTCTTAAAAAGTTTATATTCCGATACCAATATCTTGTCGAAATATATTCCGTCTCTGCAGAAAAAATTATAAGCGATGCATTTTCATATAGTGAAAATGTATAAAGATAAAGAGTCAAATATGTCAAGAATTTTTTTTGTCAACGTGTGACGTAAAAAATTTTTGACATTTACGTCACCGAATATGGTACTGCTTTGACAACTATTTTACCTATTTTGTTCCTGTATTTAAATACTGTTACAGTGACAGCCGGAACCTTTGAACCGTAATGAGAGCGGGAGGTTTGGCGCCTTAAAATCTGATTCAACCCACCATTTCTTTAGAAATGCCTGTACCAAGTCAGGGTCATTACGGTTTTCACAGTTTTCCGGTTGTTGACTGATTTTGTCTGTTTATATAATTATGAGTTTTGACTTTCCCTTTGTAAGATTGTTCGGAGTTCGGTAATTTTGTTATTACCTTTATATAGGTGATAACAAAAATGATGACCAGGTGTTTTGAAAGGATATATATAACATTCTTCTTCATTTAAAACATAAACAAATAATGAAATAGCAAAAATGTGATTACATGTTTTACGACACGTGTAGATGTAATGGACATGTGGTCTTGTATACTTGCATAATCTTCAATATGATGAAGGAGGCAATCATATGGCAGAAACAGAAACAGAAACTTTCGATAAAATACATACCCATAACACCAACAGGAAACCAGCACATAAAATCGGTAAAGACGATCAGAAATAAACGTCGTGCCAAAGCCAGGTCGTTGCGAGTCCTCTTGGTCATACTTCTGTTACTACTCTTTGCTGCGTTGTAAACAGAGAACTGACAGCAGGCTATGATGAAAAATGCAAAACAATTGTAGAAAACAAAGATGACTGCTGAATATTCCCATCCACTTATCTTTTCACGAGAGAACGGAAGTGCCAAGCAAACTGCAGTTTTTGAGTAATAACCGTCCGAAAAATAAGCTTCATACGTAATTGGAATTATTCCAAGAAGAATAACAATCGCCCAGCAGATCATACCGGATACTCGTGCCATCCTAATACTTATTCTTCTATTACCAAATGGAAACTTCACCATCAGAAAACAATCAATTGTAATTAATAATATAAAATTAACAGATGCCTCACAGGAAATGGCCGCAATCACTCCAGCAATTTTACATGTAACACTTTGCCTCCATTGTTTATCATGTAATATGTAATCTCCCTTGAAGTAAATATCGGCAACTGCTATGATACATAAATATATACCCATAATCATATCTGAGAATCCAAGGTTCATAATGTAGAATCCATGTGCTTTGCGAATGTGGCGACGATCATATATAACCCGGTAGACTATGACCCCAGTGTTACCTATAAGAGCAGTTATTCCTATTAGCCACAAAGAAATACGAAGAACGTCAAATCTCATTAGATCTGTACAGGAGGAAAATTCATCCATTGATGGGTAGCAGTTTTCTTTTAAGACGGAATCTGGCTTTAGACAGCAAAGAATGTAGTTGTCAGATCTCATGTGTAACAAATTTTCAAGACTTGAAAATATCTCTAAGGAAAAGTCGGTTATTCTGTTATGTGACATATCAATTGATAAAAGATTGTCCATTCCATGAAATCCATTATTCTCTATAGAGTGTAATGCATTTCCACTAATATTGAGATTCTTTAGTTTATCTAGCCCATTAAATGTATAATCTTGAACTGTCTCTATCTTCGTGCCAGTCAACTGTAGGTTCTTAACACATACTAACGACATAAATGTATTTGGTTCTATTTGTGTCAGAAAATAGTTTCCAGTCAAATTTAAGGTAACAAGACGTCTTAGACCAGCGAATGTATATTTGTATAGCACTGTAAACCTGTTATGACTTAAATCTAATAAAATCAGGTTTTTAAGATGCTCAAATGAATATGAATTCACATGTTCAATATTACAATTATACAACACAAGCTCTGCTAGATATGGAAACTGCTGAATAACTATTTTGTTGTCTGAAAACCTTGAATTGCTGAAATCTAACTTTCGTGAATACATTGACACCTTCTGCATCAGGTTCTCAAGTTGGTTATGCTGACATGTAATAATTAAGCCTTCACAGTTGCATGTGTCTGGACACGTTATGTTACATGCAAGTTCATCGTCACCATATGGACACTGCGTTATACCATTACAAACATCATCATGAGATAGACATGTAGTTGATTTCTGACACCTGTACAGCCCTAGGCATGTTCTATTACCTAGTAACAAAAGGGAAATAGTAATTTTACATTATAATTTTTCATGATTATTAATTTAAATTGGTAGCTAAAAATGATAGCTAAAACTCAATTTTTGTTAAGAATTAATATACATGTACTTAGTAATAAAAGTGACCAAGTTTATTGCGTTTATAAACAAATAGCAAATTCCTTCTTTGAGTAGCACTATTCTTAGTTTTTGAATGTCAGCTGCAAAATTACATGAAGATCATATCAAAGTAAGAATTAAATAGGCTGGCACTCTTGTCTGGTAAATTACAGGAAGATCATATCAAAGTAGGAATTAAACAGGCTGGCGCTCTTGTCTGGTAAATTACATGAATATCATGTCAAAGCAGGAATTAAACAGGCTGGCACTCTTGTCTGGTAAATTACGTGAAGATCTTATCAAAGTAGGAATTAAACAGGCTGGCACTCTTGACTGGTAAATTACATGAAGATCATATCAAAGTAGGAATTAAACAGGCTGGCACTCTTGTCTGGTAAATTACATGAAGATCATGTCAAAGTAGGAATTAAACAGCCTGGCACTCTTGTCTGGTAAATTACATGAAGATCATGTCAAAGTAGGAATTAAACAGGCTGGCACTCTTGTCTGTTAAATTACATGAAGATCATGTCAAAGTAGGAATTAAACAGGCTGGCACTCTTGTCTGGTAAATTACATGAAGATCATATCAAAGTAGGAATTAAACAGGCTGGCACTCTTGTCTGGTAAATTACATGAAGATCATATCAAAGTAGGAATTAAACAGACTGGCACTCTTGTCTGGTAAATTACATGAATATCATGTCAAAGTAGGAATTAAACAGACTGGCACTCTTGTCTGGTAAATTATTTGAACAAAGAACTATAACAAAGGTAACCTTACCACATTTCGTCACTGTACTTTTTATATATCTGTACGGAAAAATAATCAGTACAACTAACTGTATTTTTGTTGCTAGTAAAGCACTCGAGGCATATAGCGGTTTGGAAAATTAAGATTTAACGAATAGTGCCACTAATGGGAAAAAAGGATACATACCATTATGCAGCACTAATTGCAAGTTTATGTATGAAATCGTGTTTTCCATGTTTTTGTTCTTTGGTTTTATTCTTTGTATTTGTTTCTATTTTTTATTATTTCATCCAGATGTTTTACATTTATCATGACTTCTTAAATGTGGAAGATGATAATACCATTAACTAGAACTGTGAGTGACCTCACTGAGTGATACCCCCCGCTTGCAATACTATGATGTTCAAACTTTGGAATACAGGTATATTAGCAAGTTACCTATGAAAAAAGAACGGATATGGAGTAATGTCAAGGAGACAAAATCCCATCTACAAAATAAACTAACCAAAAACATACATCTAGGGGTCGCCACAAGGTCTTCAACAAAGTGGGATTGTTTAAAACCAATACGGTTTCATCAGTATACATGAGGATTAAAACATTTCCTAACTTTTTTACAAGAGGATATAGGTCACATCAAATGTTATTGATTCAAAATTAATTATTTATTCTTGAGTAGTTTTTATATTGCAAATATCCAGATGTGAAAAGGTCAATTAAAATCTTATTTCATTCAGGAATAGTTACGCTTACATCACTTTCCAAATTTTTGACAGGAACCATATTCCTTCATGCATATCTGCAGGCAGTGTATTACAACTGTGTAAAGTTTCATTTAAATCCAATGAGCCGTTTAGGAGGAGTTGCGCTTACAAGCCCATCTCTCCATACAGAACGTATTTCAGAGTATAAGTTAAATTATCTCCCCTTCCAAATTTTGGACAGCAACCATATTCCTTCATGCACATCTGCAGGTAGTGTATTACAACTGTGTAAAGTTTCATAAAAATCCAATAAGCTGTTTAGGAGGAGTTGCGCTTACAAGGTACATGCCCTCCTTCTTTACGTGAAAGTACAAGTTGAATTATCTCCCCTTCCAAATTTTGGACAGCGACCTTATTTTTTCATGCACATCTGCAGGTAGTGTACTACAACTGTGTAAAGTTTCACAAAAATCCAATAAGTCGCTTAGGAGGAGTTGCGTTTACAAGGTACACGACCCCTCTTTTCGTGAAAGTATAAGTTGAATTATCTGCCATTCTAAATTTTAGACAGCAACGGTATTCCTTCATGCATATCTGCAAGTTGTGTACTACAACTGTGTAAAGTTTCATAAAAATTCAATAAGCAGTTTAGTAGGAGTTGCGCTTACAAGGTACATGCCCCCCCCCCCCTTTTCGTGAAAGTATAAGTTGAATTATCTCCCCTTTTAAATTTTGGACAGCAACCATATTCCTTCATGCACATCTGCAGGTAGTGTACTACAAATGTGTAAAGTTTTATAAAAACCCAATAAGCCGTTTACGAGGAGTTGGGCTTACAAGGTACATGCCCCCCTTTTCGTGAAAGTATAAGTTGAATTATCTCCCCTTTCAACAATGGACAGCAACCATTTTCATTCATGCACATCTGCAGGTAGTGTACTACAAATGTGTAAAGTTTCATAAAACTCCAATAAGCCGTTTAGGAGGAGTTGCGCTTACAAGGTCAAAGGACGGACGAAGAGGGTGATTCCTATATACCCCCCAACTTTGTTAAAAAGTATAATTACTATTACTTACTACAATATAATTCGTCATCTCCCCGGAGACAGTGTTTTATTCCATCACAAACAAGACTAGGCGATAAACAGTGACCATCATCACACTTAAAGAAGTTATCTGGACATATAAAATTTTCTGAAAAATAGTGTTTTTTAAGTTGATATGTCGATATATTTTATTCTAAAATATTTAATTATTTGGCTTTAAAAATAGCGACTTTGATGCTCAGGTACTGATGCAGGTTATTACAGACTCAGGTACTGATGCAGGTTATTACAGACTCAGGTACTGATGCAGGTTATTACAGACTCAGGTACTGATGCAGGTTATTACAGACTCAGGTACTGATGCAGGTTATTACAGACTCAGGTACTGATGCAGGTTATTACAGACTCAGGTACTGATGCAGGTTATTACAGACTCAGGTACTGATGCAGGTTATTACAGACTCAGGTACTGATGCAGGTTATTACAGACTCAGGTACTGATGCAGGTTATTACAGACTCAGGTACTGATGCAGGTTATTACAGACTCAGGTACTGATGCAGGTTATTACAGACTCAGGTACTGATGCAGGTTATTACAGACTCAGGTACTGATGCAGGTTATTACAGACTCAGGTACTGATGCAGGCTATTACAGATTCAGGTACTGATGCAGGTTATTACAGACTCAGGTACTGATGCAGGTTATTACAGACTCAGGTACTGATGCAGGTTATTACAGACTCAGGTACTGATGCAGGTTATTACAGACTCAGGTACTGATGCAGGTTATTACAGACTCAGGTACTGATGCAGGTTATTACAGACTCAGGTACTGATGCAGGTTATTACAGACTCAGGTACTGATGCAGGTTATTACAGACTCAGGTACTGATGCAGGTTATTACAGACTCAGGTAATGATGCAGGTTATTACAGACTCAGGTACTGATGCAGGTTATTACAGACTCAGGTACTGATGCAGGTTATTACAGACTCAGGTAATGATGCAGGTTATTACAGACTCAGGTACTGATGCAGGTTATTACAGACTCAGGTACTGATGCAGGTTATTACAGACTCAGGTACTGATGCAGGTTATTACAGACTCGAGTACTGATGCAGGTTATTACAGACTCAGGTACTGATGCAGGTTATTACAGACTCAGGTACTGATGCAGGTTATTACAGACTCAGGTACTGATGCAGGTTATTACAGACTCAGGTACTGATGCAGGTTATTACAGACTCAGGTACTGATGCAGGTTATTACAGACTCAGGTACTGATGCAGGTTATTACAGACTCAGGTACTGATGCAGGTTATTACAGACTCAGGTACTGATGCAGGTTATTACAGACTCAGGTACTGATGCAGGTTATTACAGACTCAGGTACTGATGCAGGTTATTACAGACTCAGGTACTGATGCAGGTTATTACAGACTCAGGTACTGATGCAGGTTATTACAGATTCAGGTACTGATGCAGGTTATTACAGACTCAGGTACTGATGCAGGTTATTACAGATTCAGGTACTGATGCAGGTTATTACAGACTCAGGTACTGATGCAGGTTATTACAGACTCAGGTACTGATGCAGGTTATTACAGACTCAGGTACTGATGCAGGTTATTACAGACTCAGGTACTGATGCAGGTTATTACAGACTCAGGTACTGATGCAGGTTATTACAGACTCAGGTACTGATGCAGGTTATTACAGACTCAGGTACTGATGCAGGTTATTACAGACTCAGGTACTGATGCAAGTTATTACAGACTCAGGTACTGATGCAGGTTATTACAGACTCAGGTACTGATGCAGGTTATTACAGACTCAGGTACTGATGCAGGTTATTACAGACTCAGGTACTGATGCAGGTTATTACAGACTCAGGTACTGATGCAGGTTATTACAGACTCAGGTACTGATGCAGGTTATTACAGACTCAGGTACTGATGCAGGTTATTACAGACTCAGGTACTGATGCAGGTTATTACAGACTCAGGTACTGATGCAGGTTATTACAGAAACAAGTCGTGTGTACTAAATTAGATATCTACATTTTTATTAATGTAATGTTAACATCATGCTATCATCATTTGAAAACAATAAAAAGTCATCTTTGACATAAAAAAATAACTTGCCAACTTGTCCCCTTATGCATAGTATAATTGTTCTTGGGAAGAATAAATCAGTACCAGTCAAACATAATCAAAAATCCTTAATATGTCATATAGGTGTCAATTATTGTGTAATAGGTTAAAGCAGAGAAACTAATTGTACCTTATCATGAATACATATCAAACACACAGAAACTCAATATTTAAGTAATACTTCCAGAGCACACAAGTTCGCTTCCGGTGTTTAGTGGGGTTCGTGTTGCTCGATCTTTAGTTTTCTGTGTGGAGTTTTGTAGATCATTGTTTGTTCTTTTGGCCGTTGTATTGATGTCCTTCTTCGATTAATGGCTTCAGATACACACTTTGGTATCTTTAAACCAACTTTTTTGCATTTGGTTTCTTGGTTTAATTATCACGATCTTATTACTCAGTATGCTTTATGTCATAAATGTCAACCTTTGTTTTCATAATTTCTAAATATTTTGAAAAGAATGATTGAGAAAGCTTTATTTTTTATTTTTTAAAAGCTTTACCTTTGCGAGCACATGGGTTTACCCCCCTCAGAGTTTTGATTGGGTCCGTGTTGTTCATTGTTTTATTTTATGTGATGTGTTTTTGTTTTATTTTGTTTGTATTCATTCTGTGTCATGTGACCAATGTTGTCCATATCTCTGGATTGTACATTCATGATTGCTCCTTTGGGTTTGTATGTTGCATTCATGCTTGTTGAAATATTGTGTTTTTACATAAATACATGTTCTCTCTTCCGGTTTTCACATTCAATTATTAACCTTTGTTTTGTTTACAAATAATGGAGATATATATAATCATCTTACCACACTCTTGAAGATGAGACAAGTCTCTACAGCCAACCACATCTTTGTATTCATTTACATTCATCACACAATACTGCCCATAATTGTATAGATTTCCATCATCACATAGAAATTTATCCACAGACATATTTTTATGCATTTCTGAAACACCAATGAGAGAAAATTTAATTATTAAATTTGTGTTTTATGTTTCAATTGTGTGTCAGTTAATTGACAAGATGTAAACGTTAACTGATTATAGCCTATTACAATGGTAATCATAGAAAATGAAAAGAAATACAGTGTTAAATCGAAAATAAAAAGTTAATAGGCAAATGTGTAATCACCCAAAAGAACATAAATCATGCTTCCACTCCACTGACAAACCTCAACTTCAACAAAATACAGATAAAATGGCCTTGGTTATAGACTGCATAAAACAGCTGTATGGTTAACCCAGTGGATGGAATCACAAACCTTGCATTTTCATAACTAGATCTTGCCGTCTAAGGCTTAACATATATAAATAAACATTAGAGAAAATTGTAGGGGCAATTAAAAATGGACAGCCGAGAGACACCGACAACAATGGGCAAACAAGACACAGGACGAAGACAAACAAAACACAACACAACACGGAAAACTAAGGAGATTAGCAACACCGACATCACCAAAAACTGGGGGTGAACCCAGGTGCTCGCGAAGAGTAGGCAGTTCCGGTCATGTTACTGATCTGTGCAGATTTACTTCAAATTGAATAATCATTTTACTGCACTGACATTACGACAAAAACATGGACAGTACGAAACCAATGTGAGTGCAAGCTCATACTTAACCGACTACTAGTTACGACGAACACAGACAATCAAAGACAGTGAAGATTTTGCAGCAAATAGAAAAAAAACTCGGAGGAAACATATGTAACAATGTAACGTAAAATATAGCAAACAAAAGCTAAAACAACAAGAATTCTCATCAAATGGGAATGAAACGAGGTTCCCCAGATTGGATAGTATTTTCTGCCCATTGGAAAATTGCCCCCCCCCCCCTCCCCTTCAAGTTAAATGGTAAATGGTCGTTCCCTTACCTGATGTACAAACAACGGGACCAACTTTTATATTATAAAATCCTTCATCGCTGTATGACGTTGTTGGGATTACATAACCGTTGAAAGGCAATTTACTATCATCAGTAATTGTGATGTTGTCGTTCCATACTTTATTGACGTCGGCTTGACTCCAGTCAATATTGCCAGTACAATAGCATCTTGAATAAACAAAAACAAATAGTTAAATATTTAATATTTTTAATGAAAATCGGGAACAGGATTTGCTTAAACCTTTTTTTTAATACGTCATGCCTATCCTTGTATATCAATATCTTAGCCAAGTCTTAAGATCCTGTCCGGAACAGTGTAGGAGGAGTTAGAGATCATTCAGGGTGATTAGCCAAAGCTACTATGTCATGTGTTCTCTGAAGCAATATCAATTTGTATTGTCAAAAGCCACCACTTTTATCAGGCCAGATTTCAGATGCACCGAGCTAGTAAAATATTAGTACAATGTCCCTCCTCAAAAGAGGCTACTTTTTCATTGTAGAAGGGGTCTTTTAAGAGGACTAATGTACTAGTAAATTTGAACCAGTGTTCTCTATATACCCTGGTTACGCAAATGCAAGGGTGTGTACAACCTGATTGAGGTTATTTCTAATGGATCCAGCATAAAAAATACCCGGATGTACGACGTACGTTGTCCACCCTGGAATGTCTAGACAAATGACAACAACGTTTTGAATATTATCGATGTAAATAGTACCATACAAGTCCGTAGGGTAATTTAGTCTGGCTTTTATCATACAGGTTCGTTGTTGAAATAGCATAAAAATGAGCTTAATTTGTCAGATGGTTGAAAAATTTCCGCCATTATAAAGTTTTCGATCAAAAAAATACCCGGATGTATAAGGTACGTTGTCCCCACTGTGAGAACGACGTCTATTTTCAGATTCAGTACATATGAAAATAACCTCAACTTTTTAAACCAATCAAAGCACGTATAAAATGACATGTGACTCTAAAATTAATTTATTAATATATATATACTGCATTGCTTACCTTTGGTGCATAGGTAATACCGTGACGTTTAACCTCCTGCGTCGGAGCTGGAGACAAAAAAGACACTAAGACATCACCTTAACATGAATCGCTCAACATGTTATAAATCACCTGTTTATCAATTAGTAGTCATTGATATACATTTTATTTGTTTCTGAGATTTTTTTTAACATTTCCACATACACTCCTGTGTGAACTATGTCCTACATGTGGTTGCCGCTATTATTCATTTTCGATCAACTTTCAATAATCATTACTTTTAGTCAAGTATGAAGTTTCTACGAAAATTGTTTTAATAGAATTAAAGGAAGAAAAAAAATTAATTGGCATGCTTCTGCTTCCTTATGTATTGCACCCACCGTGAACTTTTCATTTACAAAGTTGATGTATAGTATAGTTGAGGTCTGTTTGGTGGGGTCCGTGTTGCTCATCTTTTCAGTTTTTTGTGTTGTCCTAGTTTTTTGTGTCGAGCATGCTAACTATTACACCACAGATGTGGTTAGATTACTCATGAGTATCAATTCAATGACCCATGTGGTTTCAGAGAGGAAGATTTTGTTTAAAGTTTGGACAATCAGAAACAAGATTGACTCTTCAATCAGAACAATATGTGGAATCCATGTAGAGTATTTGTTCCTAGGGAGTCATAAGATGAAAATGTTAAATGGTAATGATAAATACTGAGTGAAGTTTAAACCTTATATGGTACTTAATTGTAGTACTTGCCTATTGTTGCATGCTTCTACCACACTTGTAGGATAGTCCTTTCTGGAACCGTCCCCCATACTTTCATGAAAGTAGCATGTGATTAACACATTCTGTGAACATGTATGTTCTTTACTGAGTAAAACATTTTTTATGATATCAAGCGGAAAGAAAAATGTCCTGGACTTTAGGGTACCACTTAACCAAGTTTTTTCCACAGTACCAATGTTATTATAGTGAAATGATGTAAATATCGACACTTTATCTTTTGTCTCTGTAAACTGACAGTGGACCCAATGGGATTCTACAATGAATTAAAATGGAACTTTTTACCTAAAATTTATTTCTGCAGATAGAAACTGTTTTTACATTGTGCATATTCTGAAATATTTGTTAGGTAACTTGACAAAAAACCTCATTTCAATCAGACATCTCTATTTTCAAAAGATACATGTCTTTGAAATATTTTAATTTCAGATACCTGTAATTTGCAGTAGTAAAGATATTTCAAATAAAATGTCTATTCAGAATACATTTTTGTGCCTCCTCAGACCATGACCTGCATTTTCATCAGCATATGTCGTAATTTTTTTTTTTGTGTTCAGTGATTTGATGCAGGAGGTAGTTGTTCGTTTATTTCATATTGGTTGAATTGTTGACATCACTGTTTAAATATTTTCTTCATAATTTCTATTAAAATGCAGATACCTTTATTTTTAAGTACATGTATCTGTATTTTCAATAAACATGTCTTTAATTTTAATACAATTTTTGGAAACAATTTTACTCTGGCTTTGTCTACAAAGAAAAGTTTAAAGACATCAAAGGGACAACCAGAAACTGTAAATCGAAGAAGAACAGACATCACAATGGCCAAAAGAAAAAGGACAAGATGACAAGCAATATGATCTACAAAACACTACACAAAACACTAAAGATCGAGAGTTAGCAGTTCATGTTCCATTTGTGGCACATGTCGTGTTACTCTTGTTACAAACCCAGGTTTTAGTGGGGTTCGTGTTACTCTTGTTACAAACCCAGATTTTAGTGGGGTTCGTGTTACTCTCGTTACAAACCCGGGTTTTAGTGGGGTTCGTGTTACTCTTGTTACAAACCCAGGTCTTAGTGGGGTACGTGTTACTCTTGCTACAAACCCGGGTTTTAGTGGGGTTCGTGTTACTCTTGTTACAAACCCAGGTTTTAGTGGGGTTCGTGTTACTCTTGTTACAAACCCGGGTTTTAGTGGGGTTCGTGTTACTCTTGTTACAAACCCAGGTTTTAGTGGGGTTCGTGTTACTCTTGTTACAAACCCAGGTTTTAATGGGGTTCGTGTTACTCTTGTTACAAACCCGGGTTTTAATGGGGTTCGTGTTACTCTTGTTACAAACCCAGGTTTTAGTGGGGTTCGTGTTACTCTTGTTACAAACCCAAGTTTTAGTGGGGTTCGTGTTACTCTTGTTACAAACCCAGGTTTTAGTGGGGTTCGTGTTACTCTTGTTACAAACCCAGGTTTTAGTGGGGTTCGTGTTACTCTTGTTACAAACCCAGGTTTTAGTGGGGTTCGTGTTACTCTTGTTACAAACCCAGGTTTTAGTGGGGTTCGTGTTACTCTTGTTACAAACCCAGATTTTAGTGGGGTTCGTGTTACTCTTGTTACAAACCCAGGTTTTAGTGGGGTTCGTGTTACTCTTGCTACAAACCCAGGTTTTAGTGGGGTTCGTGTTACTCTTGTTACAAACCCGGGTTTTAGTGGGGTTCGTGTTACTCTTGTTACAAACCCGGGTTTTAGTGGGGTTCGTGTTACTCTTGTTACAAACCCGGGTTTTAGTGGGGTTCGTGTTACTCTTGTTACAAACCCGGGTTTTAGTGGGGTTCGTGTTACTCTTGTAACAAACCCAGGTTTTAATGGGGTTCGTGTTACTCTTGTTACAAACCCGGGTTTTAGTGGGGTTCGTGTTACTCTTGTTACAAACCCAGGTTTTAATGGGGTTCGTGTTACTCTTGTTACAAACCCAGGTTTTAGTGGGGTTCGTGTTACTCTTGTTACAAACCCGGGTTTTAGTGGGGTTCGTGTTGTTTGATCTTTAGTTTTCTGTGTAGTGTTTTGTAGATCGTTGTTTGTCCTTTGTTCTTTTCTTTTTGCCATTGTGGTGTCTTCAAACTATTCTTAAACATGAAAAAGGTTGTTTAAAAAATGTTAAAGTATAACAATTCTATATAATTATTTACCTGTTGAAAATGTTAACATAATTCAGTTACCTGTGGTGCCATAATTTATACGATACATGCCATCTGACCTAGCCCCTATCAGCCACCACTTATTACAAGAGTCCTGTACGTGATATCGTTGACAATCAGTTTCATCTTCAAAATATCTCCCTGAACAGTCAGGTATCCTATCACAAAGTCGGCCTTGACTTATACAGGACTGATCATAACATTGGTAAACATTAGAACTGCAGAATGCTGAAATAAAATGTAAACTGGCACATAATACGTTGTAAAATAAAACTTAGAGAAAACCGAAGGGACAATCAGGAATGGACAATCCAGAGACACGGACAACATTGGACATAGAACGAAAGACAAAAAAAAAATAAAAAAAAAAATGTGTCTTTAGGGGTTAAGGAGGTTAGGGTTATGGTGTCCAACGCCACTTTCAACAATATTTCAGTAATATCGTGGCGGTCAGTTTTATTGGTGGAGGACATCGGGGTACCCAGGGAAAACCGATTTTTTTTTATTACATAATGTTGTATCGAGAACACCTTGCAACGTGTCTTTGTTACCACAAATCTAAAAATAACATTTTGAAAAAATATAACAGGGGTTAATATCTACATTGCTTAATAAATTGCAAAAAGAATTGTCTGATTTAAATAACGGTTTTGAAAAAATCATGCACTACTTATAAATATATATACCACATTCGAGTTCATCAGATTTGTCAGTGCAGTCCTCTCTGACGTCACACCTGCTCTCTATAGGAATACATTGTTTATTTTCACATTGCCATTCATCTTCTTTGCATGTTGGCCATTCTGTAATTCAATTAACAGTCTTATTAATTAAATAATTAAATATCGTAAATGAAAAAAAAATGTATTTTTTTAGAAGTAATAACACCAACATTCGATAAAAAACAGTTAATTTACAGATTTATCTGAAATTTTCCATTGTTTTAATAACTGAACTGTGCTCATCATAATCTTATTCACTGAAGTAAGAGGTAATATAAATTAACAGAAATGATATGCGTGTGAATGAAAATAATAGAAAATCCAACATGGGAAATAAAGAACACGAATAATGTTTGTATTGCTGTTCTTCAGTTCATATTTCCAATTCCAAACAGGACTTCAATGGTGAGCTTAACTCATACAAATCGCACATATGAAAACGGTCCTTAACTATTGTGAATATAAACGTTCATATAAAGATGTTTATTATAGACTAGTATTATACATAAAGTTGCACTAGAAGAGCTCGTAAGAACTGCCTTTTCTCTATGTAAATAGTTTCACATGAATGACTTCCATTTTGTCAGAACTGAGTGACTACCAATCTTACGATAATGATTTCAATTAGAGTCAATAAAATATCATCAATATGGATATATTTATCATTTTCACAACTGGAAACCTGCAATCGTACCATAGTCATCTTCACCTGATTCAATATAACTTCAACAACTTTTGTCAGTACTGGTTACTACAAACTACAAACCTTACCATACAGGTATGGATTACGGTGTTTAATGCCACTTTCAACAATATTTCAGCTATATCGTGACGGTCAGTTTTATTGGTGGAGGAAACTGGAGTACCCGGAGAAAACCACCGACCTGTCGCAAGTCACTGACAAACTTTATCACATAATGTTGTATCGAGTACACCACGCCATGAACGGGGTTCGAACTCACAACTTTAGTGGTGATAGGCACTGATTGCACAGGTAGCAGTAAATCCAACTACCATACTATCACGACGGCCCCCACCTTACCATACATTGATTTTGTTCCATCACAGTGGACTATGAATCTTACCACATTTATCTTCATCCGATGAATCATCACAATGGACAGTACCATCACAGTAAAATGTTAGGTGGATACATTGGCCATTTTTACACCTGTACTGTGCGCCTGTACACTCATTTTTATCTGGAAATACATGTAATTATTATTAAAACTAAGGTTCTCATACCTCAGACAATTATGGCTAACTTGTTTAGGCCCTTTGGTTTTCTTGCCCCCAAAAACTTTTAAATCATTTGGCTTTGAAATATTTTGGCATAGACCTGAAGGTTATTCCAGAAATTTGATATCTACGATTTTATTGTATACATACTTTAGAAAACGTAAGTATCCTTTAGCTACAAATTAAGTACATTTCTGATATAATAATACCTAAAATTCTGAGAAATAATCTATAATGGTTGAGGTGATCATATAGTGTTCTATTATTGGCAGAAATTTACTCAAAATTCGACCGGAATGCTTCAAATTGAATCATTGGCACATAAAAAGACACACTTTACATTCAAAAAGTGAAATTTAATGTTGTACAATTCATAAGCTATAAATGTGTAATTTTTGCGAAAAAAAAGTCACTTGAAAACTATTGATCCCGCTATCGAGAATTCCATCATTTAAACACAATTTGTACTCGGACAGAGTCATTAGGCTTTGAAATTTCATATCAGGCGAAAAAAGTTAGTAATTGGGGTAACTTCCATTCACACGGATGACTGCCGCTAATCGTCTTCTCATACTGCCCACTAAGCGTCGAATTTGGACCTGGGTAAGACGTTGCCATTCCTGGTGCAGTGTTTGCTCCAATTCATTTAAAGTTTGAGCCGGCGGTGTTCTTTCTTTTACTCGACGACCGATAATGTTCCAGATGTGCTCGATCGGGTTTTAATCAGGACTCCTGGTAGGCCATGTAAGTGTGGTTATTGACTCGTCACTTAAGTAATCTGTCACAACACGAGCTCTGTGGGGTCTGGCGTTGTCATCCATAAAGACAGGCCTTGTATTCAGAGGATGATTGTCAAAGTGAGGCACAACACTTGCTTCAAGGATGTTTTGCCGATAGATTTGTTCATTGAGGTTGCCTCTTACTGTAATTAGGTCAAGCTTACAGTCATAAGATAAAGTTTCAACAATGTTACGCTCAGCATAAGCAGTGTTCAGTTGTCGCCATACGCGCACTCTACCATCTGTCACGTGCAAAAAGAAGCGACTTTCGTCTGACCAATGAACTTTCCTCCACGAGATCAAATTCCAATTGCTTGTGTTAGTAAACATCTGTTTACCGGTCTTCAGACGATTTTGGACTGTTCTTGCAGGTAGCAACCGATGGGGCAACCACTGTCTTTTCAAAACAGTACTATTGGCGAACGGGTTTCGTCTAACTAGGCGTCCTATGGCATTGTCCTCTCTTCGGGATATAATACGAGACCTTCCTGATCGCGGGCGATCCTAGACGTCATTGGTCAATCGATGTTTGTTAACAATACGACTGACGGTAGAGTGGTGATGACCAACAAGCTGGGCAATTTGCCTCAGTGACATACCTGCTTCTCGCATGCCAATGATTTGTCATCGCACTGCATTTGAAAGTTGTGGAGGACCCATTCTGCATCCAGAGCAAAAGAATTAGAGTTACCAGTCTAAGCAATGTGTCGAAAATGATACATGGCAAAAGTAGTGATTTCATAGCCCTTGTATCGAGACACTGCACGTGCAAATGGTGGTTATTATAGAGGACGATTATTGAGTAGGTACAGGTACGTTTAAGTTGAAATTTAAATGCCACTCAGGTGTAAAATATATATTGGAATTGTCTATCTAATAAGAATTATTCAGTTTCAAATTTAGTGTTGCAATATTTTTTCCAGGTGTATATATTCATTTCTGTAGGCATTCAAAGTATACTTGTGTGTATGTTTTGTAGATCGTTGTTTGTCCTTTTGTACTTTTTCTTTTGGCCAATGTGTTGTCTGATCTTCTTCGATATACGGATTCTGATTATCCCTTTTTGTATCTTCGAACTCTTCATACATAATAACTTGAATCATTCCTGTGTTTTGTATCGTTTGATGCAGCGAAATCAACGTGATGAGCCTTTTTAATACTATTCCAAGAACTAAACGTAGCCATGGTCATAAAAGAATTCAACATCCAAATGTTAAAAAGGCCTCTAAACCAAGAACGTTACAAGTTACTTTTAATGATTTACTTTCTAATATACAGAAACCTCTTGGAATTCATCACATTCGTACAATCTTATTTTCACTACCTGTAAACTACTTCAAAGATCTTAGGCATTTTGGACTTGTCAAAGGAGGCGTAGATCCTTTTTCTCCTAAGTACAGATTGTCTAGTATTATATGTGACGTGGCGTCCTTTCGTCTTTTCAAACCAGTTCGATCTGAACCTCTTCATGATAACAACAGAAAATTCCTCCATATTCCGTTTGCTAACAAAGGAATCAATGCTATTAACATCAGCAACATTCTTAATAGAAAAGATGTCGTAAAAGAAATTCCACCATATTTCAAAAATCAATCTGTTCCCATTGTCTCCTATAGCTACACTAACAGCATTGGCCGTAAAATTTTCAACTACAAAGAAGCGTTGCAAGATATTAACATAGAAGAGTACCTTAATAACCCTCTGACTGCTCCCACTTTCCTTTTCAATACAACCCATCTGGACATGTAATCACTGGTGATCTGAATATCATTCAACATGAGAGTCTCCGAAAGGTGATTTCTCATGGTCCTAAATTCAGAGAACCTCAACACATCAATTGGAAACATACTCTCCAGATAATTATGGATGCTGTTGAAGATTATGCCAGAAGGTGGATAAAGAGAGAAGTAGACCAAGATCCTGAGTTAGAGTCCTTGTCAGACTGGGTTAGAACAATTAGGTCTCTAGTACAAGGTCGGATTCACAAACTCAATAATTGTGTTAATAGTCGACCTAAGTCTGTATTTAAACACCAAGAAGCTGTTAAGTGTCTTTCCTCTCTTCATGACAAATATGTTATCGTTCCTGCGGACAAGGCTTCCAACAATATCGTGTTTGTATGTATATCATATTACTTCAAATGCCTAATCAAGGAATTAGGCATAAATAACAACACCTCTAGTAATACCACATACAAACCAACTTCGTTCGACAAAGATGAAATCCTAGCTAACCACAGATCATTCATGACCTCTTTAAACATTCCCTCTGGTAAAGAGTCTGAGGATTTACCCTATTTATATTGGATACCTAAACTCCATAAGACACCATACAAAGAAAGGTACATAGCGGGATCATCAACTTGTTCGACGAAAGAATTGTCTATTCACCTGACAAAGATTCTGTCTGCAGTAAAAGAGGGACAACAGAAATATTATGAAACTGTTTACTCGCGTAAATCACATATGGATTTTGAAAAACTCTAAAGATCTTTTGGATAACCTTAAATCAAGATCTTTCTCTCAGGTATCCTCAATCAAAACTTTAGATTTTTCAACTCTATATACCACCCTACCGCATGATAAATTAAAAACCCGCTTAAAAGAGACAATTCACAAAGCTTTCAGTCGAAACGATGGCTCAAAATTTGTTGTGTTAGGCTACAATTCCACATATTTTTCAAACACAATTCAAAAAGGTAAAACATGCTACTCCGAGGAACAAGTGATCAGTATGCTGGAGTTCCTCATCGATAACATATTTGTCTCCTTTGGAGGGATACTGTTTCAGCAGGTCGTCGGCATACCAATGGGTACGAATTGTACCCCTCTTCTAGCCGATTTATTTTTATACTCATATGAGTCTGAGTTTCTTCAAAAGTTTGTAAAAGATAAGAAGATTCATGAAGCTAGAGCCTTTAATTTCACATACAGGTATATTGATGATGTTTTATCTATCAATAATTCTAGATTTGCAGAATTTCTTCCATTGATATATCCCCCAGAGATGGAAGTTAAAGAGACCACAGATACCGCTTCGTCCGCATCATTTTTGGACTTATACCTCGAATTTGACGACAGTGGTCAAATCAGTACTAAAATTTATGATAAACGGGATGACTTCAATTTTAAAATCATAAATTTTCCAAATATGTGCAGCAATATACCAGCTTCTCCTGCATATGGTGTTTACATCTCGCAATTGATTCGTTATGCATGGGCCAGTAGCAATTATTCTGATTTTCTGAAACGTCATCTTCATCTGAGAAACAGGCTACTGGACCAGGGCTATAAAAGATTCGCCGTATTCGATCTCTTAAAAAGTTTATATTCCGATACCAAGATCTTGTCGAAATATAATCCGTCTCTGCAGAAAAGATTATAAACGATGGATTTTCATATAGTGAAATTGTATAAAGATAAGGTGTCAACAAAAATGTTAAGAATATGTTTTTATCAATGTGTGACGTAAAAGTGTCTTTAACATTTACTTCACTGAGTTTGGTGCTGCTTTGACAACTGTGTTACCTGTTTTGTTCAAGTATTGTTATAAATACTGTTATAGTGACAGCCGGAAACTTTGAGCAGTAATGAAAGCGGGAGGTTTGGCGCTTTAAAATCTGATTCAACCCACCATTTCTTTAGAAATACCTGTACCAAGTCAGGGTCATTACGGTTTTCCCAGTTTTCCGGTTGTTGACTGATTTTGTCTGTTTATATACTTATGAGCTTTGACTTTCCCTTTGTAAGATTGTTCGGAGTTCGGTAATTTTGTTATTACCCTTATTGAAGTACGAGTAAATGCTTAAAATGTGCTTGGGGAGAACAAATACAATTTCTGGTCGACAACTTTTCTTGATTTTAACATACCAGTAAAATGAATTTTTGAAAACTGGGAAAACATGAAATCTTTAATTTCTCGCTGAAACCTGCAATAGATCGTACATGTGCGAAACCTATCTCGCAGTCATATTGAGAACAATATTTTAAAACACTTGATTTATGCATGAGCTTTGGATGGGTTATTTTTTTTTACATTGACACCCTTCAGAGTGAAATATTAAATGATAACGAGTTGTCAAAAAAAAATTTAAAAACTTTTTGAAATGTTATTTTATAACTAACACATAGTGAATTAAGAGAAACAACCTTTTGTACAGTGAAGTCGCATGCTGAACACAAATACATTACAATAATTGAAGTACATTGTTTGAACTGATATGAAAATGCAACATTAGAAAAATTTCGACTTAACCGAAATTTCGAATGAACCGAATTTGACATAAAGAGATTCAACTATGTATGTATATATTTGACAAAAATAGTTTATCCTCTCTGTAAAAAAATATATGCATCTTACCACAATCCACCTCGTCTGAATTATCAGAACAATCACTGTAACCATCACCAAATGCAAATTTGGAAATTACTTCGCCATTTCCACAACTTCTCATGTTTGGTTGTAAAGAAAATGGCGCTGCATTAGAAGCTACCCGTTTCTTTGTATCATTTGATGTAATAACTGAAACATAGATATAAAATGAAAAACAAAACATACTGACACTCTCTGATCAAAATCTAATAGAAACATCGTAGAAATAGAGACAAAAACAAAACATACTGACACTCTCTGATCAAAATCTAATAGAAAAATCATAGAAATAGAGACAAAAACAAAACATACTGACACTCTCTGATCAAAATCTAATAGAAATAGAGACAAAAACAAAACATACTGACACTCTCTGATCAAAATCTAATAGAAACATCGTAGAAATAGAGACAAAAACAAAACATACTGACACTCTCTGATCAAAATCTAATAGAAATAGAGACAAAAACAAAACATACTGACACTCTCTGATCAAAATCTAATAGAAAAATCATAGAAATAGAGACAAAAACAAAACATACTGACACTCTCTGATCAAAATCTAATAGAAATAGAGACAAAAACAAAACATACTGACACTCTCTGATCAAAATCTAATAGAAACATCGTAGAAATAGAGACAAAAACAAAACATACTGACACTCTCTGATCAAAATCTAATAGAAATAGAGACAAAAACAAAACATACTGACACTCTCTGATCAAAATCTAATAGAAAAATCATAAAATAGAGACAAAAACAAAACATACTGACACTCTCTGATCAAAATCTAATAGAAATAGAGACAAAACCAAAACATACTGACACTCTCTGATCAAAATCTAATAGAAACATCGTAGAAATAGAGACAAAAACAAAACATACTGACACTCTCTGATCAAAATCTAATAGAAATAGAGACAAAAACAAAACATACTGACACTCTCTGATCAAAATCTAATAGAAAAATCATAGAAATAGAGACAAAAACAAAACATACTGACACTCTCTGATCAAAATCTAATAGAAAAATCATAGAAATAGAGACAAAAACAAAACGTCTAACACATATAAATGACCACTCATCCTCCTATACTGGTACAGGATATAAATATAATATAAAGTGGCTAAATTGATTAAACTAGAGTAATAGACCAACCCTCTCTTAGTGAAATGATGTAGTTATACAAGTGTTTAGACAGGTTAGTTGAATAATAAGGTGATAATTATTTACTTTGGCACCAACAAACAACATAAAGTTACTTAGCGTGGTATCAATAATACAAAAAACCTTTAGCAATGGACTTAACAGGTATACAACATTTCGTTCCATAATCTTGAGCTATAGCAAAATTCTTTGGTTACAGACGGGTGTTGCATATGACACAGGAGAACCTTGCCATTTCGAAGACATATTTTCCCTAATCCAAATGGAGAAAGTAGTGTGCTTTTTTCCAATCTCTATATGTTTTTTAAGATTATTTGTTTTTGTCTTTTTCCTATGTTTTCTTTTCGTTATTCTGTGTTGTTTCTCTCTGTGGAATATGTTTCCTGAAGTTGTCTAGTCCGGTCTGTAATTCGGTGTTGCGAGTCTTATCTTTGGTATATAACATTACATCACACAAGGAATAAATACCCATTATTACCTTCACTATAATTTGTGCTAAGTTTTATTTCACACATGAAATGATATATATTATCATATGCACACGGTACATCATGCCAGTTCTCTTTGTTGTGAATACTGTTCAATATTATTGCTCCACATAGTTCATCAAGAAACCCGTTTGGTTGTAGGTATCCATACTGTTTATACCTGTGATGGATATACATGTATATAGATGTATGAAGATGAAAAACATAAATTAAGAGATATTATTCATGATAACAACGGTATTTTCTTTATAAAGTAGTCATTAATCTCTGGTGAACAGTAATTGGGACTTAATTGATACTCTTTATAACAAACTGTCTGTAGTGGTTAGGAATAGATAAATGTAGTAGTCTTTCAATTACAATATGACAATAGTGTTACAGTACAAATTGGAATCCAGTAGGATCCAGAATCCTACTAGTACAAATTGGAATTTCAATTCCTACTAGTAGAAATTGGAATTCCGATTTGAACGGGATTTAAACCAGTATAAATCAGAATTCCAATATCTACTAGGACAAATCAGGATATCCAGATTTGTACTAGGAGGATCCTGGATCCTACTGAAATAAAAAATTTAAAAAAGGAGAAACATGAAAAAATAAATATGAACACTTTTTTTAATACAAATCTTCTGTTTTATGTCCCTTAATAGGTAAAATCAGTAAAAGCTAAATAAATATACTTGTATGATCAATGATCACTGATCTTTAATTAATACTTAATCCCCTCTAAAGGCTGTCCTGACAGGACAGTCACATAACTTTGTAACTCGTCTCATGAATTGTAATCATTTCTAAATTCATTGTAAGTGAAAGTGAAATGGAAGACCACAAGGAATTATTTTATTTGAAACTTTTGGAATATGAAGAGAATCTTCCAAAGCATTATGACAAAGAAAAGTTTGTTCTCTCTGGACTTAGATATGAAGCTATTCTAAACTGCCTTGACAAAGAGAAGGGACATCAAACATTCTATTTGCTTGAAAAGTGACTGTCCTGTTGCAACACCCCAGATCATCAATCGCCATGTTTGAACAACTTGCAGCTCAAGGGATAGTCAACGAAGAAGATTTACCCAATGAAATATGGATACACTTTATGAGAACTCTAATTCTGGTGTCACAGAAGCTGTTACTGAGGGTGAGTAAAATAACTATTTAGCAACTTTACTACATTTTATATGTATCTACGTAGATATGAAACGAGATATGGAGCAAACGGCGACAAATTTGGAAACATTTTACCAGGCATGCGCCGGAAAGTAAACATCAGTATGTTGATGGTTTTCCGTAACCAAAGAAGAAGAAGACAACACCCTACAACAAGTATATTGCAACATTAGTACAAAAAGAGGTGACCGCACAGCCTTCAATAATGAGCAGAAATCCATACCGCACGGCCATCTCTTTGAGCCCCCAGCCATGTAAAAATTTCCCCAACACTACAAACTGACGTGAACACTTTATGATAACATAAAAATGATGAACAACTATTCAACAAATAACTCACACCTCATAGCAAGTCCAAGTCCCTAGCACCGGCTTAAGCGGAATTCTCTGCTAGATGTCATTCAACGTTACATTCGTGTTAATTTGAGACCACGGATGCGGGATTATCAACAAATTACAAAATAACAGGCGAAGTAATTTTACAAACAATCTTCTGTTTTTATTTGACAATGAGAATCATGTCTGGTTTTTTTCTTTTTTTCTTTGCAACCCCGATAGGAAAGACTGTAAAGGAGGAATATGTATTAGTTCAGGATGGACTACCCATAGCCAAAGCTTTTCCTATGACGGACATGACCTCGGTACATGGCTATGATATAAATTCAGATAGGAATGGTGTATTTTTGGTCACAACTATTTTAACGGATTTGAACATTAAACCAACTATTGTCAACAATTTTGATGAATTTCTAAGCAGTGATCAATGTGTTGCATGGGAATCATTATAATGAAAATAGTGGATTTGCCAGAATCTAGACACAACTCTATTCGTGACACTGCTACTATGAACTATATGCGAGAAGCTAAACGGAGACGTGTTCGACATGAATCAGAACCATCATTTATCAGAAAAACATATTCTATTGGTGACACTGTCGGTATAAGAATTCATAAATTAGACAGAACTAACACTGACTCAAACATATTGCCATGCAAAGTTCTTGAAGTCAAAAAAGTAACCGATTCCAAATCCGTTTACAAAATATTTTCCAAAGGTGGAATACTGAAATCCTATTATTGAGATGAAGACCTAGTTGACTTAAGAACAGTTTGCTTCCCAGGATTAAATTCTATTGACCCTAATTTACTATTGGAAATTTCTCACATTCAAGCTTGCCAGAAAAACCGGACAGTCAACGAAACTGCTAATCTGGTATCCACATGTAACTGTGCTGGAAAATGTAATGCAATGCGATATTCATGCCGCAAATCTAAGATACCTTGCTCAAGCAAATGCCACAAACAAACTTTGACCAAATGTTGTAATAAATAGGAAACTTAATCCAAAATTGTATTCAAATGTATTTTTCTCACTATTTGTAATTAAATTATCGCACAAGACTTATTTTATATTTCACAAATTTTACATATTTTTATGTTTTTTAATTCAATAATATCCAGAATCGTAGTAAGCTTTAAATTCAGTAATATTCTGAATCCTACTGAAAGCTTAGTAGGATCCAGGATCCTGCTAGTACAAATCTGGATATCCTGATTTGTCCTAGTAGATATTGGAATTCTAATTTATACTGGTTTATATCCAGTACAAATCAGAATTCCAATTTCCACTAGTAGAAATTGGAATTCCGATTGGTAGTAGTAGGATTCTGGATACTACTGGATTCCAATTTGTACTGTAGCATATATATATATATATATAGCTCTATAATCACCCGGTTTGTAAGAATAGTAACACGACATGTGTCATTAGTGGAGTAGGGACGCTTACCTTCCGGAGCACCTGAATTCACTCCTATTTTAATGCAGTTCATGTTGCTCAATGTTTAGTTTTCTGTGTCGTGTTTTGTATATCTTTGTTTCTCCTTTTCTTTTAGTCGTTCGATTAACGACTTCTGATTACCCCTTTGGTATCTTCAAACTTTTCTTATTGTATTTTTGTCAATTTTCATTTGTTTTTCCGAAAACAAAGGGGATTCATTGTCACTGATATTAACATAGAAGAGTACCTTAAGAACCCTCTGACTTGTGACTGCTCCCACTTTCCTTTTCAATACAACCCATCTAAACATGTAATCACTGGTGATCTGAATATCATTCAACATGAGAGTCTCCGAAAGGCGATTTCTCATGGTTCTAAATTAAGAGAACCTCAACACATCAATTGGAAACATAATTTCAAGATAATTATGGATGCTGTCGAAGATTATGCCAGAAGGTGGATAAAGAGAGAAGTAGACCAAGATCCTGAGTTAGAGTCCTTGTCAGACTGGGTTAGAACAATCAGGTCTCTAGTACAAGGTCGGATTCGCAAACTCAATAATGTGTTAATAGTCGACCTAAGTCTGTATTTAAAGACCAAGAAACTGTTAAGTGTCTTTCCTCTCTTCATGACAAATATGTTATCGTTCATGCGGACAAGGCTTCCAACAATATCGTGTTTGCATGTAAATCATATTCCTACGAATGCCTAATCAAAGAATTAGGCATAATTAACAACACCTCTGGTAAAACCACATACAAACCAACTTCGTTCGACAAAGATGAAATCCTAGCTAACCACAGATCCTTCATGACCTCTTTGAGCATTCCCTCTGGTAAAGAGTCTGAGGATTTACCCTATTTGTATTGGATACCTAAACTCCATAAGACACCATACAAAGAAAGGTACATAGCGGGATCATCAACTTGCTCGACGAAAGAATTGTATATTCACCTGACAAAGATTCTGTCAGCAGTAAAAGAGGGACAACAGAAATATTGTGAAACTGTTTACTCGCGTAGTGGCATAAATCACATGTGGATTTTGAAAAACTCTAAAGATCTTTTGGATAACCTTACATCAAAATCTTTCTCTCAGGTATCCTCAATCTTTAGATTTTTCAACTCTATATACCACCCTACCGCATGATAAATTAAAAACCCGCTTAAAAGAGACAATTCACAAAGCTTTCAGTCATCGAAACGATGGCTCAAAATTTGTTGTGTTAGGCTACAATTCCACATATTTTTCAAACAAAATTCAAAAAGGTAAAACATGCTACTCCGAGGAACAAGTGATCAGTATGCTGGAGTTCCTCATCGATAATAAATTTGTCTCCTTTGGAGGGACACTGTTTCAGCAGGTTGTCAGCATACCAATGGGCACGAATTATGCCCCTCTTCTAGCCGATTTATTTTATACTCATATGAGTCGGATTTTTATCAAAAGCTTGTAAAAGATAAGAAGATTCATGAAGCTAGAGCCTTTAATTTCACATACAGGTATATTGATGACGTTTTATCTATCAATAATTCTAGATTTGCAGAATGTATTCCGTTGATGTATCCTCCAGAGCTGGAAGTTAAAGAGAACAAAGATACAGCTTCGTCCGCATCATTTTTGGACGTATACCTCGAATTTGACGACAGTGGTCAACTCAGTACTAAAATTTATGATAAACGGGACGCCTTCAATTTTAAAATCATAAATTTTCCAAATATGTGCAGCAATATACCAGCTTCTCCTGCATATGGTGTTTACATCTCGCACTTGATTCGCTATGCAAGGGCCAGCAGCAATTATTCTGATTTCTTGAAACGTCTTCTTTTTCTGAGAAACAGGCTACTGGACCAGGGCTATGAAAAGATTCGCCTTATTCGATTTCTTAAAAAGTTTATATTCCGATACCAAGATCTTATCGAAATATATTCTGTCTCTGCAGAGACAATGGTGAATGATGGATTTTCATCAAGTGAAAATGTATAACGATAAGGAAGTCAACAACAATGTCAATGATATTTTTTTTCAATGTGTGCCGTAAAAGTGTTTTTGACATTTACTTTCGTAGTTAAAATACTTTAGGGGACTCGTGGTTGTTGATGGAGATGGTTCACGATATATGTTCCACCCTCCTGACTGGATTTAGTACTGCGTTGACTACTATTTTACCTATTTTGTTCCAGTATTGTTATGAATGCTGTTATAGTGACAGCCGGAACCTTTGAACCGTAATGAAAGCGGGAGGTTTGGCGCCATAAAATCTTATTCAACCCACCATTTCTTTGGAAATGCCTGTACCAAGTCAGGGTCATTATGGTTTTCCCAGTTTTTCGGTTGTTGACTGATTTTGTTTGTTTATATACTTATGAGTTTTGACTTTCCCTTTGGAAGATTGTTCGGAGTTTGGTAATTTTATTATTACCCTTATTTATTAACATACCTTTACATTGACTGAGAATGTTCGACTTTGAAGTTGTTCCACAATATGATTCAACTTAAATATTCAACAATATGCGGTATTATTATTAGGCAACAAGATACCTCCTATAACTATATACACATTTTGATAATCAAGGTTTGAAGATACCAAAGAGGTAATCATAAGCCGTGAATTAAAGAATGAAAGAAAGCACAATGGCCAAAAGAACAAAGACAAACAATGGTTGACAAAACGAAATATCCATATCTCAAATGACAATGGATCTTTTACTTTTCACGTAGATGTTTTCTTTCCTCTACCACTGCCAAAACCTTTTACCGGACTTAACTGTATATTTGAGTAACATGACCGGTGGCTTACTCTTCGCGAGAACCCGAGTCCATCCCCGTGTTTTTTATGGGGTCAGTGTTGCTAATTTTTAAAGTCTTTTTGTGTTGCTCTATTATGTGTCTTTACGTTCTGAGTTCCGTGTTGTGATGTCCGTTATGATTTCCACATAAAAACGATGTTTGATTCGTTTTTATCTCCATTTGTTTGTAGGAGGGCTCATGTCTTATTTACGTTAATCGTGTTTGCTTGCGCATAGTGGTGTCCAACACATATTGTGTCGTGTTTTTGCTTTGTTTTTCTTCGTCTTGTGTACTATATGTTGCCAATTTCTGATTACCCTTCGTTATTCTATAATGTTTATGCATCATATTAACGTGTGCTCGATTCAACTTTACCTGATAAAGTTTGTCAGTGACTATCGGTTTTTACCATGTACTTTTGGTTTCCTCCAACAATAAAGTTTTCTAGGCTATCGTGTTTTCGACCTACTAATGGATTTTCGTAATTACGCGTTGCAATGAATGATTTTTGTAAAAAGAAATAGTGAACATTAAAAAACAATCTCATGTGTCCTCTTTTCGCTAGCGACAACGTCAACAACTATGGTGCTGGTCAGACATACGGTTACATCAAAACACAGTACCTTTATGAAACAGCAGATCTAAAAGCTCCAATGTAACCTGATTATTTACTCACCACTCATGTTGAGGTCTTCGGTTACAGGGAAAGTACATTTAATCGTGTGCGAATGAATCACTAAATCTTATAGAATAGCTTGAAGATACCAAAGGGGTAACCAGAAGGACAGACAACACAATGGCCAAAAGAAGAAGGACAAAGAACGATCTACAAAACATTTCACAGAAGACAAAAGATCGAGCAAACCCCGCTAAAAACCGTGGTGAACTCATGTGCTCCAGAAGGGTAAGCCGTTGCTGCTCCACATGTTGCGCCTGTTTCAGGAGGTCGCCTTGTGTATTGCCCACAAGAAAAGGGATATCAACATTAACAGCTTTGTTCTGAAACGTAATTACCAGGCAGTGTAAATCATTGGTTCACCATTTAGCCAATGGTAATCTGAGAATCGATAGCCATTTTTCTTTTTAATCAACCCTGAAAAGTAAATAAAATGAAATGTTATATCAGAAAAATTTATTCTTGCGACTTTAACAATGGACAAAAATAAAAATAAAAATTACATATCATACAAAATCTAAGATCAAAGGTAATGACCATTTAATTTTTACGGTCAGATATGCTTCTTTTCTCAAAAACATCTTCGTCGTCAAATATTACAGAAATTTATTTTACATGAAAGATGCAAATAAAACCCCAAACAATAATCCCAGCCTACATTTTTCAGCGAACGATTTTGGGTACATTGACCGATTATTCATGTATTAAAAGCTATCTGATTTTTCAAAAAGAATTATATTGTCAGTCCCTAATAACATGATACTTGATTGGTTGTTGCTTAACGGTCTATAAAGCAGTTATGAAGATGACGAGTTTATATTGAAAGTCGAATATGAAACACGATAGCAGTCAAATTGAATGTAGAATTCCTAAGGTGTGTTGGACTGAAAAAGCAATTAAAAAAAACAATAATGCCAATACAAGCATAGATCAATACACAACAAGAAAGATTGGACGACAAGATCCCACAAAACAGATTGCAATTTCCACTTTAAGACTTTCATCATTTCATATTTTACTGCTTAAATAAGTTTCTAAAATGCATACACACCGATATATACTTTATCAGTAACTACAGATTCCGACATTTCAATCAATGATTGATGAACAAATGACATTTCTTCTTTTGAGCTGATCGCTACAAGATGGCCGCCATTCCTCACACACTCGACTTCCGCTTTCTGTTGGTTTGTGTTGTTGCTGCTGAACAATTTATAACAACTGTCTTGAAAATTCAACCATGTGTCATTACAGCCTATTAGAAATAAAATGATATCTATATAACGAATTATATGTAGTCAAAATAAAAGATTTTCAGTCACTTTAGTTAGCATTATCAACTATATAAGCGGTATCAAATTATATACTTTACATACAACTAATTACTACTTATGTATAAAACTCTCAATTTCCGCACTCGTTAGTACCACATCTATTTAGTTAGTTTGCTTACGTCCAATCATGGTAAGATCTATGCCTTTACCTTTTATCTCTAATCCAGTTCTCACAATGAGCACCGGTCCTCCGACACAAGACCAACAAGTCTTTGTTCAGACCAGTAAATTTTTCAGTTTTTATTTAGAACTATATAAAAATTAATTCAAGAATTTGATTCGGACCAGTAAATTCAAATGTTCATTTCTAGGACTGCTAACCAATAAAGAGAAAAAGAATCGATATTTATAGCTAATGTAACCTTTTCACAATGTGACAATATCTTAAATAACAATTGATGTTATAACAGAACGTGACTATACATATTTATAATATTGACTTTTTTGCAGTTTATTCTATTAATATATATTATAAAACATACGTTTAATAGTAACTGATTAATAATCGACAATTAAGAAAAGAATATTTATAAAAGTCCTACTTTTTCATCTATTTTTATACATATTAGGTTGAACCGTAATGAGAGCGGGAGGTTTGGCGCTTTAAAATCTGATTCAACCCACCATATCTTTAGAAATGCCTGTACCAAGTCAGGGTCATTACGGTTTTCACAGTTTTCCGGTTGTTGACTGATTTTGTCTGTTTATATAATTATGAGTTTTGACTTTCCACTTGTAAGATTGTTCGGAGTTCGGTAATTTTGTTATTACCCCTATTTGTATTATTTTCCATCAAGAAAACTGAGTTGTATGAATATCTCCTTCCTAAGATTTGGATTCAAAAACAAAAAATTTGCAGGTTAATACTTTATGTATTTTTCATCCAATCTAAACTTTAAAGATTCCAAAACAGTTAAAAGGCAATGGCATGAAACCAATTGATTCACAAAACACGGACGATTACAAGTGAAGTGTAAGTGCGTCATACAGGTGGATCTTCATTTCTAGAAAATAACTTTTCCTCTAAACTTCGACATTCCGGTTAAGCACCAATCAATCAATCAATCAATCAATCAATCAATCAATCAATCAATCAATCAATCAATCAATCAATCAATCAATCAATATTCCGGAAATATTCCGGAAATATTAAGTAAATATACTTACTTGATCTACTAGTATTCAGGATATTGTCACTGACCATATCTACAATGGTATACAACCCAAAAAATCCGCTTCCTGTCAGGTCACTACCCACACGAAATTCTACGTCCATCATGTGCCAACTAGACAATAAATCAACATGCGGTTTTGTTACTTTTGTAAAGCGTCCCATTGATGATGATCGTTCTTTATTTAGACCAATATCAAACACTTCAACAAACGAGTCCACTATACCGAATATCTGATTATTTACATCTAGTTCTATGAATTTTAGCTTAATGAATTGTCCATATTTTCCACGAATTTCCCATAAATTTGTCTCCGACATAGTGTACAGTGCCGGATATAAGAAAGACGCCAAATAGGCTATCCTTGCAGTACAAAGAGCATACATTGTTCCATCAACACCACATCCGGGATGTTCTGAAAATAAAGAACAATTTAAAGCATACAATATTATGGTAACAACAACTTGCATGTACAGTCCTATATATTCGTATTATCTACAGTATATAGGCCCGGCATATGCAAGTTGTTACCGTAATATTGTATGGGCACGATAAACGAAGGAAAAAGAGATTAAATAATAAAGGAAATTTATTGAAAATAAATATGCAAACATAGTTAAAAAAGGGTATAATTCCGTGCTACTAGCTCTTGTGGTTTTTGATCAGAGGAGAAAAAGATTCTCCTTCTACTGCATATCGGTTACTCTCGGTAGTTAAATGTTTAAACTGTAAAGCTCAAGAAATATCACAACATGATAGTAGAAGGAGCATCCATTCAACAGATCATTTTTCAATAGTTATGCGAATTACGTTTATTTAGATATCTTGTAAAAGATAAGAAGATTCATGAAGCTAGAGCCTTTAATTTCACATACAGGTATATTGATGACGTTTTATCTATCAATAATCCTAGATTTGCAGAATTTCTTCCATTGATATATCCTCCAGAGCTGGAATTTAAAGAGACCACAGAAACAGCTTCGTCCGCATCATTTATGGACCTATACCTCGAATTTGACGACAATGGTCAACTCAGTACTAAAATTTATGATAAACGGGATGACTTCAATTTTAAAATCATAAATTTTCCAAATATGTGCAGCAATATACCAGCTTCTCCTGCATATGGTGTTTACATCTCGCAATTGATTCGCTATGCAAGGGCCAGTAGCAATTATTCTGATTTCTTGAAACGTCATCTTTATCTGAGAAACAGGCTACTGGACCAGGGTTATGAAAAGATTCGCCTTATTCGATCTCTTAAAAAGTTTATATTCCGATACCAAGATATTGTCGAAAAATATTCTGTCTCTGTAGAGACAATGGTGAATGATGGATTTTCATAAAGTAAATATGAAAAATGTATAAAGATAAGGATTAAGTAATCGTTGTTTAGACATGACGTCATTCAACATCTAATTTGAAATTAAATTGTGTAAGAAGATGACCGTTTAGTTAAACCGTTCTGCAGAGACGATAATAAACGATTGATTTTCATAAAGTACTGCGTTGACTACTATTATACCTAATTTGTCCCAGTATTGTATAAAATGCTGTTATAGTGACAACCGGAACCTTTTAACCGTAATGGAAGCGGGAGGTTTGGCGGCGTAAAATCTGATTCAACCCATTATTTCTTTGGAAATGCCTGTACCAAGTCAGGGCCATTGCGGTTTTCCCAGTTTTCCGGTTGTTGACTGATTTTGTCTGTTTGTTGACTTATGAGTTTTGCCTTTCCCTTTGGAAGATTGATCGGTGTTCGGTAATTCTGTTATTACCCTTATGCTTACAGTTATTTTGAAGAAAATAAGAATAAAATACATATCTTAGTTTAATTGTTTTTAAAGGGCAACCTCTGTATTCGTAAAACAAAATTATCACACTATAAAATGAATAAACAATTGTACAATTCTAAAGTAACGAATACAGTGAAACCTGTATAACCCGAACATTGGGACTATATTTAAAGTTTGAAACCTGTCTAACCCGAACATTGGGACTATATTTAAAGCTTGAAACCTGTCTAACCTGAACATTGGGACTATATTTAAAGTTTGAAACCTGTCTAACCCGAACATCGGGACTATATTTAAAGTTTGAAACCTGTCTAACCCGAACATTGGGACTATATTTAAAGTTTGAAACCTGTCTAACCCGAACATTGGGACTATATTTAAAGTTTGAAACCTGTCTAACCCGAACATTGGGACTATATTTAAAGTTCGGTTTGTACAGAATTCCGTTTGATTCAGGATTCAATTCAGACAGGCTTCACTGTATATGCATGGGAATTAATTGTATATTTTTGAAATTAGCTCTTAATAACCTTTAAATAGACTGAATTTTTGCATGTTTATATTTCATAGAACAGTTGTTAAAACTGACTATCCATGAAATCATAAATTATATCTCATTCAGTTAATTGTCATAAAGAAAAACGGCATCATATTCGAGTACTAGTATGGCATGTTGCCATTTTGCACATGTGAGGTATTATTTTTAACTGCACCCATTTTGGTTAGAGTTGTGTTCTGTCAAATTTAATTATCAAAATGGCAATCATGACCTAAAACATATAATATATATTAAACAATTCATGTAATCACAGTGTAAATGTCAATGTATATATTGAAAAGTAGAAACTTTTATCATTTTTTAAAATCTATTTTCAATAACAATGTCGTTTTTGTATGCAGGGTGGGGCTGTCTAGTGGACATCTAAAAGAGTGGTATCAGAGGAGGTTGAACATTTTAACAAATACTGAAG
Organism: Bathymodiolus brooksi; assembly: GCA_963680875.1. Classification (NCBI taxonomy): domain Eukaryota; kingdom Metazoa; phylum Mollusca; class Bivalvia; order Mytilida; family Modiolidae; genus Bathymodiolus; species Bathymodiolus brooksi. The sequence continues at coordinate 62,489,065 of OY804579.1, forward strand.
ACGAAGGCCACCTCACCGCAAAAAGTCACGTTAACTTTGACTGGGCAAGCTAAAATGTGAAATATGAAAAATATATTTTGGAATAAAATGAAAAACAAAAAATACCATACTGTTGGAACAGTTCCTAAATAAAATAGAAAAATCATAGAAAGAGGCAAAATGGATACCCCTAACACATATATACATGGCTCCTCAATTTCCTGGCTTGGTATTGTGCAAAAAACAAAAAACAAACAAACAAACAAACAAACAAACAAACAAACAAAAACACTTAGATTCCACAACATACCAAATACAAGAAACAGACACCATTAGTATCCTAATTCCTTGATTTAAATCATATGTGCTGAGACGTGAATAGGATGAACATATAGGCTGCAAAACCAACATGTTCAATCTGTAAGTGATAGCAATGGTTCTCTGTTGACGTAATAAATATACTATATTACCAACATGTTCAATCTGTAAGTGATAGCCATGGTTCTATGTTGACGTAATAAATATATTATCTTACCAACATGTTCAAACTGTAAGTGATAGCCATGGTTCTCTGTTGTCGTAATAAATATACTATCTTACCAACATGTTCAATCTGTAAGTGATAGCCATGGTTCTCTGTTGACGTAATAAATATACTATCTTACCAACATGTTCAAACTGTAAGTGATAGCCATGGTTCTATGTTGACGTAATAAATATACTATCTTACCAACATGCTCAAACTGTAAGTGATAGCCATGGTTCTTTGTTGACGTAATAAATATATTATCATATCAACATGTTCAAACTGTAAGTGATAGCCATGGTTCTCTGTTGACGTAATAAATATACTATCTTACCAACATGTTCAATCTGTAAGTGATAGCCATGGTTCTCTGTTGACGTAATAAATATATTATCTTACCAACATGTTCAAACTGTAAGTGATAGCCATGGTTCTCTGTTGACGTAATAAATATACTATCTTACCAACATGTTCAATCTATAAGTGATAGCCATGGTTCTCTGTTGACGTAATAAATATACTATCTTACCAACATGTTCAAACTGTAAGTGATAGCCATGGTTCTTTGTTGACGTAATAAATATACTATCTTACCAACATGTTCAAACTGTAAGTGATAGCCATGGTTCTCTGTTGACGTAATAAATATACTATCTTACCAACATGTTCAATCTATAAGTGATAGCCATGGTTCTCTGTTGACGTAATAAATATACTATCTTACCAACATGTTCAATCTATAAGTGATAGCCATGGTTCTCTGTTGACGTAATAAATATACTAGCTTACCAACATGTTCAATATGTAAGTGATAGCCATGGTTCTCTGTTGACGTAATAAATATACTATCTTACCAACATGTTCAATCTATAAGTGATAGCAATGGTTCTCTGTTGACGTAATAAATATACTATCTTACCAACGTTTTTCAATCTATAAGTGATAGCCATGGTTCTCTGTTGACGTAATAAATATACTATCTTACCAACATATTCAATCTGTAAGTGATAGCCATGGTTCTCTGTTGACGTAATAAATATATTATCTTACCAACATGTTCAATCTGTCATTGATAGCCATGGTTCTCTGTTGACGTAATAAATATACTATCTTACCAACATGTTCAATCTGTAAGTGATAGCCATGATTCTCTGTTGACGTAATAAACATACTATCTTACCAACATGTTCAATCTGTCATTGATAGCCATGGTTCTCTGTTGACGTAATAAATATACTATCTTACCAACATGTTCAATCTGTAAGTGATAGCCTTGGTTCTCTGTTGACGTAATAAATATACTATCTTACCAACATGTTCAATCTGTAAGTGATAGCCATGATTCTCTGTTGACGTAATAAACATACTATCTTACCAACATGTTCAAACTGTAAGTGATAACCATGGTTCTCTGTTGACGTAATAAATATATTATCTTACCAACATGTTCAATCTGTAATTGATAGCCATGATTCTCTGTTGACGTAATAAACATACTATCTTACCAATAAGTTCAATCCGTAAGTGATAGCCATGGTTCTCTGTTGACGTAATAAATATACTATCTTACCAACATGTTCAATCTGTAAGTGATAGCCATGGTTCTCTGTTGACGTAATAAATATACTATCTTACCAACATGTTCAAACTGTAAGTGATAGCCATAATTCTCTGTTGACGTAATAAACATACTATCTTACCAACATGTTCAAACTGTAAGTGATAACCATGGTTCTCTGTTGGCGTAATAAATATATTATCTTACCAACATGTTCAATCTGTAATTGATAGCCATGGTTCTCTGTTGACGTAATAAACATACTATCTTACCAATAAGTTCAATCCGTAAGTGATAGCCATGGTTCTCTGTTGACGTAATAAATATACTATCTTACCAACATGTTCAATCTGTAAGTGATAGCCATGGTTCTCTGTTGACGTTATGTATTGGAAACATGTCTCGAACTTGATAGCTATCTCGTCTTTACTTCCAATAAAAGAAGCATATCGATATCGTTCTTGGTTATCTCTAGTAATCTTTATTTCATTCTCTGTACCAACGTCAATGATAGTCAGAGTATCCTTACAATGACTTGGATTCAACCATGTTTGACCAGCCTTAAACAGAAAGTTTACATATATAGATTTTTGTTGCCAAAAGTGTTATCGTCGAGATTATGAATTGGGAGTAAATTTATACATTTTGCTGTAACAATGCTATTTGTATTAACAAAACAAGACTAACACGATGGGTGTCATATGTAAGCCAGGAACTACTTACCCTTCCGGAGCACCTGAGTTCACCCTCAGTTTATAGTGAGGTTCGTGTTGATCGATCTTTAGTTTTTTGTTTCTATGTAGTGTTTTGTAGATCATTGCTTGTCTTTATTGTTCCTTTTTCTTGTCTGTCTTCTCCGATGTATGGCTTCTTTATCCCTTAGATATCTTCAATCTTTCATTGACTATTCCTATAAAGCACCTAGTATGAAAGTTAGTGATACAACAGTTATGTGATCATATGAGTCAGTGACTTGTGCCAGGTCAGTGGTTACTCTGGTGTCGTACACCAATACAATGGACACCCACAATATAACTGATAGAATGTTGAAATTGAAGTTAAATATTGTATTAAGTATTGTAATGCCTTGTATGATATATGCAGTCAAAGAATAATCACCATTTATTTGGTATTGTTTTATTTCATTACATTTTTGTTAATTGCGTTTTAAACAAGATCTACATGTCGTGTCATATGGAACAGGTAAAACTTTTCATTCTATGGCATCTGTTTGTAATAATCTTACCTGTATTAGTTGATTTTTGGTAGCAGTTTCAGCAAATGATACGTATACGATTGACAATCGTAAGAAGAAACCACCAGAGCTGTGAATGCGTATATCAGTTGAAATCCCCTTTGGATAACTGGAGGGAAACATAGAGGAGTAAATATCCATTTTGAATCCAAGAACAGGGATTAACCCGTACCCCTCATCGAGGACAAATATGGGTGGTTTTTTAAAATCTGAAAAAAAAGTTTTGAATTGCGCATTGAATATTCTTAATTTTCAAATATATTTAAATTTTGTCATTTAAATATTCTGCTATGAATTAAAATTATACAAATTGCACTATACACTGTTTTTTAAACTTATTTAAATGATGGCGATCTCTATGATTAGACATCAACGTGTCGAACACAGTCCGAAGTAAAATTCAAACATAGGGTTGGGATATCATTTTCTGGTTTAGCCCCACCACTTTTTTGTTCATGTCCCAAACCAAGATCTGGATTTCCAACGTCATATCTCGTGGTCTTTTTTTCATATATCACTGTTCTTTGTATGCATACTATTTTCCTTATCTCTTCAGCATGAATCATATATCATGTTTTGTTATTGTGTTCAATGAGTTGAAGTGAAAGGTGATTGTTGGTTTTGTTGATATTGGTGGAATTGATGGTCATTACTGTTCAAACTTTCTTTTCATAATCCCAACACAAATCGATATGACAAAGGTTTGAAATCTAACATTGTGTTAAATGTCTTGCTGAGAATTGATTTGGGCTACCTTAGTCGCTATAATTTCCAACAACATATATCATTTCTACACATCAGAAATGACAGAACAAACAAGTTTTGATTTCATAAATTCACTAACAGTGTTAAAAATGTTTGAAAAAAAAGTACCTTTAAGTGGTTTAAGTGGTGTTTGCAATGTGTGACCTTTTTTTCAATTCTGTAAATTGTTATAATATATTTTTAATGAGATTCGTGATATCATGCAAAAGGAATAATTGTAAGAGAAAACCGAAGGGGCAATCAAGAATGAACAATCCAGAGACACTGGCCACATTAGTCAAAAAGATGAACAACACCGACTCCTCCAATAACCACGTGTGAACCCATGTGCTCGCGAAGGGTAAGCAATATCTTTTGTCCTTTTCTAAGAAGATGCCACAGACAATTATTGTAGTGATAATATTTCAACGTTTTTATGTATGATTGCATCCTTAAGTTTAAATACAATGTTCCTGTTTCATGCCAATTTAATGTGATTAATAAGAGTAGTTTGTGTTGTTCTGTTTGGTAGGATAGTCAACCATCACTTTGTTAATTTTTTCTTCCTACATATTTCTATGGTTGCCATCATGAATTTTTTATGTTTCCAATATGATTTGGAGAAGCTTAATTGATTCCTTAATTGGGTTTTGGTATCAGAATTTATGATGGGTGTCGGTTACAGGGCATGAGATACTAAGCCTTATGAAGCACTTGATGACTGTTTTGTAGACGTTTGTTGGGATTTGATTAGTTAGAGTTTTTGTTCATTTGCTCCATATTATCTTTATGTCTGTACAGTTTTTATCTGTCATTCATAGCATCCCTTTACTGGATGTTCCATTCGGACCTTGAGTGTTCGTCTCTTGCAATGAGTGTTTATAAGTATACTCTATAGTATTATGCTCTGCATCACTCACAATTGAAACATAGCCTCTCAGAAACAATAGATCCCTCAGCTTCTTGCCATAGATGTTTGAAATGTCTGTTAGTACTACTGATATTATAATAACAACATTCATTTTGTCGTTTTGTATATACGTTTCCAAGGTAACCTTTATCAATGGTCGACTGTTGACAGGTTCCTAATGTCAAATTTTCAGAATGTTCACAATGAACAGGTATTCCAGAGGAATTGTTGATATCATAAGACATATGCTTCACCGATGCAAATCCAAAGTCAAGATTATTTCGGCCCTTTTTGCATAAAGTATCACGACGTTCTACAATCAAAAAGAACAAATTATTATTAAACAACATTATTAAGAAAAAAACTGGTAGAACGTGCTAATGTGGGTCACGAGTCACTGTAATCGGGCGGCTGTATCGAGAAACAGATACGGTGTTGAAAAAACTGTTGATACTCATAAAATATTGATAAATGCAATAACATTTTATGTTTGTCTTCAAGAAATATGATAGACAAAACCATGTGTGAAGTTTTATGACGAAATATCTCCGATTTCTATGTAAATTTACGAGTTGAAGTGGGGAAACACCCACAGGTAATTTTAGCGATATATTTTTATCTTGGACAAGAATAATGAGCGTCCTGATTGGATGACCGATTTAAAACACACTGACTCCGCATGGTAAAAAGATGCATGCAAAAAAAATATATGTTATATCTATTCATTTGTTTGATTCTGGAATATTGCTGATCATTGATTTAAACAAGAAAAAAGGGAAAAAGGGGGGGGGGTGAATTTTATTTGTGAATTTTACAGTTAAATAAATGTTATATTTCGACAGTTTAAAGAAAAAAATAAAAATTTCTTGCGATTAAAGCTTAAATTAGCATTAAAAATTGAACAAATATCAGTGGTTTTGTAAATGAGATTTATTTTAAATAGAAAATCTAAATTTATTATTTATTAATTTATTATTAATGATACAATTGTATATCCCTTGGGAGGGGGAGGGGGGCTATGATGAAAATTTGAAATAAAAACACAGGACCGGACTTTAAGCAAAAATAATAATCCACGATTATTTTTTTTATTAAAAAAAATCCAGGAACCCTGTGTCCATGATTTTTTTTAAAGTTAATAATATAGTATTATTACGTGATGTTTTTCATATTGGCCTAGTTATAAGGTCCGAGGCCTGCTGTATTGGCCTGAGGTGCAGCCGTACGCCAATACAGCAGACCGAGGACCTATAGCTAGGCCAATATGAAAAACATCAGGTAATGATACCTTTATTAATTAACCAGTCCAACATCTCTCGGAATTTTTCCTTGCAAATGTCGAAATGGACTGACTGGAATTGAGCCAATACGGAAAATATCCGTATTGGACTGGTTTTTGTGGTATTGGCCCAATGAACGTTTTTATATTGTGTTGACAGATTTGATCATATAAAGGCTAATAAATCAAAGTTGATTAATAATATGAAATATTGACATCCACACATGTCTTTTGGACAGCACATTTCTGTGTCCACACTTGCCCTCAGGCAACACTTGTAACATTTTAAATATAAATTGTGATAGAAGACATTATAACCGCAAAGATGAGGATCACGTATATACTATAAAACCAACAATCTCACTTATATCCACAAAACGAACAACCACCTCTCACCTCAAGTCATTGAACACAAAAACAGACCATGAGATATGGAATGGGAAATGCAGATCATTGCTTAGGACAGACACAAAATATGGTGGAGTTAAGTTAAACCGGTTAATGGGTTAATAATTTGATCGCCAATGACAATATAGATATGGGAAAAAAAACAGTACAAAGACCTGCACATATTCGTTTCCACTCCATTAGACCACTGACTATGATAAAAATTAATGAAAAAATAAAAATGAACAGATCAATACTCTAAGGACAAAAAATATTAATGGGATACTTCAAATACATTGTAGATTTAATATCAATTAATCACAAACGTCTAAAGAAATTATTGGTATTCTTAGGAGACCATAATAAATATGTCACTAATTTAATGGAATCAAATATTGAACATAAAATACTTATATAATAATGCATGAGATATAAATGTACTGACACAATTGCTAGATGGACATACTGGTCTACAACTTGTCTGTCGTGTATGTAGCAGGGATGAACTTGTATATTGTCCGGTCAACATATTTTTTTCTCTCGCCAATTTCAATGTGTACTGCTTTATATAAATGTATGTCATTTTAGTTGAATTGATCATCTAGATTTGAAAGCATCCATATGTTGGCGAGAGCCAGCGTGTATTTTTGGCGATGTCCGTGTTGCCCCTCTTTGTTTTCTATGTTATGTTGTGTTGTATTCTGTTTTGATTTTTTCTTTTATTTGTTTCTATGGAGTTTTTGTTGTGTTGAGTTTTGTTTTGTTTATCGTCGTCCTGTGTAATGTGTACATAATGTTGCCAGTGCCTTTGGATTGTCCATTCTGTGATTGTCAATTTTGTTTTTGTCTAATGTTTATTTTCAAATTCTGTATATCCTTTATATATACATCCTAATATTTAATACAAAGAAAATATTGACTATGTTGATTACGTTTTACTGGTATTTAAGAGCTTGGTTTTCAGCACACATAACTAAATATTCGTTTGTCTCCTGTTAATTATTCACAATTCATTATTCCTTCACAAACTACTGATTTTGACATTTTGGGGGAATGATCTATGAATGGTCTACAAACAGGTCTACTTTCATTTCTAACTGAGTAATTTAAAATGGAAATTTGTAGGAAGATGTTGATCAATCTATGGATGAAATTTAATAAGGGGTAACTTTTGCTTACTGAAACATGATATGTAAACAATCAAATGGTCACATATTCAAAGAGCCAATTATTAAACACGTCTCTCAAACTGTTGAGCAATTTCAACTGATAGTTAGTAGAAATGCTGAATAGAAGGATCTGTGGGTATTTTTGCATTACTATGCACTGATTCTACACACTCTAGCTTAAATTTTAGAAAATATATAAACCAGCGTCGTATTGACAACTGTCATTAATACCAATGAACCCATTTTAATCCTGCCAGGCAAATAATGTCATGGCAGCGTACACATTATTGAAATATAAAGTAAGTCAACTAAATTACCAAATTAACGAAGCGGAAATGTTACGGTTACGGCAATAAATGTGATACTTTTTAGCATAATGCACTGGACAAATTTGTCATAAAACACATTTAAAGTTCAAACCCGACACATTTCAACAAACTATGAAAAAATCTTATTAGAATAGGCTATTATTAAGCAACTATAGATTACTCTTTGGGGCATGTACTAAATATACAGACAATTTGCAGCTAGTAGATCAAACTAGTGATTAAATCAGTGCATTTACATTTCATTCCATATGATATTAAAATGTAATTTGAAGAAACTGATGACATATTTTGTCTGGTCTCCCATGATGATCTTTAATGTCTTTACATGTTATGACTTATTGATATTAGATCTATTAGAAGCATCAGTTGTAATTAATGTCCTCAGAATAATGGTCATTAACCCACATATTCTACCTAGTTGATAGTTAACTACGAGTTTTCACTCGATACACCCTGCTATTGAGAATTATATCTTTATTTCTCATAACCAATTTACAGAGGTACAAAGATGACATGTATACTTAACACAATATAAATAAGAAATAAATACATGTAATACATAATTAAACAAATATTGGATTGTGAAAAGAAGTGGATCAACCTAGAGGTTATATCATCTTGTTTACTATTCTGATAAATTTACAGAGTTTACTTAAAGTATATATAGACTTAGAAGACATCAGGTTATTATATGTAATGATATTATGTCTATTTAAATGGATAAAATCAAAATAAAGTCTGCTTTCATTAATAAATTCAGTACATTCAAAAATATAGTGATACTCGTCTCCCAATTCTCTTCTTGAACATAAATGACAGAATCTGTTTTCTCTAATAAATTTTTTCCATCTCCCCACTTCTACCGGTAGTCTGTGGTTTGTAGTTCTAAATCTACACAATGTAAATTTGTCCTTATCTTCTAAAATGTCTAAACAATTCTCGAATTTTAATTCCCCTTTAAACAGTTTATAATTACCCCCCTTTGAAGATGTTTCGATGGATGAATTCCAAATTTGCTTAAACTGATCAATTAAGCTGTTTTTAATTACTAATTTTAACCATTTTTCAGATATACAACATTCCACTGTCATTTAAGATTTTATGGATGTGATTTATCCAAGCAGACATTTTACAATTATTAAAATTTTTAACATATAACAGTTTGTATGCTATTGTAGATAATTTTGACTGTTTCCCTTGTATAAGTTTACACCAATATGAAATCATTCTTACTTTAATATCAATTTCTAGTGGATATCTACCCAATTTTCCATATACCATAAAATTAGGTGTGGACCCTCTCGATAATATCGTTTTTACCAATCCCCCCAATTTCACACCCATACAATAAAGGCATTTTATATCTTATAAATATTTGTATGGCACATCCCATTAAAATTATCTAAATTACTTCCCTTTGAAAAGTAAAATTTTTCAGAGTTCATTAATGGTTTAACTATTTGCGCATGCCCTAGAAACAACTGGTCATTCTCGCTAGCCATCATTACACAGTTCACATCATCATCAATTTCATGTTTTGAAACTTCATTTTACAAACACGTAAAAGGATTTCTATACCGATATTTAAAGCGAGAAGTTTACACATAGGATGTGTTAAATTATCTTTTGTGGATGTACAAAATTATTGTCTTGGACAATAACAAACTGTTTTATTTGACATTCTCGTCGATATGAAGTCCGTTACCTAACATGTATATCCATACAGATTCTCTTCAACTTGTGTTACTTAGAACTATAAAACTGGCCAAAACTACAGTTATTCAAAACTCGATTTAGAATCAACCAGGATTTTGATATTCGTTTATTTTGAGGTAAATATTTGACATTAGTTTTGTTCGAATATTAGTATTATGTCACAACTGATCATGATCTTCACTTGTGATAAACAAACATACACACAGAGACGCAGGTGTTCAAGTAGGTCAAACTACCATATATGAATATTCATGAGACACTAATTATAGAAGGCTTACTTAGATTGTACGAGATTTATGAATATTTATTAGACTTTGTTTACAATCAGCATCATGACGCGTGTATTGATAATAGGCAGTTCACACGTAAATAGGTTAAGGACATATGTGAATTCCAATTGCTCTACAAGAAACTTTTCATTTGGGAATGACCCTTTGGTACGTTTTTACGGAATTAGTGGCAGTAGAGGGAATAAGAAGGAACATTGAACCAGATGGGAGAGTGATTTCGGATATCCGTCCACATCATTTAGTTTTTCATGCTGGTGGAAACGATTTAGATCAAAACAGCTGTGAGGGTATTACTGAGGAAATGGTGTTCCGGCTTTTGTCCATACTATCATCATGGAAAGGCAGATACAATATTCAGACTATTACTGTCTTACAGCTAACAGGTCGTAGATCTACATACAATGTACCAGTAGACAAATACAATTTTATTGTGTGTCAGTTTAATCAGCATTTAAAACGAGAATTGAAATCCCATTCTACAATTATATAATGGAATCTCCGGAATATGAAAAACTGTATATCCAACGTATACTTGGATGGTGTCCACTTCAACGCAGAAGGCAACCTCCGCTATTACAGGAATGTTAGAGGAGCTATAATAAATGCCATCCGTTTTGTTTGACATAATTAGTTTACTGTTATCATCTGATCAAGTAATTTGTTATTGCTATATGTGAATAATAATTTTACTATTGTAAATTTGCAAGCAGTTTTGGGGTCCCCCTTTTCCTGTTATGCTTTTTGAAAATGCATAGGTACAATGAATAGGTGGTATTTATTGTCTGTTTTACTGGTGCATATTTTTGTTATTATTATTTTCAATTTAACACATATTTTCAGTTTCAGTATTATATTTCAGGATTAAAACAAGTCTGACAGGGTGCAGACACCACATTAACTCCACCTTGTTAGTTTAAACAGTCTTACAGACTTTGATGTAAGGTTATTTCCTCATTGAAATTTTAGACTACTTAATTAATTACATAATTACATGAGTTGTACATTAGTGCATACTCCACTGCTTTTTAAAGCATGTACTTAGTGTACACTGGTACACTTGTCTTTGTGTTTACAAAACTGTACACTTGTACACATTTGCATTTCGTACACTGGTACGTTGTTGGGTACACTAGTACACAATGGCAAATGAAGAAATAAATGATCATATACTGGTACACAATTGCAATATGAAATGATTGTACACTGGTACACATTGCAATACAATCTGATGATACATTGCTTATACAGTGGTATGTACATTTTGTACATGTATTTTTGTACACTGGTACACAAATTTAATGATACATTAAATATACTGGGATAAAACTGTACATTGGTACAATAAAACATTACCAGTATATCCATGCAAATCAAACTTTGTAATTCCATTCGATTATTTATTGGTATGCAATCCAAATGAAAGGAATACCGACAGTTACAATACAATCATGACAACAACTGCAATGAATGATATTACAGTATACATTTATAATTGTATCAATAATATTGGTCTAACTTAGAGCACTTGTACACAATTCCATGACATAAATACAATATACATTAAAACATTTACATACAGCAGTTCATTTTGTACAGTGGGACTGATAAAACTGTATACATTGATACAACATTACATTATATACATATGAATATCACTGGGTACACTTGTACACAATTCCATGACATAAGCACACTTTACATTTAAACATTTGCCTACATTTGTACAACAGATTATTATGTACATGGGTACAATAAACCAATGTTTTAATTTCTTAGGAGATGGCAGAACCACCACGTAAATCCAGAAGAATTTCCTCAAAAAGGTCTCGAGCCCTCCACATAGAAGATAATCAGGAGGTACATATACCAGCTCAATCAAATGCATGTAGCACTGCCCAGTCTGAGGGTTCTGACATTACTGAAAAAATTCAAGCAGGCATACAAGCTGCTATACCGGATATAGCAAATTCTGTTATTTCCGCGTTAAAGGTACATGGCCTAACATTTCCAACTACACAGTGTGTAAATGATACAGCTGTACATGCTGAACCGGATACTAACAGCACACCTCTGCAGCCTTCACAGTCACCTCTTCAGAACGAAACTACAACTTATCCTGTGTTAAACAGGCCTACTGGTCAGAGAGGCAACAATAATGTTGCAAATGCTGAAACACTACATCACTTTTTGAATTCTGGTATTGACAATATTCATGATATTACAAGAACAAATATCGGAAATTCAATTTTACAGCCGATTACATTGGAGGCTGATTTACGTAAAGCTGACAACTCTGTAAATTATTCTCGTGCCAGTATTTCAAAACCACTTGCTTTGGGCATTGACCCCAAAATAAAAACAAAAATTTGGGCTCTAGAATACATTGATTTAGGCTGTCTATTAAATAAGAAGCAGTCTAAAGTGAAATTTCAGCCTACTGAAACAAGTGAAGGGGGTATGGCTTGGGAAAAACAACAACCACCCACTTATAGGTTTGAAAATATTTCCCACTGGCTGTCTGCATTTCATATTTTTGTCAGTATTTATTCTGAAAAATATCCTAAGGAAACAGGATCCCTTATGAAATATGCGGATATAATTCAGAATCTAGCCCGCAGATCATGTGATGTGGCTGCTTAGATATATGATCGTACTTATAGAGAATGGCGCGAACATGATTATGAAAGTTTACCTTGGGACCAAGTCAATAATGAACTGTACTATGTCCTTAGGTCTAAAAATTAAGTTTGACAATCTCAGTAAAAATTTAAAATCATTGCCCTTTCCAGTCAGTGGAGCTCCACAAAGGAGCTCTTTGTGGATCTCCAAGAAATATTGTTACAGCTTTAACAACAACGATGGCAGATGTGAGCGCAGGCAAAACTGCAAATACCCACATGTATGCGAAAAGTGTGGCGGGGGTCATTTTAAGAGACTGTGCAGACAACCATATAAAGGAAAGAGTCAACCAAAGTTTAACAACAGACCAAAGAACGACAATGTCCCCAATAAAAAATGAATTATTGCCGTCCCCTAAAGTGGTAACCCCTATTCATCCAGAACTCATTAAGCATTACCTTGTAGGGTATGACAAAACTTCAACAAACTTTTTATTTACAGGTTTCACGCAAGGGTTTAGGATACCTTATGAGGGAATTAGGAAATTTCGTTTTAATAGGAACCTCCCATCAGCAACAAAAAATTTAGATATTCTCAAACAAAAAAATTCAAAGGAAGTTACAGCTGGCAGGGAATCTGGTCCATTTGATGAACCCCCCTTTCCCAATATTCAAGTATCTCCCTTGGGATTAGTTCCAAAAAAAAATCCAGGGGAGTTCAGAGTTATCCATCATCTATCCTATCCAGAAAATGAGTCTATCAATAGTGGGATTCCTGAAAGCAAATGTACAGTAAAATATCAGACCATTGAGGATGCTGTTAAACTGATGAAATTTTAAGGCAAAGACTGCCTACTTTCTAAAACTGACATTGAGAATAGTTTCAAAATAATACCGATACATCCGGATGACCATGAGCTTTTAGGATTCCCACTATGGGATCAGTATTATTTTGATAAAACATTACCTATGGGGTTAAGCTTTTCTTGTAAACTTTTTGAAACTTTTAGTACAGCAGTTCACTGGATTATTGATCATAAGCTAGGAGGCTCGGGCTGTGTTCATTTTTTAGATGATTTTCTTTTTGTAGGGCCAGCTAATTCCCCACTTTGTCTGCAAACGTTAGAAATGTTTTTGACAATGTCAAAACAGATAGGTTTGCCTATTAAAGCAGACAAAACTGTTTTTCCAACTACAACTTTGACATTTTTGGGTCTCGACCTTGACTCTGAGTTGATGGAAATCCGTTTACCTCTTGAAAACTAGGCAAATTGAAGGATCAATTCAATCATTTTAAGTTCAAGAAAAAATCCACATTGAGAGAACTACAGTCATTAATAGGCCTATTAAACTTTGCATGTTCAGTGGTCCCTCCAGGTCGTGCATTTTTAAGGCGACTTATAGACCTTACCATTGGCTTATCAAAACCTCACCATCATCGCCGCCTTAATAAGGAGACTAGGTCAGATATACAGGCTTGGCTGATCTTTGTGGAAAGTTTTAATGGAAAATGTCTCTTCTTATCAGATAGATGGGGAACATCTGAACAATTAAACTTGTACACAGATGCAAGCAATATTCGATTTGGGGGTCTGTTTCGAAAACATTGGTTCGCAATCAAATGGCCTACTGACTGGTTGAAGTACCATATTACTATTCGGGAATTTTTTCCTATTGTAGTAGCAATACAATTATGGGGTAATGCCTTGAGTAACAAATGTGTCACATTTTTCACAGATAATTCAGGGGTTGTCCATATCATCAATAAGCAGTCCTCTAAGGATCCTACAATTATGAAATTAGTAAGGAAATTTGTTGTTCTCACATTACAATTTAATATTTTATTTAAAGCTGTCCATATACCCGGTATAAAAAACACTGCAGCAGATCATCTTTCTCGTTTGCAGATTCAGAAGTTCAGAGAAGAATTTCCATTGATGAATCCACTTCCAATAGTGAACTCTGTGGACATTCTGCAACTTTGAAACAAATACAAAATGTAGCTACAAATCTGATTCATGGGTCCTTAGCAAAATCGTCTAAAGAGTCTTATAGACGAGTATTTGTCTTTAATAAGGAATTTATGCTTTTGTACTTCCCACTAGAAATTGTCTTTCCAGCTTCTTTGGAACATCTTACTTTATTTATTGTTTTCAGAAAAAAATAGTTTCATCTACTGTTTTAACTTATATGTCAGCTATAAGCTTCTTGTTACAATTAGGTGGTTACGAAGACTTAACTGGTCACTTTATTATCAGTAAAGCTCTTCGAGGCTATCATAAAGAAAAGGCTGCTAAAGATAGCAGACTGCCCATTACGCCATCAATATTAAAAGGTTTATGTCAATCTCTACCCAAAACCTGTTCTTCAAGGTTTTTACAATTAATGTTGCATGCAATGTATTTGCTTGCAATTCATGCATTTTTAAGAATTGGAGAAATAACTGGATTACCCCCACCACTAGGTAATTGTCTTAGTGTAAATGATATCAAATTTCTGCAAGGTGATAGTGAGGGCCTTGAAATTCAAATGTCTAAATTTAAGCATAGTACAGGTAAACATATACCTGTGCTGTTTCTTTCTAGTAACAACAGTAATAAGGCAGTTTGTCCGGTTCATTCCCTATGGTCTTATTTACAACTAAGGGGAAAGGAATCTTCCAATGTCCAGCCCCTTTTCTCCTTCATGGACAATGCCCCCATTACATGATCATTTTTCAATAGCCAATTGCAGCTATCCCTAAAATTTGCAGGTTTAAATGTTAAAAACTACAAATCCCATAGTTTTCGAATTGGAGCAGCTACGACTGCTTGGGCTAAGGGGTTTTCCGAAGAACAAATTCAACAAATGGGTCGTTGGAATAGCGAAGCATTTAAGAAATATATTCGAATACCTTTATTGAGTCTTCAGTAAACACTTGGGGACAAGGGCCTCAGTGTTCTAGTTTTTCTTTGGCCAGCCAGTGGGTATATGATTATTATTGCTTAATGTCTTTTATTGATTTTATTGTGCAATATTTTATTTTCCTATGTACATATTTTTTTATTATGGCTTGTGTATAGTACAGTACTGGCGACAAGGGCCTCAGTACTGATGAATGATGTAAGTTAAATACCTCGGTTGAGTCTTAAGTAAACACTTGGGGACAAGGGCCTCAGTGTTTAAAATATAGTAATTTTGTCATTATGCGGTTTATTGATTACAAACATTCTCCTGTGTTAAATAGTTTATGTTAAAATAAATCTTGTATGCAATGCACATTTTCAGTTTAATGAAAGTGTTGTGGATGGGGTATATTGTTTCTTTCACAATATGTCTATTGAGCAAAATTACATATTGCTCAATGCACAATAATGTGGCGGTTTTACCCGCATCTTTGACGGTTTTTTAGTTTCTAGTAAATATCTAGAACTTTGTCTTGAAAATGTTTTTTTATATGATTCATATAATATCTGGTTATTATGTGTAGTTATTTTTGTGTAGTTTACTGCAATTTTAATTATGTGTAGTTTTGTAGTTTAGTGCATTTTTAATTATGTCATTTAATAATAAATGACCATTTTCAATTTCAACAATTGTTTTCTTATTGAGTTATACCGTCAAACAAAGCACAACACTATAGGATGGGGCCATAAAGGCATTTTATATCTTATAAATATTTTTATGGCACATCCCATTAAAATTATCTAAATTACTTCCCTTTGAAAAGTAAAATTTTTCAGAGTTCATTAATGGTTTAACTATTTGCGCATGCCCTAGAAACAACTGGTCATTCTCGCTAGCCATCATTACACAGTTCACATCATCATCAATTTCATGTTTTGAAACTTCATTTTACAAACACCCTCCCACCCTCCCTATTTTGTGAAAATGTATCTTTGATGTTGGCGGTTTTACCTCCATCTTTGACGGTTTTTTAGTTTCTAGTAAATATCTAGAACTTTGTCTTGAAAATGTTTTTTATATGATTCATATAATATCTGGTTATTATGTGTAGTTATTTTTGTGTAGTTTACTGCAATTTTAATTATGTGTAGTTTTGTAGTTTAGTGCATTTTTAATTATGTCATTTAATAATAAATGACCATTTTCAATTTCAACAATTGTTTTCTTATTGAGTTATACCGTCAAACAAAGCACAACACTATAGGATGGGGCCATAAAATAGGTTTTACAATTTTGTCAAAACAAATCTAACTGGCATTTAATTGATGAATTATGTATTCTGCCTTTCCTTAATACCTCATACATGGCCTTAATACCTTTATTTACGAGTTCTATTTTTGCTGTATTAAATGATCCCGTTTTTGAAAATACTATCCCAAGATAAGAAAAATGTGCAACAATTTTCCACTATTTGTCGTTATAGTTAACTTTAATGTAATTTGGTAGGCGACCATTCGAAAAAAACAGAGCTTTAAACTTTTTTATGTTCACTTTTAATCTCCATTTCTTACAGAAATCATAGAAATAATTTATTTGGTTTTGCATATCGTCACTGCTATTGAACTGTATATGTTGTCATTCATTGTTGTGATAATGAACGGACCTTTTGAGTGGGAGCAAATAAGTGCAGAATTTTTTTATTGCTTATTAATACCTGGATTGTCTTTAGAGATATAGCTATCAGGAAGGTGAGGTCTGGGATCCCGTTGACCAGCTTTTAACCACTCCACATTAGTATGCCTGTACCACCCATGGAGGACAAGTCCCGGATTTCCATTGGCATCTATCGTGGTCTTTTTTTGTGTTCAATGATTTGAGGTGCTCGAGGTAATTGTTGATTTTGTTGACCGTCATTGTTAAAAATGTTCTGTCATTATTATTTCAGGTGAATTTAACTATACAATCTTGCTTGACCTTCAAATATTTTGGCTTTGAGTGTACCTGGTGAAGGTTATTCCAGAAACGCGTCGTATGCTTTTATTGTAGTAACGGAACTTCACATTGTTTACGATAATGAAGCAACACAGCGTCAGCTAGAACATATATAATCATTTATATGATAAAATATGCTAACTCTACCATTAATATGCAGTTAGTAAATCGCAATATTTAACAACAATATAACCCATATGAATTTACGAGTAAAATATTTGTCCGACGCCACAGACTTATAAATAATGTTATATCAATATTTTGATATGCGAGATAATAAAGCTGTTATGATTTATGTAAATAACCAATATGGCATCTAAAATTACCAGACATCACTAAATACCACAAAGAACAATAACAAATCTAATTTCCCACTATAGTAATCAACTAGATTCGATTGCATATAAAACTGTCTTGTTAATTTAAGAAAATATTTCTGTCTAGTGAGTAAGTAGGCTAAGACAAAAATTGTGCATCTTGTATGATAGAAATAAAAAATAAAATACTTTTTGTAAAATATTATCATGATCTAACAACAATTACTCATGGTATGTCGTAACCAAAGAATATTTTTTCAAAATACCAGTTTTTTATAATAAAATAAAATAATATGCCCGATATTCTCCATTTTTAAAATCGACCAAGGTCTTTCTATGAAAAAGCTACCTGTGAAATATTATCAAAATATAACAATAATTGCGTTTGTATTACTTGTGTTATCAACAATATCCTCCATTTTAGAACTTGGTCGGTTTCTTCATTTGAGAAAGCTTTCTGTAAGATATTATGAAATCTAACAACAGTAATTCACTTAAGAAACAAAGCAAACATGTGACTGACATATCGACAGCTGGACGGACATAGAGACTAGATGTCTTACTATATATTATATTATACCATTAGACGTGACCACCATGTAAGTTTTTATTGCAACAAGTAACAGTTGCTATAATGCAAGTTTTGTCTTTCAACGAGACTTCAACTACTACTGGTACCGAGTTGTTACTCGAGTTCTGTGACAATGAAAAGTAGTATTAAATCAACAAGATGCAGCTATTTATGTCGCGGCTAAACACGATTGGATGTGCTTACATACCCTTAAAGGGAGAACAAATCAGAGAACTTTTGTACAAAATATGTATACTAAAAAGTATATATAAATACTATGAACTGTTCTTGAAGAAACAATCAACAATATAATCGTTTTACTACTTACTGTACACTGGGCATCCCATTAGCTCTAATTTGAAGCAAGCGATTTCATCCCTAGGTTCTTTGGCTTTGATTTTTATATAACGGGCCACAATTTCTTGTGAGAACCAAAATTTCTGTAGAGCATACACAGATTCTCTTGCATTTATTGAAAAAACCTAAAATAAAGAAATTCATTGCTTTTTAACACTAGAATAATAATTGGAAAACACATTATATTATGGATTTCAGAGTTGCAAAGACCATACCATGTCTATGTCAATCGAATTAATGCAGATACTTTTACACGTTAAACTAACGACTATTGCTTTGGAGTTTTTAATAATGCTTTCTTTCTGAGGTCATATCGTTCCAAATGCAGTTGAAAATTCCATATTTCTAATGAATAATAAAATCACCAGAATCAAAAGCTGATTTAACGTAAAGAAGATCATTCATATCCAGTAATTAAACAGGGACCCATCAAGAGTAACTAGTGTTCTTTGCAAACACTGTCTAAATACAATGCTCTTTAATCGTCACGTTCTTGTGACTGGCGTTGGCTCTAAATCATAAATTGAAAACCAAACGGAAATAAATGAGTAGTATATAGAAGCTTAATCGCATAGAGCAAAGCTTAAATGGATTTTTTTTGTCTGTATGTAGATTTTCCCCTACCTCAATAGCCGATAAGACTGTTACAGGACTTGACTTGATTATATTAGTAACACGGTAGGGGTCTTATGAAAAACAGGAACTGGTTACCAATCACGAGCACATGGGATCAGCTATTTTGTTTGGTAGGGTTGCTCATCTTTTTTAGCTTTCTGTTGTGGTTTTGTTTGTTTGTGTGTCTTGTGCCCAATGTTGCCAGAGTCTTTGGATTGCCCTTTCTGTTGTGGTTTTATTTGTTTGTGTGACTTGTGCCCAATGTTGCC
Source organism: Bathymodiolus brooksi (assembly GCA_963680875.1). Lineage (NCBI taxonomy): Eukaryota > Metazoa > Mollusca > Bivalvia > Mytilida > Modiolidae > Bathymodiolus > Bathymodiolus brooksi. The sequence goes on from OY804579.1 coordinate 62,508,832, forward strand.
AGTGTCTTTGGATTGCCCTTTCTGTTGAGGTTTTGTTTGCTTGTGTGTCTTGTGCCCAATGTTGCCAATGTCTTTGGATTGCCCTTTCTGTTGTGGTTTTGTTTGTTTGTGTGTCTTGTGCCCAATGTTACCAGTGTCTTTGGATTGCCCTTTCTGTTGTGGTTTTGTTTGTTTGTGTGTCTTGTGCCCAATGTCGCCAGTGTCTTTGGATTGCCCTTTCTGTTGTGGTTTTGTTTGTTTTTATGGGTCTTGTGCCCAATGTTGCCAGTGTCTTTGGATTGCCCTTTCTGTTGTGGTTTTGTTTGTTTGTGTGTCTTGTGCCCAATGTTGCCAGTGTCTTTGGATTGCCCTTTCTGTTGTGGTTTTGTTTGTTTGTGTGTCTTGTGCCCAATGTTGCCAGTGTCTTTGGATTACCTTTTCTGTTGTGGTTTTGTTTGTTTGTGTGTCTTGTGCCCAATGTTGCCAGTGTCTTTAGATTGCCCTTTCTGTTGTGGTTTTGTTTGTTTGTGTGTCTTGTGCCCAATGTTGCCAATGTCTTTGGATTGCCCTTTCTGTTGTGGTTTTGTTTGTTTGTGTGTCTTGTGCCCAATGTTACCAGTGTCTTTGGATTGCCCTTTTTGTTGTGGTTTTGTTTGTTTGTGTGTCTTGTGCCCAATGTTGCCAGTGTCTTTGGATTGCCCTTTCTGTTGTAGTTTTGTTTGTTTGTGTGTCTTGTGCCCAATGTTGCCAGTGTCTTTGGATTGCCCTTTCTGTTGTGGTTTTGTTTGTTTGTGTGTCTTGTGCCCAATGTTGCCAGTGTCTTTGGATTGCCTTTTCTGTTGTGGTTTTGTTTGTTTGTGTGTCTTGTGCCCAATGTTGCCAGTGTCTTTGGATTGCCCTTTCTGTTGTGGTTTTGCTTGTTTGTGTGTCTTGTGCCCAATGTTGCTAATGTCTTTGGATTGCCCTTTCTGTTGTGGTTTTGTTTGTTTGTGTGTCTTGTGCCCAATGTTGCCAGTGTCTTTGGATTGCCCTTTCTGTTGTGGTTTTGTTTGTTTGTGTGTCGTGTGCCCAATGTTGCCAGTGTCTTTGGATTGCCCTTTCTGTTGTGGTTTTGTTTGTTTGTGTGTCTTGTGCCCAATGTTGCCAATGTCTTTTGATTGCCTTTTCTGTTGTGGTTTTGTTTGTTTGTGTGTCTTGTGCCCAATGTTACCAGTGTCTTTGGATTGCCCTTTTTGTTGTGGTTTTGTTTGTTTGTGTGTCTTGTGCCCAATGTTGCCAGTGTCTTTGGATTGCCCTTTCTGTTGTGGTTTTGTTTGTTTGTGTGTCTTGTGCCCAATGTTGCCAGTGTCTTTGGATTGCCTTTCCTGTTGTGGTTTTGTTTGTTTGTGTGTCTTGTGCCCAATGTTGCCAGTGTCTTTGGATTTCCCTTTCTGTTGTGGTTTTGTTTGTTTGTGTGTCTTGTGCCCAATGTTGCCAATGTCTTTGGATTGCCCTTTCTGTTGTGGTTTTGTTTGTTTGTGTGTCTTGTGCCCAATGTTGCCAGTGTCTTTGGATTGCCCTTTCTGTTGTGGTTTTGTTTGTTTGTGTGTCGTGCGTCCAATGTTGCCAGTGTCTTTGGATTGCCCTTTCTGTTGTGGTTTTGTTTGTTTGTGTGTCTTGTGCCCAATGTTGCCAGTGTCTTTGGATTACCTTTTCTGTTGTGGTTTTGTTTGTTTGTGTGTCTTGTGCCCAATGTTGCCAGTGTCTTTGGATTGTCCTTTCTGTTGTGGTTTTGTTTGTTTGTGTGTCTTGTGCCCAATGTTGCCAGTGTCTTTGGATTGCCCTTTCTGTTGTGGTTTGTTTGTTTGTGTGTCGTGTGCCCAATGTTGCCAGTGTCTTTGGATTGCCCTTTCTGTTGTGGTTTTGTTTGTTTGTGTGTCTTGTGCCCAATGTTGCCAGTGTCTTTGGATTGCCTTTTCTGTTGTGGTTTTGTTTGTTTGTGTGTCTTGTGCCCAATGTTGCCAGTGTCTTTGGATTACCCTTTCTGTTGTGGTTTTGTTTGTTTGTGTGTCTTGTGCCCAATGTTGCTAATGTCTTTGGATTGCCCTTTCTGTTGTGGTTTTGTTTGTTTGTGTGTCTTGTGCCCAATGTTGCCAGTGTCTTTGGATTGCCCTTTCTGTTGTGGTTTTGTTTGTTTGTGTGTCTTGTGCCCAATGTTGCCAGTGTCTTTGGATTGCCCTTTCTGTTTTTTCTAACGTTTATTTGGTTCTTCTGTAAAACAATAAATATATTTCGACGGCGTGAACCAAATATCTTATGGAATTGTGTCAATATTTCTATTCTCGTCACATCACTTGAAAACGGCACATACATGAGTTAATCTCAGAAAAAGCTTCTGAAATGTTTTCTGGAAAGCATTGTGTGAATATTACAACAAGAATGTATCCAATGATTAACACAACAAGTCATGATGGCGACCGTAAAACTTTCGAAGTGATAATTTCAAGATAGACACTGAACAATCGGTAGCATCAACCCTCTATAATGAAACCCTGATAAGATCTAAGTTATCTTATCAACTGAAAGAGATATAGTTCATATGTAGGTGCGACTGAAATGTCAAGCATACATAATAGGTTCGTTTCATAATTTTTCTTCATTGCAAATCGTTTACAATTGTGCATGGGTTCTAGGGAAACATTAATCTCCTTAATTAGAAAATTAAACGAGACTTACATTGGTAAGTCGATGCTTGATTGGAATTTTATGAGTTGTATAAACACGAAAGGGTCATGCGCATCACAATCTCATTTGATCCCGGAAGTGTTTACAACGAAATTAAACTATGCGTCTTTCAATATTTATCAGCTCCACTTTATTTTGCAAAGGTCGGAAATGCCTGCCTGCTCTTTTTAGGAAACCCGTCATGTATAATAACGATAACAACGTTTTACAGGGAATTCGTCGTAAACAATATTTAAATCTAACACACTTCCTACCTTTGGCATATATCCTGGTTCGCCATACACAGTCATATTGTCCTGTTTGACACCATACTCTATCGTAAATGATTCGATCAACATACGTTGAACTTGGTCCCATCCATGGAGGGCTACACCTTGAACTGTCGTTGGTACAATCAAGTCTACCTAGAGTGAGTGAGCGATTGTTGCTTAGTGCCAAGTGAGCAACTGGTCAGCTAAATCATAGCGAGAACAATTTAAATTTGATGAGATGATGATGATGTCCACTTTGTGGCCAACACACATAGTTATATTTTTTATAGTGCAAGCTCTCTGGAACAACAGTCCGCGGGTAGACATGTCGCTCCACTGAGACACTTTATCCTGATTCCGAGCCAACCAGTCTTGCTCTTACTCCTTAATGATACTTGCTTAGTGGAGAAGCAGCAAATACCAATTTTATAGTCTTTGGTTTGACCCCATACAAGCATGCTAACGAATACACCACGGATGCGGTTCAAGTCTACTTAGATGTATATATATTAAAATAAATGTATACAAAAATAACTTGGAGTCATGGTGTTCATAAATAATATTCAACCTGCAAGTTTATACTTCATGTTCACCACCTTCTAGATTGCTGGTACAGGTATTGACCATGATTTTCGAATTTTGTTATGTTCACCAAACTTGAAAAAAACATTTCTCTTATCTAATATCGTCTTTCTACATACACTTTGTCTATGTAATATAATCTCTAACACTAGTTATGTAGTATGAACAAATGTAATAATACCGCCGACGATTAGCACTATTGTGATAAAAACGATTTGTTTCCGTTATATATATTACAAATGTGAAGATATTTTAATACGATAAGCCATACAAGTAGCGGTACGAAGTCGCATCCGATGTATTCCTTGTTATGCACTAACTTTATTTCCACCATCTTTAGTTGTTTTCGTTTGACAACTGAGTGACAGGTGTTGCTATGGTAATATTGTCAACAATCATTGTTACACATATTTAATATTTAATAAATTAGAGAATTACGTAGTTACAATGTTGAATTGATATTAGCTGGTGATCAAACTCTGAATCCTAGCAAAAACATTGAAATCTTCTCTGCTGTTTATTCTTTTATTAGAAGCACCCAGCGCTTTAACTATTGTATTATCATACTCACTCCAGCCAATGTTGTATTTTGTGTTTTTGTTTGTTTGAAACCCTTCTTCTTCACCTTTATTCCACTGTATTAAACATTTTATTTCAACTTATTCTTCTTTATACTTACTTTATGATTATCCTCTAAATATATCATGTTGTAAAATGTATTTGTATAATTATCGCCATTATGTGTAGATCTAATCATTTTTTGTTTATATTTTTGTAAAAGGGAAAGGACTTCATTAATGTTGTTATAACTTGTGTCCTATCCCATTTGCAACTTTTATACAAATAAAATATGTTTAAGCTAAACACATATTTATTTAAGTCTAATTTACATTTCATCTGCCGAGTTCCTCGTATTTCCTCAATTTTATCAAAATATTACATAAATTGTGATACTATAGAACGTATTTAAGTTTATTAATAGATACAGGACTAATCTAGTATTCATTGAATACCATGTCTGAACGTTACACTTATATCCTACCATTAACCACCGTTTCCTGTCTCCCAGTGATGTACACCATCCCCTGGCACCCTGTAAAGCCCTTGAGTATTTTAAATCTTGATGATTTGACGAAGCATCGATCTGATAATCTTTAATATCCCCAGATATCATGCCTAGTTGTCGACCACATGCTGTACCTGCAAAACAATTATCATAAAACGTTTTCGAATCGAATTTCAAGACACTAAGCGTTTTAGATTCAATCGATTGAAATGTATACTAATTTAAATCTAAATGCATACACAGTGAGTTCCGTTCGCTTATAAAATCAGGTATTTCACTGTCGTGACTTACTCATGTTACTCGATCTTTAGTTTTCTGTGTTGTGTTTTGTAGATAGTTGTTTGTCCTTTTGTCCTTTTTCTTTTGGCACAGGCTACGAATACGACGGAAACGTATTCGTAGCCTGGGTTCTACAAGTACGACGGGCGGAAGTTGTGACTAAATGATCAACCGGTTTCCGGACATGGACACCTATTTTACGGAAATTAATCACATATTACTAGCATCTAGAGGCTACGAATACGACGGATTTCTCGATTTTCTTAATTCTATTGTTTTTATTTCATTAAATGACAATTTATGAATTTTTCATATAATTTTCTGTTTGTAGTTTATTTTTATTCCAATAAAATCTGATGCATTGAAAAACTAGTCTTACAATACACGATTAAGCCCATAGATTTCACTGGTATGAGTATTTCTCAGAGTACAACTCACACTTCCCAATACTAATTATTTTCAAAATGGACGACGATGGTAGTGCGCTCCGTGTTGGAGCAAAGTATAAAAAAAAAAACCTTAAAAAATTCCAGCAGGATAACTATGTCCAACATTATAAGCGTATCTCAAGGAAGCTTGGTACGGGGTCCAAATATAAAAACCTGGAAGTTACAGAAAGTGCAGCGGGTCTTTTAATTTATAAGGAGTTGGATTATTCATGTATGGAAAACTTGTAGTTCCATTTCCAGCAGTCAACGCCCAAACACAAGGTAAAATCACATATAATATACCTTAAATAAGCAAATGATCATCACTTTGATTGCAGTTCTTCATATTAAATTCGCAGCGATGTCTTCAATCATGTTCTATATAGCAGCAAATACATGTTTCTAGAATTCTTAAGTCATTACAATACTATCGTAAGTCATATGATAAAACACACAAGTTTGCACTTTTTGTATGGTACCATCTATGATGTATTGGACTACGTTTTGCGCCGAAAAAAAAATACTGGTGTTGCCGAAATTGCTTAAAGTAACTATAAACATTATTAATTTAATACATTGTATTTACCTATTGTCTTACTTGAAATTTTAAATTGTATATGATAATTCTTAAATTAAAGATATCCATGTTAATTTTTTTTCTTTAAACTTTATAGTATCACAGTAATGAATGTCTAAAAACAATATATTTAAGAAAACAAAAATCCGTCGTATTCGTAGCCTCTAGATGCTAGCAATGCGTGATTAATTTCCGTAAAATAGGTGTCCATGTCCGGAAACCGGTTGACCATTTAGTCACAACTTCCGCCCGTCATACTTGTAGAATCCAGGCTACGAATACGTTTCCGTCGTATTCGTAGCCTGTGCCTTTTCTTTTGGCCATTGTGTTGTCTGTTCTTCTTCGATATACGGATTCTCATTACCCCTTTGGTATCTTCAAACTCTTTGTATGATGTTCGTACTGTCTCCTCATACTAATCCTTGCTATAAATCTTTTTATAATAATAATGTAACTCAGTATATACAAGAAGATATATATAGAAGATAGGAAGTATGACGTAGAATCAATCTGAAAGTCAAAAGTAAAGGAAAATGGCTGTTAATACATGCATGACATTTCATACGATGTTTCACAGACATCATGAGCACTTAAATAGAGAAAAGTACACAATTTGTTTAACAGCACAGAGCTTTATGGATTATATTGGCTGGATACTGGTAAAAGTTCCCTGTGCTCAATCCATCATAGATGCTAAGCGTGTCCTTGGGTGGCCTATAGGGTGGGGCTTCTCAATGGGGGATTTATAATATGGAAGGCCTGACCATGGACCATAGTGTTTGATTACGTGTTTGGAGATTGCCTCGCTCTCTGTAAGCTAAAGACCTCTTTGGTAGATTTCGGAAAAAAGAGTAGGTGCATTATCACTGGCGGTAAACTGATCGTTTCAACTGCAGTTACGACGATCACAACATGGCGGAGGTAGAAATAGGTAAGATCGTTTTCTGCTAATTTCTCCATTCTAACGTGTTGTTGTCAAGAATTACTCAGCCGCAAGGTTGATCTGTGCGATTTTGTTGTATATGTGTGTTCTTGATACCATATATGGTCTCGTTGTCAAGAAAATAGCCGTCGGAAATTTAAGGAAGATAATCGTAACTCCATAAATTATAGTATATAAAAATAGATTATCGGTATCAAGAACACAACACATACAACAAAATCGTACTGATCAACCTTGCGGCTGAGTAATTCTTGACAACAACACGTTAGAATGGAGAAATTAGCAGAAAACGATCTTACCTATTTCTACCTCCGCCTTGTTGTGATCGTCGTAACTGCAGTTTTCACGATCAGTTTAACGCCAGTGATTATAGCCTCTACAAAAATCAAATTTGTTCGTCCCTTCGTAACTCTCCATACTTTTCTCAGTGACAGTAAAACGTCGTTGCCCGGTTGGCCTATTTCCTACCTCATTTCTATATGTTTTTTTATATACATTATTGAACATGTGATGGTTGATGTTTAACCGTGACTGATATTGATATCGTAATGAACGATCTTATTTCTTTGTATTTCATACTAAATTATTATGCACCAGGTATATGATAAATACATATTGTGAGTTCGAACCCCGTTCATGGCGAGGTGTACTCGATGCAACATTATGTGACTTAAGACAGATCGGTAGTTGGTTTCCTCCGGTTACTCCAGTTTTCTCCACCAATAAAACTGACCTCCACGATATAACTGAAATTTTGTTGAAAGTGGCGTTAAACATCATAACCCTAACCCTATCCCAGATAACAGACACACGTTGGGCCCATGCTGGGTAAAGGTCGGCTACGTTGTCACATGGTTGGTGTTGATTCTACTACATTGGTCTAACGTTGGTGCAATGTTACATTACCAACCGTCATTTTGTCAATGTTGTACCAAGTTGGTACAATATTGATTTTCCAACTGTCATTTTCTGGTGGTTGACCCCACAATGGCCCCAACATATAAGACCATCAGTTTGTTTTAAAACGGTGGACCAAGATTGGTCCAATATCGTTACCCCACCAGAAAATTTTATATTTTAGCACCTAATGCAGAAATGTTTTATTATAAAATGTAAGTAGTTTAGGGGTTTATATTTATTGAATTCCAGGTCCTTTAATTTTGTTGAATTTATTTTTATTTCAAAAGGAATTGCTGTGTATAACACATTATCATCGGCTTGAATATTATAACCTCTTTTGATTGGTTAAAACACCGGTCATAAAAAAACAATATTCCCGGATGTTACTCTTGTGTTGTAATCTATCATTACATTAATATTCCTAATAAATTGGGGATTTCAGAAATATAGCAAGTAGCTTCAGGTATGATATTAAAGAAATCAAATTATATAAGAACTGATATCTAATCATATTTACCTAAACCATGCACTTTAATTTCTAATACATGCTTTAGTTGCACATTGAAATCATATTCCTTTGTTATTGTTACATATTGTCCAATTATAGGTCTCCTACATATGAACGTAGACATTGTTAATCCAAAGAAACAAGCTACAGCTCCATGGTGTACAAAATCCCATTGATCTTTGCTGACATACATTCCATAGAGTTCTACGCCAGGCAAATATCGTCCTAAAAATTAATAATGATAGTGAATTAAGGATTGTCAGAAAAAGATTTTAACTTTAGTGAATTTTATGTTATATCATGGCGGTCAGTTTTTTTGGTGGAGGACACCGGAGTACCCGGAGAAAACTACCGACCTGCCCCAAGTAACTGACAAACTTTATCACATAATGTTGTATCGAGTACACCTCGTTTGAATGGGATTCGAACACACAAAGTTAGTGGTGATAGGCACTGATTGCATAGGTAGTTGTACATCTAATTATCATGCGATCACGACCACGAAGAAAATCTCCGGGTGCTATACAAGACTACAAAACTGTTTATTGACGTTTTTTATTTAGTTTTATACCACATTTAATGATATTTCAGTATTGTCTATCGAGAAAAAGAATTCTATCCAATGGCTTATTAAACTGATGACTAGCACTCGTATTATATGGTCTCAAATTTTGTCTAGAAGACAATGAGGAGTACTTCTACTTTAGCGGACCCTAACCCTAACCCTTTTGTTGTCATATCCACAGTGCCCGATTTAGGACAAATGAGGTCCTGTGCTAGTTAAATTATGAGGCCCCTTACTTGGGCCCTGAAGGAGGTAGACCCGGTAGGCCTACACCGGCAGTCAAGCATGCATGCTCAGGAAATTTAGGAATAGTTAAAATATTACGTTATATTAAGTCAGACATCGTAAAGAACTTTGTTGGCAGGAAAATGGACCCCCTTGGCCAACGGGGCCCTGTGTTTAAGCACACCTAAGCAAAAAATCCGGCACATATCCGCATGGTAACGAAATGAAAGGATATTGGTCATGCACGTTGATTATTACAATATCTGACTTCCGGGGTCCGCCAAAGTAGATTCTATCCGACAGTGGCGTTATTCTACCAATTTATCTGCTATGAACAAAATCGTAAACGTATTTACAACTCAACGACAGTAGACAAGATCAAAATTAGGGGTGTCATATTAGATATCCTACCATCAAATACATTTATTTTTTTGTTGAAGACGATGTTCTCTTGAACAATTTTGGAAAAGATTTATTTTTAAATACGATTCAATGGGATTTGGAACCTTTTATTTCATCCAGATAAAACACTTTTCCAAATGACAAATAACTCGTTATCTGATTATTTGGTACATAGCCTTTCGCAGCTCCTCCCCCGCGCTGTGGCGGCTCTCTTTAGAATTGACACAACGAAGTGTCTATTATTAAGCTAACATGTCACATTTCTCTACGTTTAATTGCTTTAATGCTCTGTGATTCCCACGAGCTGTACAGTTTACATATATATTTATCCATCTTCATATGTTGTATACTTTAATTTCAAAGAACTAACATTATCTCATTAATTTTTACGTCCTCTTTGCTTCCCATGAGAAGTATAATTTTTACATTTATATATCTATTGACATTCATTAATTTAATTGTATATCCCTCTGTGTTCCCTATGGGGTGTAGAATTCATATTTATCGTGAATGACCATGTATATTTTCATATTCATTTATATAATGTGTTTCCCCAACGATGTTTAAATTGTCATTTGTCATGAATGAACATTTATGGTCTGCGAAACAGTTCAACAGCACATTTTGCATGTTTCTTTATTTTGCATCATATCTTATTTCAAAGTATTTTTTTAAAGCTGTGGCTAAGCATATTATAAACTTTCTTCTTTTGTTTGTTATCTTGAATAATACAATTTAAGTCTATATCTAAACCTAGTTATTTATATTTTATTTCATTTATTGGTCAGCTTCATTTGTATTTGTTTTGATTAGCTGGTTTTTAGCTAGTTTTACATTTATTGTTTTGACAATGAATATCGAAATTTGAAATAATATATATACATATATTTTCTTTGAATATGAAAATTCATTGAAAATAATAGAATAATTCTGATGAAAAAAATGTCTTCAATTTGTAAGCAATAATGTTATGATTTTTAACATAGGCGCGCAAGTAGTATATAATACAGGACGGTGCAAGCCACATTTCGGGTGGTGCGAAGAGTGGTGCTACTGGAAATGACGTCACCGGAAGTCACGTGATCGGAATCGGCCCTGATCGGAAATGGTGTCACCGGAAGTCACGGAACCGGAAGTCACGTCAGTCACGGAAGTGATCGCATGCACAACCGGTTCCCGCACTTTTTTCTTACTATAGTAGTAGTACAAAATGTATAAATGCGCATGACCGGCATGGCTACCGGAAGTGAGGTGACGCAACGAAAGTTGCGCAATATTCGCCCTAGTGGGGCCTTTTCACCGGAAATGACGTCATCAAACATCACCTGTAGGGATTCCCCTGGAAAATATGAGAGTGCGAATGCCCGACCGGAAGTGTCCTTGGGGTGCTCTCTATGACGTCCACGTCCTATAACCTGATTATTTTCTACGAACTAGCCCTTTCACTGGTTATCTGTCCCTTTCCCGCCATTATATTTTCATGGGGAGCGCCTTCAATAATTGCACAACCATTTTTTCGGCTATGTTCGAGGTGTTGTGTAGTACTCCAAGGATGTTTTCTATCACGTTCGCCTTCTCATTGTGGTATTTCTAATAAATAACCTAAGAGTTGATTCAATGAAATGGTAAATTTGATCCCTACTTGCATAGTCTCTAGCAAAAAACTATTCCAGGATGATTCTTCTCAATTCTGAAAAACAATGTACATATGTATATACATGTGTAGAGGGAGGGAGGCGGAGGAGGAGGAGGATGGCAGGAAGGAGGATGAAAAGGAGGAGGGCGGGAGGGAGGGAGGAGGAGGAGAGCGGGATGAAGTGTAGGGGGACGAGGAGGAGGGAGGGAGATGGAGGAGGAGGTCTCTTTGGGTGTAATTATGACTAACACAGAAATCTTCCATATTTTCCATATCATTTCACTATTCAACTTGCCCTTCTTCCATATTTTCCACATCATTTCACAATTCAACCTACTTTTCTTCCGCACTTTCCATATCTTTTCATTATTAAACTTGGCTTTCTTCCATATTTTCCTTATCTTTTCACAATTCAACTTGCCTTTCTTCCATATTTTCCATATCATTTCACAATTCAACCTACTTTTCTTCCGCATTTTCCATATCTTTTCACTATTCAACTTGGTTGTCTTCCATATTTTCCATATCTTTTCACAAGTCAGCTTGCCTTTCTTCCATATTGTCCATATCTTATTACTATTCAACTTGCCTTTCTTCCGTATTTTCCATATCATTTCACTTTTCAACCTACTTTTCTTCCGTATTTTCCATATCTTTTTCAATATGGACAATATGGAAGAAAGGAAAGTTGAATTGTGAAAAGATATGAAATATATGGAAGAAACCCAAGTTGAATTGTGAAATGATATGGAAAAAATGGAAAAATGGCAAGTCAAATAGTGATAAGATATGGACAATATGGAAGAAAGGCAAGTTAAATAGTGAAAAGATATGAAAAATATGGAAGAAAAGTAAGTTGAATAGTGAAAAGATTTGGAAAATACAGAAAAAAAGTAAGTTGAATAGTGAAAAGATAGGGAAAATATAGAAGAAAAGTCAGTTAAATAGTTGAAAAGATATGGAAAATATGGAAGAAAGGCAAGTCGAATAGTGATAAGATATGGACAATTTGGAAGAAAGGCAAGTTGAATAGTGAAATGATATGGAAAATATGGAAGAAAAATAAGTTGAAAAGTGAAAAGATACGAAATATCCGGAAGAAAAGTAAGTTGAATAGTGAAAAGATATGGAAATTATGGAAGAAATGAAAGCTAAATAGTGAAAAGATATGGAAAATATGGAAGAAAAGTAGGTTGAATAGTGAAATGATATGGAAAATATGGAAGAAAAATAAGTTGAATAGTGAAATGATATGGAAAATATGGAAGAAAGGCAAGTTAAATAGTGATAAGATATGAACAATATGGAAGAGAGGCAAGTTGAATTGTGAAAAGATATGGAAAATATGGAAGAAAGCAAAGTTGAATAGTGATAAGATATGGAAATTATGGAAGAAAAAGTAAGTTGAATAGTGAAAAGATATGGAAAATACAGAAGAAAGGTAAGTTGAATAGTGAAAAGATTTGGAAAATACAGAAGAAAAGTAAGTTGAATAGTGAAAAGATAGGGAAAATATGGAAGGGAAGAAAAGTAAGTTGAACAGTTGAAAAGATATGGAAAATATGGAAGAAAGGAAAGTTGAATAGTGAAAAGATATGGAAAATATGGAAGAAAGGCAAGTCGAATAGTGATAAGATATGGACAATTTGGAAGAAAGGCAAGTTGAATAGTGAAATGATATGGAAAATATGGAAGAAAAATAAGTTGAAAAGTGAAAAGATACGAAATATCCGGAAGAAAAGTAAGTTGAATAGTGAAAAGATATGGAAATTATGGGAGAAATGAAAGCTAAATAGTGAAAAGATATGGAAAATATGGAAGAAAAGTAGGTTGAATAGTGAAATGATATGGAAAATATGGAAGAAAAATAAGTTGAATAGTGAAATGATATGGAAAATATGGAAGAAAGGCAAATTAAATAGTGATAAGATATGAATAATATGGAAGAGAGGCAAGTTGAATTGTGAAAAGATATGGAAAATATGGAAGAAAGCAAAGTTGAATAGTGATAAGATATGGAAAATATGGAAGAAAGGTAAGTTGAATAGTGAAAAGATATGGAAATTATGGAAGAAAAGTAAGTTGAATAGTGAAAAGATATGGAAAATACAGAAGAAATGTAAGTTGAATAGTGAAAAGATTTGGAAAATACAGAAGAAAAGTAAGTTGAATAGTGAAATAATATGGAAAATATGAAAGTAAAGTAGGCTAAAATTTGAAATGATATGGAAAATATGGAAGTAAAGTAAGTCGAATAGTGATAAGATATGGACAATATGGAAGAAAAGTAAGTTGAATAGTGAAAAGACTTGGAAAATACAGAAGAAAAGTAAGTTGAATAGTGAAAAGATAGGGAAAATATGGAAGAAAAATAGGTTGAATAGTGAAAAGATATGGAATATATGGAAGAAAGGCAAGTTGAATAGTGAAAAGATATGGAAAATATGGAAGAAAGGCAAGTCGAATAGTGATAAGATATTGACAATATGGAAGATAGGCAAGTTGAATAGTGAAATGATATGGAAAATATGGAAGAAAAATCAGTTGAAAAGTAAAAAGATACGAAAAATACGGAACAAAAGTAAGTTGAATAGTGAAAAGCCTTGGAAATTATGGAAGAAAGGAAAGTTAAATAGTGAAAAGATATGGAAAATACGGAAGAAAAGTAGGTTGAATTGTGAAATGTTATGGAAAATATGGAAGAAAGGCAAGTTGAATAGTGATAAGATATGGACAATATGGAAGAAAGGAAAGTTGAATTGTGAAAAGATATTGAAAATATGGAAGAAAGCCAAGTTGAATAGTGAAAAGATATGGAAAATACAGAAGAAAAGTAAGTTGAATAGTGAAAAGATATGGAAATTATGGAAGAAAAGTAAGTTGAATAGTGAAAAGATATGGTAAATACGGAACAAAAGTAAGTTGAATAGTGAAAAGCTTTGGAAATTATGGAAGAAAGGAAAGTTAAATAGTGAAAAGATATGGAAAATACGGAAGAAAAGTAGGTTGAATTGTGAAATGATATGGAAAATATGGAAGAAAAATAAGTTGAATAGTGAAATGATATGGAAAATATGGAAGAAAGGCAAGTTGAATAGTGATAAGATATGGACAATATGGAAGAAAGGCAAGTTGAATTGTGAAAAGATATTGAAAATATGGAAGAAAGCCAAGTTGAATAGTGAAAAGATATGGAAATTATGGAAGAAAAGTAAGTTGAAAAGTGAAAAGAAATGGTAAATACAGAAGAAAGGTTAGTTGAATAGTGAAAAGATTTGGAAAATATGGAAGAAAAGTAAGTTGAATAGTGAAAAGATAGGGAAAATACGGAAGAAAGATAAGTTGAATAGTGAAATGAATTGGAAAATATGGAAGAAAAGTAAGTTGAATAGTGAAAAGAATTGGAAAATATGGAAGAAAGGCAAGTTGGATAGTGATAAGATATGGACAATATGGAAGAAAGGCAAGTTGATTAGTGAAAAGATATGAAAAATATGGAAGAAAAGTCGGTTGAATAGTGAAAGGATTTGGAAAATATGGAAGAAATGTAAATTGAATTGTGGAAAGATATGGAAAATATGGAAGAAAAGTAAGTTGAATAGTGAAAAGATGTGAAAAATATAGAAGAAAGGTAAGTTGAATAGTGAAAAGTTTTGGAAAATACGGAAGAAAAGTAAGTTGAATAGTGGAAAGATAGGGAAATACGGAAGAAAGATAAGTTGAATAGTGAAATGATTTGGAAAATATGGAAGAAAGGCAAGTTGAATAGTGATAAGATATGGACAATATGGAAGAAAAGCAAGTTGAATAGTGAAAAGATATGGAAAATGCGGAAGAAAAGTAGGTTGAATTGTGAAATGATATGGAAAATATGGAAGAAAGGCAAGTTGAATAGTGAAATGATATGGAAAATATGGAAGATTTCTGCGTCATAATTATATCCAAAGAGATCTCCTCCTCCATCTCCCTCACTCCTCCTCCTCTTCATCCCGCCCTCCTCCTCCTCATCCCTCCCTCCCACCCTCCTCCTTTGTATCCTCAATCCCGCCATCCTCCTCCTCCTCCTCTTCCTCCTCCTCCTCTCTCCCTCTATTCATGTATATACATTGTTTTTCAGAATTGAGAATAATCATCCTGGAATAGTTTTTTGATTGAGACTATGCAAGTAGGGATCAAATTTACCATTTCATTCATTTGACACTTAGGTTATTTAGTAGAAATACCACAGTGAGAAGGCGGACGTGATAGAAAACACCCTTGGAGTACTACACAACACCTTGAACATAGCCGAAAACAACCGAAAAAATGGTTGTGTAATTATTGATGGGGCTCCCCATGAAAATAAAATGGCGGGAAAGGGGCAGATAACAAGTGAAAGGGCTAGTTCGTCGAAAATGATAAGGTTATAGGACGCGGACGTCCTAGAGAGCACCCAAAGGGCACTTCTGGTCGAGAATTCGCGCTCCCATATTTTCCAGGGGAAGCTCTACAGGTGATGTTTGATGATGTTATTTCCAGAGAAAAGGCCAACCTAGTGCGGATATTGAGCAACTTCCGGTTGTGCATGGGCGCAGCCTTCCAAGGGAACCTCCTTTCGGGGTCACGTAATCTTCGGTCACGTCACTTCCGGTAGCAATGTCGGTGATGCGCAATGATACATTTTGTACTACTACTATAGTAAGAAAAAAGCGCAGGAACCGGTTGCGCATGCGATCACTTCCGTGACTGACGTGACTTCCTGTTCCGTGAGTTCTGGTGATGTCATTTCCTGTCAGAGCCTCTTCCGGTGACGTCATTTCCTGTCAGAGCCTCTTCCGGTGACGTGACTTCCGGTGGAGTCATTTCCGGTAGCAACACCCTTCGCACCGCCAGAAATGTGGCTTAAACCGTGCTGATATACTACTCGCGCACAAACTAGAACACTTCGATAAACTGATTAAAATGGTTCAACATATGTCAATGTATAAGTGTAATATATTTTTCAGTTGAATATAAAACAAAAGTTGGCATAAAGATTAGAATATTCGTGGTAATAATTTTGGAAAAAAATTTTTTTGGAAAACGCTATTTATAGTAATTGATCATTTTTCTCTGTATAACTCTGACATATATCTATCGCGTCATACTCAGCATACCATTGACATAATAATACCGATCATGTAATACTCAGTATAACATTGACAGATACCGATCACGTAATACTCAGTACTATATTGACAGAAACCGATCATCTCATACTCAGTACAATATTGACATAAACCGATCATGTCATGCTCAGTACTACATTGACAGATACCGATCATGTCATACTCAGTACTATATTGACAGATACCGATCATCTCATACTCAGTACTACATTGACAGATACCGATCATGTCATACTCAGTACAATATTGACATAAACCGATCATGTCATACTCAGTACTATATTAACAGATACCGATCATGTCATACTCAGTACAATATTGACATATACCGACCATGTCATACTCAGTACTACATTGACAGATACAGATCATGTCATACTCAGTACAATATTGACATATACCGACCATGTCATACTCAGTACTACATTGACAGATACAGATCATGTCATACTCAGTACTATATTGACAGATACAGATCATGTCATACTCAGTACTATATTGACAGATACCGATCATCTCATACTCAGTACTACATTGACAGATACCGATCATGTCATACTCTGTACAATATTGACATATACTGATCATGTCATACTCAGTACTACATTGACAGATACAGATCATGTCATACTCAGTACAATATTGACATGTACCGATCATGTCATACTCAGTGCTACATTGACAGATACAGATCATGTCATACTCAGTACTATATTAACAGATACCGATCATGTCATACTCAGTACAACATTGACAGATACCGATCATGTCATACTCAGTACTATATTGACAGATACCGATCATCTCATACTCAGTACTACATTGACAGATACCGATCATGTCATACTCAGTACAATATTGACATATACTGATCATGTCATACTCAGTACTACATTGACAGATACAGATCATGTCAATCTCAGTACTATATTGACAGATACCGATCATGTCATACTCAGTACAATATTGACATATACCGATCATGTCATACTCAGTACTATATTGACAGATACCGATCATGTCATACTCAGTACAACATTGACAGATACAAATCATGTCATACTCAGTACTACATTGACATGTACCGATCATGTCATACTCAGTACAATATTGACATATACTGATCATGTCATACTCAGTACTACATTGACAGATACAGATCATGTCATACTCAGTACAATATTGACATGTACCGATCATGTCATACTCAGTGCTACATTGACAGATACAGATCATGTCATACTCAGTACTATATTAACAGATACCGATCATGTCATACTCAGTACTACATTGACAGATACCGATCATGTCATACTCAGTACTATATTGACAGATACCGATCATCTCATACTCAGTACTACATTGACAGATATCGATCATGTCATACTCAGTATTATATTGACAGATACCGATCATCTCATACTCGGTACTACATTGACAGATGCCGAACATGTCATACTCAGTATTATATTAACAGATACCGATCATGTCATACTCAGTACTACATTGACAGATACCGATCATGTCATACTCAGTACTATATTGACAGATACCGATCATCTCATACTCAGTACTACATTGACAGATATCGATCATGTCATACTCAGTACAATATTGACATATACCGATCATGTCATACTCAGTACTACATTGACAGATACAGATCATGTCATACTCAGTACTATATTGACAGATACCGATCATCTCATACTCAGTACTACATTGACAGATATCGATCATGTCATACTCAGTACAATATTGACATATACCGATCATGTCATACTCAGTACTACATTGACAGATACAGATCATGTCATACTCAGTACTATATTGACAGATACCGATCATGTCATACTCAGTACTACATTGACAGATACCGATCATGTCATACTCAGAACTACATTGACAGATACCGATCATGTCATACTCAGTACAACATTGACAGATACCGATGAACGCACACACAGAAGAATATTATCAGATACCGATCATGTCATATCTATATAATAGTAATACATACGAATATACTCAGTATTACATTGATGAGTAATGACCACGCCATGCTAAATGTAATACTGACAGGTGTAGATCATAATGTGATAGGAATAATGTAATGGTACAAACCTACATAGGCATCCTTTATGACTTGTGTTACAAAAATGAATTCCTGAAGGTCAATCTGTAGCCATGGTCTGTAAACATCATTTGATTCAAAGAACCCGCTGAGTAGATCTTCCGCTGTATAAAAATAATATGTAAATTTAATACAATAGGCAATTTTATATAAAGTTAAAGAGATAGTTCCTGTAAGTTTGGTAATTTTTATGAAAGTTTTTCTTTTGCGTTCTTCCTATTTGTTTGTTTTCTTTCTTTTGTTCTGCCTATTTGTTTCTTCTATCTTTTGTTCTGCCTATTTGTTTCTGCTATCTTTTTCCTCTAACTCTGTGTTTGTACTGTTTTTCTACTATCTTTTTTCTCTAACTCTGTGTTTGTACTGTTTTTCTACTATCTTTTTCCTCTAACTCTGTGTTTGTACTGTTTTTCTACTATCTTTTTCCTCTAACTCTGTGTTTGTGCTGTTTTTCTAATATCTTTTTCCTCTAACTCTGTGTTTGTGCTGTTTTTCTACTATCTTTTTCCTCTAACTCTGTGTTTGTGCTGTTTTTCTACTATCTTGTTCCTCCAACTCTGTGTTTGTACTGTTTTTCTGCTATCTTGTTCCTCTAACTCTGTGTTTGTGCTGTTTTTCTACTATCTTGTTCCTCCAACTCTGTGTTTGTACTGTTTTTCTACTATCTTTTTCCTCTAACTCTGTGTTTGTGCTGTTTTTCTACTATCTTTTTCCTCTAACTCTGTGTTTGTGCTGTTTTTCTACTATCTTTTTCCTCTAACTCTGTGTTTGTGCTGTTTTTCTACTATCTTTTTCCTCTATCTCTGTTTTTGTGCTGTTTTTCTACTATCTTTTTCCTCTAACTCTGTGTTTGTGCTGTTTTTCTACTATCTTTTTCCTCTAACTCTGTGTTTGTGCTGTTTTTCTACTATCTTTTTCCTCTAACTCTGTTTTTCTACTATCTTTTTCCTCTAACTCTGTGTTTGTACTGTTTTTCTACTATCTTTTTCCTCTAACTCTGTTTTTCTACTATCTTTTTCCTCTAACTCTGTGTTTGTGCTGTTTTTCTGCTATCTTTTTCCTCTAACTCTGTGTTTGTGCTGTTTTTCTACTATCTTTTTCCTCTAACTCTGTGTTTGTGCTGTTTTTCTACTATCTTGTTCCTCTAACTCTGTGTTTGTGCTGTTTTTCTACTATCTTGTTCCTCCAACTCTGTGTTTGTACTGTTTTTCTGCTATCTTGTTCCTCTAACTCTGTGTTTGTGCTGTTTTTCTACTATCTTTTTCCTCTAACTCTGTGTTTGTGCTGTTTTTCTACCATCTTTTTCCTCTAACTCTGTGTTTGTGCTGTTTTTCTACTATCTTTTTCCTCTAACTCTGTGTTTGTACTGTTTTTCTACTATCTTTTTCCTCTAACTCTGTGTTTGTGTTGTTTTTCTACTATCTATTTCCTCTAACTCTGTGTTTGTGTTGTTTTTCTGCTATCTTTTTCCTCTAACTCTGTGTTTGTACTGTTTTTCTACTATCTTTTTCCTCTAACTCTGTGTTTGTGTTGTTTTTCTGCTATCTTTTTCCTCTAACTCTGTGTTTGTACTGTTTTTCTACTATCTTTTTCCTCTAACTCTGTGTTTGTGCTGTTTTTCTACTATCTTGTTCCTCCAACTCTGTGTTTGTACTGTTTTTCTGCTATCTTTTTCCTCTAACTCTGTGTTTGTGCTGTTTTTCTACTATCTTTTTCCTCCAACTCTGTGTTTGTGCTGTTTTTCTACCATCTTGTTCCTCTAACTCTGTGTTTGTGCTGTTTTTCTGCTATCTTGTTCCTCTAACTCTGTGTTTGTGCTGTTTTTCTACTATCTTTTTCCTCTAACTCTGTGTTTGTACTGTTTTTCTACTATCTTTTTCCTCTAACTCTGTGTTTGTGCTGTTTTTCTAATATCTTTTTCCTCTAACTCTGTGTTTGTGCTGTTTTTCTACTATCTTTTTCCTCTAACTCTGTGTTTGTGCTGTTTTTCTACTATCTTGTTCCTCCAACTCTGTGTTTGTACTGTTTTTCTGCTATCTTGTTCCTCTAACTCTGTGTTTGTGCTGTTTTTCTACTATCTTGTTCCTCCAACTCTGTGTTTGTACTGTTTTTCTACTATCTTTTTCCTCTAACTCTGTGTTTGTGCTGTTTTTCTACTATCTTTTTCCTCTAACTCTGTGTTTGTGCTGTTTTTCTACTATCTTTTTCCTCTAACTCTGTGTTTGTGCTGTTTTTCTACTATCTTTTTCCTCTATCTCTGTTTTTGTGCTGTTTTTCTACTATCTTTTTCCTCTAACTCTGTGTTTGTGCTGTTTTTCTACTATCTTTTTCCTCTAACTCTGTGTTTGTGCTGTTTTTCTACTATCTTTTTCCTCTAACTCTGTTTTTCTACTATCTTTTTCCTCTAACTCTGTGTTTGTACTGTTTTTCTACTATCTTTTTCCTCTAACTCTGTTTTTCTACTATCTTTTTCCTCTAACTCTGTGTTTGTGCTGTTTTTCTGCTATCTTTTTCCTCTAACTCTGTGTTTGTGCTGTTTTTCTACTATCTTTTTCCTCTAACTCTGTGTTTGTGCTGTTTTTCTACTATCTTGTTCCTCTAACTCTGTGTTTGTGCTGTTTTTCTACTATCTTGTTCCTCCAACTCTGTGTTTGTACTGTTTTTCTGCTATCTTGTTCCTCTAACTCTGTGTTTGTGCTGTTTTTCTACTATCTTTTTCCTCTAACTCTGTGTTTGTGCTGTTTTTCTACCATCTTTTTCCTCTAACTCTGTGTTTGTGCTGTTTTTCTACTATCTTTTTCCTCTAACTCTGTGTTTGTACTGTTTTTCTACTATCTTTTTCCTCTAACTCTGTGTTTGTGTTGTTTTTCTACTATCTATTTCCTCTAACTCTGTGTTTGTGTTGTTTTTCTGCTATCTTTTTCCTCTAACTCTGTGTTTGTACTGTTTTTCTACTATCTTTTTCCTCTAACTCTGTGTTTGTGTTGTTTTTCTGCTATCTTTTTCCTCTAACTCTGTGTTTGTACTGTTTTTCTACTATCTTTTTCCTCTAACTCTGTGTTTGTGCTGTTTTTCTACTATCTTGTTCCTCCAACTCTGTGTTTGTACTGTTTTTCTGCTATCTTTTTCCTCTAACTCTGTGTTTGTGCTGTTTTTCTACTATCTTTTTCCTCCAACTCTGTGTTTGTGCTGTTTTTCTACCATCTTGTTCCTCTAACTCTGTGTTTGTGCTGTTTTTCTGCTATCTTTTTCCTCTAACTCTGTGTTTGTGCTGTTTTTCTACTATCTTGTTCCTCTAACTCTGTGTTTGTGCTGTTTTTCTACTATCTTTTTCCTCTAACTCTGTGTTTGTGCTGTTTTTCTACTATCTTTTTCCTCCAACTCTGTGTTTGTGCTGTTTTTCTACTATCTTTTTCCTCTAACTCTGTGTTTGTGCTGTTTTTCTACTATCTTTTTCCTCTAACTCTGTGTTTGTGCTGTTTTTCTGCTATCTTTTTCCTCTAACTCTGTGTTTGTGCTGTTTTTCTACTATCTTTTTCCTCTAACTCTGTGTTTGTGCTGTTTTTCTACTATCTTTTTCCTCTAACTCTGTGTTTGTGCTGTTTTTCTACTATCTTTTTCCTCTAACTCTGTGTTTGTGCTGTTTTTCTACTATCTTTTTCCTCTAACTCTGTGTTTTTACTGTTTTTCTGCTATCTTTTTCCTCCAACTCTGTGTTTGTGCTGTTTTTCTGCTATCTTTTTCCTCTAACTCTGTGTTTGTGCTGTTTTTCTACTATCTTGTTCCTCTAACTCTGTGTTTGTGCTGTTTTTCTACCATCTTTTTCCTCTAACTCTGTGTTTGTGCTGTTTTTCTACTATCTTTTTCCTCTAACTCTGTGTTTGTGCTGTTTTTCTGCTATCTTGTTCCTCTAACTCTGTGTTTGTGCTGTTTTTCTACTATCTTTTTCCTCTAACTCTGTGTTTGTGCTGTTTTTCTACTATCTTTTTCCTCTAACTCTGTGTTTGTGCTGTTTTTCTACTATCTTTTTCCTCTAACTCTGTGTTTGTGCTGTTTTTCTACTATCTTTTTCCTCTATCTCTGTGTTTGTGCTATTTTTCTGCTATCTTGTTCCTCTAACTCTGTGTTTGTGCTGTTTATCTACTATCTTTTTCCTCTAACTCTGTGTTTGTGCTGTTTTTCTACTATCTTGTTCCTCTAACTCTGTGTTTGTGCTGTTTTTATACCATCTTTTTCCTCTAACTCTGTGTTTGTGCTGTTTTTCTGCTATCTTGTTCCTCTAACTCTGTGTTTGTGCTGTTTTTCTACTATCTTTTTCCTCTAACTCTGTGTTTGTGCTGTTTTTCTACTATCTTTTTCCTCTAACTCTGTGTTTGTGCTGTTTTTCTACTATCTTTTTCCTCTAACTCTGTGTTTGTGCTGTTTTTCTACTATCTTTTTACTCTAACTCTGTGTTGTACTGTTTTTCTGCTATCTTTTTCCTCCAACTCTGTGTTTGTGCTGTTTTTCTGCTATCTTTTTCCTCTAACTCTGTGTTTGTGCTGTTTTTCTACTATCTTGTTCCTCTAACTCTGTGTTTGTGCTGTTTTTCTACCATCTTTTTCCTCTAACTCTGTGTTTGTGCTGTTTTTCTGCTATCTTGTTCCTCTAACTCTGTGTTTGTGCTGTTTTTCTACTATCTTTTTCCTCTAACTCTGTGTTTGTGCTGTTTTTCTACTATCTTTTTCCTCTAACTCTGTGTTTGTGCTGTTTTTCTACTATCTTTTTCCTCTAACTCTGTGTTTGTGCTGTTTTTCTACTATCTTTTTCCTCTAACTCTGTGTTTGTGCTGTTTTTCTACTATCTTGTTCCTCTAACTCTGTGTTTGTGCTGTTTTTCTACTATCTTTTTCCTCTAACTCTGTGTTTGTGCTGTTTTTCTACTATCTTTTTCCTCTAACTCTGTGTTTGTGCTGTTTTTCTATTATCTTTTTCCTCTAACTCTGTGTTTGTGCTGTTTTTCTACTATCTTTTTCCTCTAGCTGTGTTTGTGCTGTTTTTCTGCTATCTTTTTCCTCTAACTCTGTGTTTGTGCTGTTTTTCTACTATCTTTTTCCTCAAACTCTGTGTCTGTGCTGTTTTTCTACTATCTTTTTCCTCTAGCTGTGTTTGTGCTGTTTTTCTGCTATCTTTTTTCTCTAACTCTGTGTTTGTGCTGTTTTTCTACTATCCTTTTCCTCTAACTCTGTGTTTGTACTGTTTTTCTACTATATTTTTCCTCTAACTCTGTGTTTGTGCTGTTTTTCTACTATCTTTTTCCTCTAACTCTGTGTTTGTGCTGTTTTTCTATTATCTTTTTCCTCTAACTCTGTGTTTGTGCTGTTTTTCTACTATCTTTTTCCTCTAACTCTGTGTTTGTGCTGTTTTTCTACTATCTTTTTCCTCTAACTCTGTGTTTGTGCTGTTTTTCTATTATCTTTTTCCTCTAACTCTGTGTTTGTGCTGTTTTTCTACTATCTTTTTCCTCTAACTCTGTGTTTGTGCTGTTTTTCTACTATCTTTTTCCTCAAACTCTGTGTTTGTGCTGTTTTTCTGCTATCTTGTTCCTCTAACTCTGTGTTTGTGCTGTTTTTCTACTATCTTTTTCCTCTAACTCTGTATTTGTGCTGTTTTTCTACTATCTTTTTCCTCTAACTCTGTGTTTGAGCTGTTTTTCTACTATCTTTTTCCTCTAACTCTGTGTTTGTGCTGTTTTTCTACTATCTTTTTCCTCTATCTCTGTGTTTGTGCTGTTTTTCTGCTATCTTGTTCCTCTAACTCTGTGTTTGTGCTGTTTTTCTACTATCTTTTTCCTCTAACTCTGTGTTTGTGCTGTTTTTCTACTATCTTTTTCCTCTAACTCTGTGTTTGTGCTGTTTTTCTACCATCTTTTTCCTCTAACTCTGTGTTTGTGCTATTTGTCTATTATCTTTTCCCTCTAACTCTGTGTTTGTGCTGTTTTTCTACTATCTTTTTCCTCTAGCTGTGTTTGTGCTGTTTTTCTACTATCTTTTTCCTCTAGCTGTGTTTGTGCTGTTTTTCTACTATTCTTTTCCTCTAACTCTGTGTTTGTGCTGTTTTTCTACTATCTTTTTCCTCTAACTCTGTGTTTGTGCTGTTTTTCTACTATCTTTTTCATCTATCTCTGTGTTTGTGCTGTTTTTCTGCTATCTTGTTCCTCTAACTCTGTGTTTGTGCTGTTTTTCTAATAACTTTTTCCTCTAACTCTGTGTTTGTGCTGTTTTTCTACTATCTTTTTCCTCTAACTCTGTGTTTGTGCTGTTTTTCTACTATCTTTTTCCTCTAACTCTGTGTTTGTGCTGTTTTTCTACTATCTTTTTCCTCTAACTCTGTGTTTGTGCTGTTTTTCTACTATCTTTTTCCTCTAACTCTGTGTTTGTGCTGTTTTTCTACTATCTTTTTCCTCTATCTCTGTGTTTGTGTTGTTTTTCTGCTATCTTGTTCCTCTAACTCTGTGTTTGTGCTGTTTATCTACTATCTTTTTCCTCTAACTCTGTGTTTGTGCTGTTTTTCTACTATCTTGTTCCTCTAACTCTGTGTTTGTGCTGTTTTTCTACCATCTTTTTCCTCTAACTCTGTGTTTGTGCTGTTTTTCTGCTATCTTGTTCCTCTAACTCTGTGTTTGTGCTGTTTTTCTACTATCTTTTTCCTCTAACTCTGTATTTGTGCTGTTTTTCTACTATCTTTTTCCTCTAACTCTGTGTTTGAGCTGTTTTTCTACTATCTTTTTCCTCTAACTCTGTGTTTGTGCTGTTTTTCTACTATCTTTTTCCTCTATTTCTGTGTTTGTGCTGTTTTTCTGCTATCTTGTTCCTCTAACTCTGTGTTTGTGCTGTTTTTCTACTATCTTTTTCCTCTAACTCTGTGTTTGTGCTGTTTTTCTACTATCTTTTTCCTCTAACTCTGTGTTTGTGCTGTTTTTCTACCATCTTTTTCCTCTAACTCTGTGTTTGTGCTATTTGTCTATTATCTTTTCCCTCTAACTCTGTGTTTGTGCTGTTTTTCTACTATCTTTTTCCTCTAGCTGTGTTTGTGCTGTTTTTCTACTATCTTTTTCCTCTAGCTGTGTTTGTGCTGTTTTTCTACTATTCTTTTCCTCTAACTCTGTGTTTGTGCTGTTTTTCTACTATCTTTTTCCTCTAACTCTGTGTTTGTGCTGTTTTTCTACTATCTTTTTCATCTATCTCTGTGTTTGTGCTGTTTTTCTGCTATCTTGTTCCTCTAACTCTGTGTTTGTGCTGTTTTTCTAATAACTTTTTCCTCTAACTCTGTGTTTGTGCTGTTTTTCTACTATCTTTTTCCTCTAACTCTGTGTTTGTGCTGTTTTTCTACTATCTTTTTCCTCTAACTCTGTGTTTGTGCTGTTTTTCTACTATCTTTTTCCTCTAACTCTGTGTTTGTGCTGTTTTTCTACTATCTTTTTCCTCTAACTCTGTGTTTGTGCTGTTTTTCTACTATCTTTTTCCTCTATCTCTGTGTTTGTGCTGTTTTTCTGCTATCTTGTTCCTCTAACTCTGTGTTTGTGCTGTTTTTCTACTATCTTTTTCCTCTAACTCTGTGTTTGTGCTGTTTTTCTACTATCTTTTTCCTCTAACTCTGTGTTTGTGCTATTTGTCTATTATCTTTTCCCTCTAACTCTGTGTTTGTGCTGTTTTTCTACTATCTTTTTCCTCTAACTCTGTGTTTGTGCTGTTTTTCTACTATCTTTTTCCTCTAACTCTGTGTTTGTGCTGTTTTTCTACTATCTTTTTCCTCTAACTCTGTGTTTGTGCTGTTTTTCTGCTATCTTGTTCCTCTAACTCTGTGTTTGTGCTGTTTTTCTACTATCTTGTTCCTCTAACTCTGTGTTTGTGCTGTTTTTCTACTATCTTTTTCCTCTAACTCTGTGTTTGTGCTGTTTTTCTACTATCTTTTTCCTCTAACTCTGTATTTGTGCTGTTTTTCTACTATCTTTTTCCTCTAACTCTGTGTTTGTGCTGTTTTTCTACTATCTTTTCCCTCTAACTCTGTGTTTGTGCTGTTTTTCTACCATCTTTTTTCTCTAACTCTGTATTTGTGCTGTTTTTCTACTATCTTTTTCCTCTAACTCTGTGTTTGTGCTGTTTTTCTACTATCTTTTCCCTCTAACTCTGTGTTTGTGCTGTTTTTCTACTATCTTTTTCCTCTAACTCTGTATTTGTGCTGTTTTTCTACTATCTTTTTCCTCTAACTCTGTATTTGTGCTGTTTTTCTACTATCTTTTCCCTCTAACTCTGTGTTTGTGCTGTTTTTCTACCATCTTTTTTCTCTAACTCTGTGTTTGTGCTGTTTTTCTACTATCTTTTTCCTCTAACTCCGTGTTTGTGCTGTTTTTCTACTATCTTTTTCCTCTAACTCTGTGTTTGTGGTGTTTTTCTACTATCTTTTTCCTCTAACTCTGTGTTTGTGCTGTTTTTCTACTATCTTTTTCCTCTAACTCTGTATTTGTGCTGTTTTTCTACTATCTTTTTCCTCTAACTCTGTGTTTATACTGTTTGACCAATTGTTCCTTTACATTAAAATCTTTTGATTTTATTTTTTGAATTTTGTGTTCTTTACTTGACTAGTTATTACCATGTGTACACCAGTTAATCAATGTTTCATTAACCCACATTTGGATACACACAATTTGCAACCCCCAAAAATACCGCATATTTTTTGGTGGTTTATTATTTACTCAATAACACCATCCATTTAAGGAGAATTGTTTTGTTTTATGCATAATGATTTTTAGATCGTTGTTTGTCCTTTTGTCCTTTTTCGTTTGGCAAATTATATTTACGGCTTCTGATTACCCCTTTGGTATCTTCAAACCATTCTTAACTGATGTCATAGTCGAAAGAAAGTATTAACACATTATTCGTAGGGGCCGTCGTGGCCGTGATCGTATGGTAGTTGGATTTACAACTACCCATGCAATCAGTGCATATCACCACTGATGTTGTGAGTTCGATTCTCGATCAGGTCGGGGTATACAACACTTGATAAAGTTTGTCAGTGACTTGCGACAGGTCAGTGGTTTTCTCCAGGAATACCGGTTTCCTCCACCAATAAAACTGACCGCCACGATATAATTGAAATATTGTTGAAAGCTACGTTAAGCACCATCAAACAAACAAACACACACATTATTCGTACAACGACATGGCCACCTAATATACTTTTCAGTGCTTTAGTCAGTTCATGTTGTCTGAGTTGTTAGTCCCTTGTTTGTATTTCTTTTTGCTTTGTATCTAAGTAGGACCTCCACATGAAATCTCTTGAAATCTTTTGTAATTTTTGTACTCGGCTACTATAATTCGTCGATATTTTTATAAATAAACTCAACGTCCTATCAACTCAAATTAACTGAATGTAATGAATTGAAAACTGTCCTCTAGTTAGGGCTAGAGGTTAGGTTTATGGTGCTAAACGCCATTTCAGCTATACTTACCCCCATCAACTACAAAATATAGATTGTTGTTTGGTGCTTCAGTATAAGGTGACGAATAACAGGGCTTTCCTCTGCTAAAACTGTAAAGCTGTAAATCATCTAAATCTACAAGAATGAAATATCGTCACAATATGTCTAATTCTTGCAAAATAATAGAATTATTCAATCCCTGTTATGATCGTTTAAACAGAACATTTCTTACTGGCATTAGAGACCTGGAAACACATGACTGTCATTATTAAATCGTAGATATCTAATTTCGTGCGCACGACGCATTTCTGGAATAACCTTCATTACGTACATTCATAATCAAAGGTTTTGGAACCAAAACAAGATAGGCAAAATTAGCTACTGTTGCCTACGACGGAAGGAGATTGACTTTTAATTTGAGTAATAATTACATTATTTAGGAAATATAACTTTTAATTATAAATATATCTAACAAACCATTGTCAGTGCCGAAACACTGACTACTGGGTGGATGATACCCACGAGGACTAATAGCCCACCAACAAAGATATCGACACAGTGATAGTAATATACGTTGATATCTAATTTAGTTAGCACTGGTTTTTTGGAATAACATTTACCAAGTACGCTCATATTCAAAAGATTAGAACGCCAAATAAACTAAACGTTTTTTGGGAAGCAAGAAAACTAAAAGACCATAATTCGTGAGAACCACAACAAAACATGGAACATTATGTTTATATTGTTTCATCCTGTCTGTCTTTCTACTATTCCGTTCGTGTTCTTACTTAGGGTTTGGGTATATTCGCGTTTGGTTTATTACTATTACTAGGTCACTGGTGGACTATTAGTTCCCGAGGTATCATCAGTAGTCTGGACTATTACTGGGTCGATTTCTCTGCTGGTGGACTATTAGTTCTCGGAGTATCACTAGTCAAATAGTCAGGACCACGGAGTGCCATGAAATTAATTATTTCCAGACATTACATTGGAGAAATTATTGTAAAACTAAGGATAATAGTTTTTGACTTCTTTTCGGGTGTGTCATATGCAACACTTTTTTTTGTCAAGTATTTCTAGTTAACCTCGAGCTTCATTACTGGAAATCTTATTTACTAAAATGCGAAATCTTATGTAATGAATGAATATATGCATCTTCGATGTTTAATAGCAAAACTATATCGTACCTTACAACTTTAAATGATATATTATTGACATGTCGTATGATGTAATTTTATACTGCATTTAGTGGAGCAGGAACTGCTTACCCTTCCGGAACACCTGAGTTCATCCCCGGTTATTAGTATTACTCGATCTTTAGTTTTATGTGTATGTTTTGTAGATCGTTGTATGTCCTTTTGCCCTTTTTCTTTTTGCTATTGTGTTTTCTGTTCTTTGATGATTCTGATTACCTTTTTGGCATCTTCACACTCTTCTTATAAACCTTTATAATGTCAGTGGCTTCTAATGAGCACTTGCTTAAAGTTGCCACTGGTTTTTATCATTGGTGCTGGTAACTGACGCAATACCATGTACTAATCCAAAATCAAACGATCGGTTTTGAAAAAATCTGAATATCTTTTAGTGAACTATGTGTTCTTAATTAAGTACAGGTTATTATAATGTCAATGTAAATTTATATAATTGAACAATATGATGACATCCGTTCGATCTCATGCAAACGATCTATTCCCAATTAATTACACCTCTGTGTAAGAAATCATACAACATTATAACTGTCACTAGAGGAGCAGGAACTGCCTACCCTTCCGGAGCACCTGAGTTCACCCCCGATTATTAGTGGGGTTCGTGTTACTCGATCTTTAGTTTTATATGTATGTTTTGTATATCGTTGTTTGTCCTTTTGTACTTTTTCTTTTGGCAATTGTGCTGTCTGTTCTTCGATATACGGATTCTGATTACACCTTTGATATCTTCAAACTCTTCATAGCTTTGATTAAGAGCTTTTGCTTATTGCTGAAACTAATAATGTTATTAAAATAAAGTTTAAACAGCAATGAATAGTCAACAATTTAACCAATATCAACAAAACAAGCAACCATGTCTCGCCTTAAATCATTGAACATAAAAAGACCACGACATATGCCGATGGAAATCTAGGTACTGACTTGAGATAAGCTCAAGGATATGTCGGGTTTAAACTGATTAATGGGGTCACACATCCTGTTTTAATAATTGGATCTCCAATGGCATACAAATATACCTCAACAACAAAAGGTGTAGTCTTGCTTCCACTAAGAAAACAACACACTATTACAAAAACGAACTATGCCATAAACATGTACAGTAATAAAGTATGTGCATGATGTTTTAAATTTTGGAAGATATTTTTGTTTCACGTGCGTTTTAATTATTTTGTTGAAAATTGTTTCTTTGTCGTGAGCTATCCCCTACAATTATATTCAAAGTGAAAACAAATATTTGTTATTTTTATCATGTGCTGCAGTTACTTTGGACCTAATTTGTCACAAATGATCACGGGTATGTTCCACTTCCCGGTCCTTTCAGCATTCATGACTAATCACGGGTTTATAACTAGAGTAACACGACAAACACCTGAATTCACCGGTTTTTTGTGTGGTTCGTGTTGCTAGATCTTCAGTGTTCTGTGTCGTGTTTTGTAGATCGTTGTTTGTCCTTTTGTTCTTTTTCTTTTGGTCATTGTGTTATCTGTCTTTCTTCGATTTGCAGAATCTGAATACCCATTTGGTATCTTCAAACTCTTCTTGAAATTGTATTCAAAATTAATATTATCTGGAGATTTAAAGACTGGGATCTTTTATACTACCTGTTGCAGCATCCTGATAATTCTTCGGGAGATAAACACAGAAACTGATCTGTATGTGCGTTTCTGGTGAACGTGATGTCATGTTTGGTAGTTTTCCATTAAACTTAACCTCCATGCCTTCTCGGGTAAGGAACATCGTGTCTTCAGTAACAGTCATGCCCATGATTGTCTCACAGACATCTGCCGTTGGTCCCTTTTTGTAAGAAAATAAAACCATATACCCTTTACTTTTCATAAATGAATGAAGAATGACATAATTACTGTAATTCTATGGTAGCAAATAGCCAACACCAGCTTCATATACTGGCAATGAAATATGGGTAGGGTAGTCAATGATAACAGTATACGCTTACCATTAGCAATACTAATCAGTAGTGACAGTATAAACTTATCATAATCCCGATAAACAAAACTATACCGGTGAAACAAAAAGAAAATATAAGTGAAATAACATAAAATCTCTTGTACCGAAAATTAGAAATATTATGAGAGGTAATAAACTATAATAGATACTTAGTAACAAGAATCTAAATAAATCTAACGATAACCTTTTTCTACTGAAGCACGAGTGCTAAAAAAGACAACGAATACCACACTGTCGGAACAGTTCCAACATCCAACCCAAAAATCGTAGAAAGAGTCAAAATCGATACCCACATACATGAAAGCTTACTATTTTTGCTTTATACAGGCATTCAATCAAAAGTGGCAGGGTAAAACTAGGTATAAAACTTCTCCTCTTAGTGCAAAAAGCTAAATATTTTAATTATATACAATCACTACATATATTCTAATTTACCTTAATTAATACAAAGGGATGTGTTTGTGGTAACGTATGAAGGTTACAATGGTTATCATTTCTACAACAAAATGATATCATTATACCGCCATCTTCCGTACTCATATTAGATGTAAATCCTCGAATGTCGCTATGGTAACCTTTAATGGTGACACTGCCTTCTTCAAATCCTATAATAATATTTTACATTACATATTTGGGTTGGGTATTTTTTGCAATTGCAATATAACTACATAAATCAATTTATGCAAAGCACACATTATTGTTTGTTTATTTGATGGTGTTTAACGTCACTTTAAACAATATTTCAGCTATATCGTGGCGGTCAGTTTTATTGGTGGAGGAAACCGGAGGACCCTGAGAAAACCACCGACCTGTCACAAGTCACTGACAAACTTTATTGTTGCAATCATCATATTACCAATCTATATAAATGCCCATGTTTAATATTTCATGCAAATCCTTTTGTTAGAACTACAAGCTAGAAAGGAACGTACAACATTTATCATGGTAATTGTTTTTACATAATACAGAAATCCCAAACAATACAATACAATCATACAGAAAAAACACAATATTACACGACACATCCACAATAAATTAAATTGAAAACAAAATATACCACATATAATACACTTTAAAGTGTGCGCCACAAGCTTCGAGAGATTCATATCTGCTTTCGCGCAACGTCAAATCATCGATGGAGTTCTTTATCTCTCGTTATGTTAAAGCCAGTATTGATATCGACAAAGAATTCAAACAAATACAGATATCATGTATGTTATCACTGAATTGTTGATAGCAGAAAATAGCCATTGAACGACGTCATATTACAAATATTCTTAAAACTTGGGTTGTTTTCTGTAGAATTTGGGTTGTGAACATTTTACATCGTTGTCTGTTTTGGTCGTTTTTTTTTATTCATCTTTGTACTAGTACTATAGGGGTCGTCCTTTTACTTACGATTCTCATTTTCAACTGGGTTCCCATTTTGATTTACTATATTTGTGCCATTTAGTGAATTAGTGATTTTAGTTTCATACAAAAATGTTGACGGAATTAATTAAAATAGAGAATCTGCTGAATTTTAAAATCATATACAAATGTATTTCATGATATCATTTTGAATATTATTTCGCAAAAATATGCCACTTTTACAGAAGAGTTCAAATATTCATATCTTGAATGCAAATTGAAAAATACCAAGAGTGTAAATAGTGACAGCTACTGTTCTCGATACCAAAAGTGTAAATGGTGACACCCACTGTTCTCGGTACCGAAAGTGTTATTTGTTTGTAAGAAGAGTTTGAAGACACCAAAGAGCTAATCAGAATCCGTATATCGAAGAACAGAAAACACATTGGCCACAAGAAAAAGTACAAAAGGACAAACAACGATCTACAAAACATACACATACAACTAAAGATAGAGTAACACAGTACATACACGTTACTTCAGTGGTGATATTAAATGTTCAGAGAATTATTACTCCTGTTATTCATTCTTACATACAAACACTTTTCTTATGAGATAAATTCCCGTAATCGTTTATTGAGTTAAGTCAAGATTACAATTGAATTAGACTTTAGAAGAGATATATGAGATAAAAAAAAATATATATAGTTATGTTTTTCTAGATTCAGTAGTAATAAAGTAGTGTATTTTGTTTCTTTTATTAAATAACTTATTTTAACTACTTGTATAAATATGACGTATAAACAAAACCAAGACCGTGGAATTCACGGAACATTTCGTTATATCTTCCAAGACTTTGTCCCCCAATACGTCTGGTAGTCACGATACATCCAGGACATTGTTGAGGTTGATGATAAATACCAATTACCATAAACCTAGCCCTATTATTAAAAAAACAATGATGTATTCTTGAGACCTATAAGTAAACTCAACGTTAAAAATACATTCATGTTGGATATCTATTGTTTCCTTAGCAACTGCCAGTTGACCGTGGTTATTTTTTTTTTATCTACATGTATATAAAATCATATTACATACCACTGCTACAGTTTCCCTCCATGTTATAAATGCAAAAATTCCCACGAAGATCTGACATTCTGTTTGGCCCTTCATCATTTCCTCGAACACAAAAGTTCAACTGAATATTCCTTTCTGAATATGGACCTAGTATATGTAAGTTTTTAGTATGATTAAACGTGAAGAGTTCTCCTCCACGGTCATATATATAATAGGTGCCACTACTTCTCCAAAACATATCAATATACTTTGAAGGTAAAGTCAAATTGATATATCTCAATTCCCAATCCTTCTCAGGGCAGCCATATATACTTGCTGGCAATGCATATCCTCCCTGTGGCCAAAGTGACAATCTTCCTAACTCTGGAAAAAAGTACAATTGGTAAGAAATTGTGTTAACTATAAAATTAGTATGTGTTGCTTCTTCGCTAAGCACGCAGTATTAATGAGAAGGAGAAAAGACCACGCGTGTTGGTATAGTTCAAAGCGGACCCCATCATCATCTCATTGAAAATTAATTTGTTCTGGCTATGATATATCTGACAAATAGCTGTGTTGACGTTAAACAACAATCACTCACTCACTCACTCACTGTCAGACTACACCTATTGTGTCTTAAATAGCATGCTGTACAACTACACCTATTGTGTCACAAATAACATGCTGTACTACTACAAATATTGTGTCATAATTAACATGCTGTACAACAATAACTATTGTGTCCTAAATAACATGCTGTACAACTACAAATATTGTGTCACAAACAACATGATGTACAACAATACCTATTGTGTCCTAAATAACATTCTGTACAACTACAAATATTGTTTCATAAATAACATGCTCTACAACTTCTTCTATTGTGTCACAAATAACATGCTGTACGACTACACCTATTGTGCCACAAATATTATGCTGTACAACTACACATATTGTGTCGCAAATAACATGCTGTACGACTACACCTATTGTGTCATAAACAACGTGATGTAAGACTACACTTATTGTGTCACAAATAACATGCTGTACAACTACACCTATTGTGTCCTAAATAACATGCTGTACAACTACACCTCTTGTGTCATAGATAACATTCTGTTCGGCTACACCTATTGTGTCATAGATAACATTTTGTACGACTACACCTATTGTGTCACAAATATCATGCTGTACAACTGCACCTATTGTGTCATAGATAACATTCTGTACAACTACACCTATTGTATCTTAAATAATATGCTGTACAACTACACCTATTGTGTCACAAATAAAATACTGTACAACTACACCTACTGTGTCATAAACAAAATGCTGCACAACTACATCTATTGTGTCATAAATAGCATGCTGTACGACTACACCTATTGTGTCACAAATAACATGCTGTACAACTACACCTATTGTATCATAGATAACATGCCGTACGACTGCACCTATTGTGTCATAGATAACATGCTGTACGACTACACATATTGTGTCATAGATAACATTTTATACAACTACATCTATTGTGTCACACATATGCAGTACAACTACACCTATTATGTCATAAATAACATGCTGTACAACTACACCTATTGTGTCACAAATATCATGCTGTACAACTACACCTATTGTGTCCTAAATAACATGCTGTACGACTACACCTATTGTGTCATAAATAGCACACTGTACGACTACAGCTTATTAAGTCACAAATAACATGCTGTACTACTACATATATTGTTTCATAAATAACATGCTGTAAAACTATACCTGTTGTGTCCTAAATAACATGTAGTACAACTACACCTATTGTGTCACAAATAACATGCTGTACTACTACACCTATTGTGCCACAAATAGTATGCTGTACAATTACACTTATTGTGTCGCAAATAACATGCTGTACGACTACACCTATTGTGTCATAAATAACATGCTGTACAACTACACCTATTGTGTCATAAATAACATGCTCTACAACTACACCTATTGTGTCACAAATAACATGCTGTACGACTACACCTATTGTGCCACAAATAGTATGCTGTACAACTACACCTATTGTGTCGCAAATAACATGCTGTACGACTACATCTATTGTGTCAGAAGTAACATGCTGTACTACTACACCTATTGTGTCAAAAATAACATGATGTACAACTACACCTATTGTGTCACAAATAATATGCTGTACAACTACACCTATTGTGTCGCAAATAATATGCTGTACGACTACACCTATTGTGTCATAAATGACATGATGTACGACTACATCTTTTGTGTCCTAAATAACATGCTGTACAACTACAACTATTGTGTCATACATAGCATTCTGTACAACTACACCTATTGTGTCATAAATAACATTCTGTACAACTACACCTATTGTGCCACAAATAATATACTGTACAACTACATCTATTGTGTCGCAAATAATATGCTGTACGACTACACCTACTATGTCATAAATGACATGATGTACGACTACACCTATTGTGTCACAAATAACATGCTGTACTACTACACCTATTGTGTCATAAATAACATGCTGTACAACTATAACTATTGTGTCCTAAATAGCATGCTGTACAACTACACCTATTATGTCATAAATAACACGCTGTACAACTACACCTATTGTGTCACAAATATCATGCTGTACAACTACACCTATTGTGTCCTAAATAACATGCTGTACGACTACACCTTTTGTGTCATAAATGACATGATGCACGACTACACATTTTGTGTCCTAAATAACATGCTGTACAACTACAACTATTGTGTCATAAATAACATTCTGTACAACTACACCTACTGTGCCACAAATAATATACTGTACAACTACACCTATTGTGTCGCTAATAATATGCTGTACGACTACACCTATTATGTCATAAATGACATGATGTACGACTACACCTATTGTGTCACAAATAACATGCTGTACTACTACACCTATTGTGTCATAAATAACATGCTGTACAACTACACCTATTGTGTTATAGATAACATTCTGTACGACTACACCTATTGTGTCCTAAATAACATGCTGTAAAACTACACATATTGTGTCATAGAAACCATTCTGTATATCTACACCTATTTTGTCACAATTAACATGATGTACCACTACACCTATTGTGTCACAAATAATATGCTGTACAACTACACCTATTGTGTCATAAATAACATGCTGTACAACTACACCTATTGTGACACAAATAACATGCTCTACAGCTACACCTATTGTGTCACAAATAGCATGCTGTACTACTACACCTATTGTGTCATAAATAACATGCTGTACAACTACCCCTATTGTGTCATAGATAACATTCTGTACGACTACACCTATTGTGTCCTAAATAACATGCTGTACAACTATACATATTGTGCCATAGATAACATTCTGTATAGCTACATCTATTGTGTCACAAATAACATGTTGTACTACTACACCTACTGTGTCACAAATAATATGCTGTACAACTACACCTATTGTGTCATAAATAACATGCTGTACAACTACACCTATTGTGACACAAATAACATGCTCTACAGCTACACCTATTGTGTCACAAATAGCATGCTGTACTACTACACCTATTGTGTCATAAAAAACATGCTGTACAACTACCCCTATTGTGTCATAGATAACATTCTGTACGACTACACCTACTGTGCCACAAATAATATACTGTACAACTACACCTATTGTGTCGCAAATAATATGCTGTACGACTACACCTATTATGTCATAAATGACATGATGTACGACTACACCTATTGTGTCACAAATAACATGCTGTACTACTACACCTATTGTGTCATAAATAACATGCTGTACATCTACACCTATTGTGTTATAGATAACATTCTGTACGACTACACCTATTGTGTCCTAAATAACATGCTGTAAAACTACACATATTGTGTCATAGAAACCATTCTGTATATCTACACCTATTTTGTCACAACTAATATGATGTACCACTACACCTACTGTGTCACAAATAATATGCTGTACAACTACACCTATTGTGTCATAAATAACATGCTGTACAACTACACCTATTGTGACACAAATAACATGCTCTACAGCTACACCTATTGTGTCACAAATAGCATGCTGTACTACTACACCTATTGTGTCATAAATAACATGCTGTACTACACCTATTGTGTCATTAATAACATGCTGTACTACACCTATTGTGTCACAAATAACATGTTGTACTGCACCTATTGTGTCCTAAATAACATTCTGTACGACTACGCTTATTGTGTCATAAAAAACATGCTGTACAGCTACACCTATTGTGTCCTAAATAACATGCTGTACTACATCTATCGTGTGATACATAACATTATGTACAACTACACCTATTGTGTCAAAACTAATATGCTGTACTACAACACCTATTATATCATAAATAACATGCTGTACGACTATGCTGTATGACTACACCTATTATGTCATATATAAAATGGTGTACAACTACACCTAATGTATCATTAGATAATACGTTGTACGACTATACCTATTATGTTATAAATAACATGGTGTACGACTACACCTATTGTGTCATAGATAACATGTTGTACGACTACACCTATTGTGTCATAGATAACATGCTGTACAACTACACCTATTATGTCATAGATAACATGGTGTACGACTACACCTATTGTGTCATAGATAACATGTTGTACGACTACACCTATTGTGTCATAGATAACATGTTGTACGACTACACCTATTGTGTCATAGATAGCATGTTGTACGACTACACCTCTTGTGTCATAGATAACATGGTGTACGACTACACCTATTGTGTCATAGATAACAAACTGTACGACTACACCTACTGTGTCATAAATAACATGCTGTATGACTACACCTATTTTGTCATAGATAACATGGTGTATGACTACACCTATTGTGTCATAGATAATATGGTGTACGGCTACACCTAGTGTGTCATAAATAACACGCTGTATGACTACACCTATTGTGTCATAGATAACATGGTGTATGACTACACCTATTGTGTCATAGAGAACATGTTGTACGACTACACCTATTGTGTCATAGATAATATGGTGTACGGCTACACCTAGTGTGTCATGAATAACACGCTGTATGACTACACCTATTGTGTCATAGATAACATGTTGTACGACTACACCTATTGTGTCATAGATAACATGCTGTACGACTATACCTATGGTGTCATAGATGACATGGTGTACGACTACACCTATTGTGTCATAGATAACATGGTGTACGACTTCACCTAGTGTTTCATAAATAGCATACTGTACGACTACATTTATTGTGCCATAAATAACATACTGTACAACTACACCTATTATGTCATAGATAACATGGTATACGACTACATCTATTGTGTCATAGATAACATGGTGTACGACTATACCCATTGTGTAATAGATAACATAGTGTACGACTACACCTATTGTGTCATAAATAACATGCTTTACGACTACACCTACTGTGTCATAAATAACATGCTTTACGACTACACCTACTGTGTCATAAATAACATGCTTTACGACTACACCTACTGTGTCATAAATAACATGCTTTACGACTACACCTACTGTGTCATAAATAACATGCTTTACGACTACACCTACTGTGTCATAAATAACATGCTTTACGACTACACCTACTGTGTCATAAATAACATGCTTTACGACTACACTTATTGTCCTAAATAATCAATAACTAACCACAATTCTCCACTTAAATACTTATAGACGGGTGTTTTCACCATTAAAACATTTCAGGGGCCGAGTGGCTCAATGAGTTAGGTAGTTGGATTATCTAACTACTCATACAAGCCTATCACCAATACTGCGTGGGTTCGCGTCCGGTTTTGTAAATTACAAAAAGGGTGCACTCGACTCGCATCCGCAAGTGATAAAGTTTACCAGTTGCTTGCCCATGGTCGCTGGTTCTCTCCGGGTACTCCGGCTTCTGCCACAACTAAAGCTGGTCGCTATGATATAGCTGAAATATTGCTGAAGGTGGCGTTAAAAACCAAAGATCAATCAATCAATCAATCAATCAATCAATTAAAACATTTTAATTGGTAATCAACATGTGATATAAAGTCAAGACTTTCACAAATCGTTACCGGTAATTTATCATATCTATGACATCCGGTCATGATCCTACTGTACGCTGCACACCTAATAGGAGTTAGGGTTTAACGTCACTTTCAACAATATTTCAGTTTTATCGTGGTGGTTAGTTTTATTGGTGGAGGAAACTGGAGTACCCGGAAATAACCACCAGCCTATCGCAAGTCACTGACAAACTTTATCACATAGAGTTCTAACGAGAACACCTCGTCATGAGGGTGATTCGAACTCGCAACTTGGGTGGTGGTAGGCACTGATTGCATAGGTAGTTGTATATCCAACTACCATAAGATCACGACGGATCCAACACCTCACTGATGGCTGTTAACAATTTCTTTGTATTATTTCTTTTAACTAAAACATGATCCATTTAAATAATAATTGAGATGGCAACCAATACGCAGTAAAACAAAAGTGCGAGCGGACAGAATGGTTTAACTGATTGTGTGTCTGGCAGTTGACAACTCACATGTCTATTAATAAAAATAAGTTACCTAGACAAGTAGAATTTGGCGGACAGATACATGTACAAGTATTAGGATCAATGGTCTGACCACCAAAACACTTCACAGCTGGGCATTCTGTAATAAAGAAAAGACATTAATATATAAAACATATTAGGCTACATGTGGCCATTTCATCTTCTAAAATTACCATTAGCTACATTTATTAAACAAGACAGAAGAAAACGCCAAGACGACTGTACCTTATGTTTTCACTGTCACATTTTATCCCTTTTAAGATACAGAACTTGATGAAAACTTTTAAAATTTTCAGATTGTACGATATGTGTACATGTACATCATTTGCATGTTTCAAAATATAGTGTTCCTATAATTATTACTGACTGTACGATGCTTGAGTGAGTGAGTGAGTGAGTGAGTGAGTGAGTGAGTGAGAAGCCAATTCTGCATTTTGTTCAGCTATATCATGGCGAGAATTTTCAATGAGATGATGATGATGATGAGGTCCGTTTTGTACTAGACCAACACGCTGAGTTGGATTTTTATGGTGCTATCTCACTGAAACAACAGTCCGCAGATAGATATGTCGCTTCACTCGGACACATTATTCTGCTTCAGAGCCAACCAGTCTTTGCTCTTTCTCCTTATTGGTGCGCGTGCTTTGCGGAAGAGCAACAAATACTAATTTTATAGTCTTTTGTTTGATCCGACTGGAGCTTGAACCGACGATCTACCGTACTAGAGGCGAGTATGATAACCATTACACCACTGTTATCTTGAACCGACGATCTACTATACTAGAGGCGAGTATGATAACCATTACACCACCGTTATCTTGAACCGACGATCTACCGTACTAGAGGTGAGTATGATAACCATTACACCACCGTTATCTTGAACCGACGATCTACCGTACTAGAAGTGAGTATGATAACCATTACACCACCGTTATCTTGAACCGACGATCTACTGTACTAGAGGCGAGTATGATAACCATTACACCACCGTTATCTTGAACCGACGATCTACCGTACTAGAGGTGAGTATGATAACCATTACACCACCGTTATCTTGAACCGACGATCTACTGTACTAGAGGCGGGTATGATAACCATTACACCACCGTTGTCTTGAACCGACGATCTACCGTACTAGAAGTGAGTATGATAACCATTACACCACCGTTATCTTGGACCGACGATCTACCGTACTAGAGGTGAGTATGATAACCATTACACCACCGTTATCTTGAACCGACGATCTACTGTACTAGAGGCGAGTATGATAACAATTACACCACCGTTATCTTGAACCGACGATCTACTGTACTAGAGGTGAGTATAACCATTACACCACCGTTATCTTGAACCGACGATCTACTTTACTAGAGGCGAGTATGGTAACCATTACACCACCGTTATCTTGAACCGACGATCTACTGTACTAGAGGCGAGTATGATAACCATTACACCACCGTTATCTTGAACCGACGATCTACCGTACTAGAGGTGAGTATGATAACCATTACACCACCGTTATCTTGAACCGACGATCTACTGTACTAGAGGTGAGTATAACCATTACACCACCGTTATCTTGAACCGATGATCTACCGTACTAGAGGTGAGTATGATAACCATTACACCACCGTTATCTTGAACCGA
Organism: Bathymodiolus brooksi; assembly: GCA_963680875.1. Taxonomy (NCBI): domain Eukaryota; kingdom Metazoa; phylum Mollusca; class Bivalvia; order Mytilida; family Modiolidae; genus Bathymodiolus; species Bathymodiolus brooksi. The sequence continues at coordinate 62,550,521 of OY804579.1, forward strand.
CGATCTACCGTACTAGAGGCGAGAATGATAACCATTACACCACCGTTATCTTGAACCGACGATCTACCGTACTAGAGGTGAGTATGATAACCATTACACCACCGTTATCTTGAACCGACGATCTACCGTACTAGAGGTGAGTATGATAACCATTACACCACCGTTATCTTGAACCGACGATCTACCGTACTAGAGGTGAGTATGATAACCATTACACCACCGTTATCTTGAACCGACGATCTACTGTACTAGAGGCGAGTATGATAACCATTACACCACCGTTATCTTGAACCGACGATCTACTGTACTAGAGGTGAGTATGATAACCATTACACCACCGTTATCTTGAACCGACGATCTACCGTCCTAGAGGTGAGTATGATAACCATTACAACACCGTTATCTTGAACCGACGATCTACCGTACTAGAGGTGAGTATGATAACCATTACACCACCGTTATCTTGAACCGACGATCTACCGTACTAGAGGTGAGTATGATAACCATTACACCACCGTTATCTTGAACCGACGATCTACCGTACTAGAGGTGAGTATGATAAACATTACACCACCGTTATCTTGAACCGACGATCTACTGTACTAGAGGTGAGTATGATAACAATTACACCACCGTTATCGTTCCCTTCAAAAATATACATTATTTGTCGTTTTAAAATAAGATACTCGTATACATTCATAGTTGAGCATAGTTTTATATAATTTGTTAAGGAATGCTATGTTCAGTTGTATGCACGAACCCCTTACAACCTTGATGGCTGTTGTTCATTGATGGGTTGTAGGTTTATGGTTTATGGTGCTTAATGCCACTTTCAACAATATTTCAGTTATATCGTGGCGGTCAGTTTTATTGGTGGAGGAAACCGGCGTGCCCGGAGAAAACCAAGATGGGTTATAAATAACTTGCTGAATTGGATGTTTTTCCGTAAAAGTAGAAATAGCATGCAAGTATCTTTAGCGTGGATGTACATAACAAAATAAAAGAAGACCACAAATTTTTAATCAGCTACTTACAAGGCAACATACAATAACTTATTTAAACAATATCTGAAGTCCAAGAAGAGTTTGAAGATACCAAAGGGGTAATCAGAATCCTTAAATCGATGGACAGACAATATAATGGCCAAAAGAAAAGGACAAAGGGACAAACAACGATCTACAAAACATTACACATAAAACTAAAGATCAACACGAACCCCACTAAAAACCGAGGGTGACTTCAGGTGCTCAAAACTTGATCTATCAACAACCAAATAAACAAATCATTTCCCCAAAAATGTAGTTCCAATGCGAAAGGTTTTGAACAGGTATATACTATGAAATACACAAATACTTCAAAATGCTACAATACATATTTCAACTATAACTGTTGATCAAATGTTGTACAATTTCTGGTCAAAAAGTTCATGTATATTATTTGAGACCACATATGTGCATCTTTGGATATTAAAATATATTACAGTTTGAAATAATCTAGCACCAAATTTAAAACAGTAAATTAACATGGTTTGTATCGCTTTTGGAGACACTGTAATTCTATATGTAGCCCGTTTGAATTTCACGATAGAAACTTGAGTAGTAATTTGGACTTGTGTCGGAGTTTTTACTCAAATTTAAGCGGGTATTCCAGTTTCCTCCACCAATAAAACTGACTGCCAGGATATAGCGGAAATATTGTTGAAAGTGGCGTTAAACACTATAAACCAAACCAAATCCGATTTGTTGCTCAGTCCAAATAATTTGGAAAACTTACCTGGTTCTTCGTGTGATGGAATAATAAAACAATGGAGCCAGTTAAGGAAACTTAAAAATCCAAAGATTGCCAAATTCTTCATGTTTCACATTTAACATAACCTTTTACTCGACATGTTCAATCTATTCATCTTAATGATAATAATGATGCCCGATTTGACTATTAATGAGTATCGTTCTCTCTAGAGACTAGTCTTTAATTTCTCTCCTAATAACGTGAATAATTATCAAACATTAATGCAAAGCACTTAACAATCACAAAAGTATCCTCACGACCGTAAATGCTATTTCAATATTTTCTTTGAATTACATGTGTACACGAGTATTACGATGAAAAACATCACATTGTTGAAAAAGTTCCAAGATGTAATTAAAAAATCGTAGAACTGAGGCCAAATCGATATTATGTAATGATAGTGATCCATTATGGAGGAAAGTAAACACATTTAACATTAAACAGTTATTGCCTTCAATGTAAACATCCAGAATTGTTAACCTGATGGGGGGTTGTTTTCCCGAGGGCTTTAGCCCGTGGGAAACAACCCCTTGAGGGTTAACAATTCTGATGTTTACAATCCATTGAAGGCAATAACTGTTTTATTATACCGAACAACAAACCAAGGATTGCGCATTTAAATAAATACATGTACATGTATTTAAGCAAAATGTGTGTTTAATAACTTTTGACAAATTTTTAACAAATGTTAAACTATTTCATGTTTATATTAAAGTTCACAACACAACCAGTGATATAGGGCACAAACCGGCCATCAGTAATATTTTCAACAGATTTAAAATGTGTGTTTAATAACTTCAAAAATTGCCTCGGGCCAATACAACCTTCCTTGAGCCATTATGACTAACTTTGGACATATAATCGGTCCATTATGAAAACACCCATTTCTTAATACTTTTATTAACCAGTCAATTTCAATTTTAGGTAATCTTCATTCTTTTTGAAGAAGGCAATAGTATTGACCGAAATGGTAGGCTATAATTGTTTTATCATTTTTCAATATTATCATTTAAATATTAAAATTTTGAAATTTTATGAAAACTGAAATTTTTGAAACTTTTTGAAAATTTTGAAATATTGAATTTTTTTTTTAATTTTGATATCTTATGAAAATTTTGAATTTTTTTTAAATTTTTGAAAGAGTTGTTTCCCTTTTGAGGCACGCAATGGGTTGTTTACCGGGAAACAATAGGGTTGTTACCCGGTAAACAACTAGTTGTTTCCCGCTTGGGTTAATTTTCACAAAACATTAAAATTGTTTCAGGTCATGTGATTTAATTTAAGCCAATGAGAAGTTAGTGAGGTATAATAATTTCTAATATGAGACTATAAATAGTTTGATCAAATATAAAATACGACATATTTGTAATCTCCTTAATTCACCTGAGTTCACAACCGGTTTTTAGTAGGGTTCCTGTTACTCGATCTTTAGTTTTATGTCTAATGTTTTGTAGATCGTTGTTTGTCCTCTTGTCCTTTTTCTTTTGTCCATTATGTTGTCTGTCCTTCGATTTACGGATTCTGATTACCCTTTGGTATTTTCAAACTCTTCTTACAACAGGAGCAATCATTTTTCATCTCCTTATTTACAATAGGAGTAATTGTTTTTATCTCCTTAATTACAATAGGTGTAATCGTTTTTATCTCCTTAATTACAATAGGAGTAATTGTTTTTATCTCCTTAATTACAATAGGAGTAATCGTTTTTAGTTTCCTTAATTACAATAGGAGTAATCGTTTTCATCTCCTTAATTACAATAAGAGTAATCGTTTTTTTCTCCTTAATTACAATAGAAGTAATCGTTTTTTTCTCCTTAATTACAATAAGAGTAATCGTTTTTTGTCTCCTTATTTACAATAGGAGTAATCGTTTTTTGTCTCCTTAATTACAATAGAAGTAATCGTTTTTGTCTCCTTAATTACAATAGGTGTAATCGTTTTTATCTCCTTAATTACAATAGGAGTAATTGTTTTTATCTCCTTAATTACAATAGGAGTAATCGTTTTTATCTCCTTAATTAAAATAGGTTTAATCGTTTTTATTTCTTTAATTACAATAGGAGTAATCGCTTTTTGGTCTCCTTCATTACAATAGGAGTAATCGTTGTTTGTCTCCTTAATTACAATAGAAGTAATCGTTTTTTTCTCCTTAATTACAATAAGAGTAATTGTTTTTTGTCTCCTTATTTACAATAGGAGTAATCGTTTTTTGTCTCCTTAATTACAATAGAAATAATTGTTTTTATCTCCTTAATTACAATAGAAGTAATTGTTTTTATCTCCTTAATTACAATAGGAGTAATCGTTTTTGTCTCCTTACTTACAATAAGAGTAATCGTTTTTTGTCTCCTTAATTACAATAAGAGTAATCGTTTTTTGTCTTCTTAATTACAATAGGAGTAATCGTTTTTATCTCCTTTATTACAATAGGTGTAATCGTTTTTACCTCCTTAATTACCACAGGAGAATCGTTTTTTCTCTCCTTCATTACAATAGGTGTAATCGTTTTTATCTCCTTAATTACAATAGGAGTAATTGTTTTTATACCCTTACTCACAATAGGTGTAATCGTTTTTATCTCCTTAATTACAACAGGAGTAATTGTTTTTTATCTCCTTAATTACAATAGGCTCATCCTTTTTATCTCCTTATTTACAATAGGAGTAATCACTTTTTTTCTCCTAACTTACAATAGGAGTAATCGTTTTTATCTCCTTAATTACAATAGGAGTAATCGCTTTTTGGTCTCCTTCATTACAATAGGATTAATCGCTTCTTGTCTCCTTAATTACACTAGAAGTAATCGCTTTTGGTCTCCTTAATTACAATAGGTGTAATCGTTTTTTGTCTCCTTAATTACAATAGGAGAAATTGGTATTGTTATCCTAAATCACAATAGGAGTAGTCTATTTTTTCTCCTTAATTACAATGAAGTAATCGCATTTTGATCTCCTTCATTACAATAGGAGTAATCACTTTTTGTCTTCTTAATTACAATAGGAGTAATCGTTTTTATCTCCTTTATTACAATAGGTGTAATCGTTTTTACCTCCTTAATTACCACAGGAGAATCGTTTTTTCTCTCCTTCATTACAATAGGTGTAATCGTTTTTATCTCCTTAATAACAATAGGAGTAATCGTTTTTTGTCTCCTTAATAACAATAGGAGTTATTGTTTTTATCTCCTTAATTACAATAAGAGTAATTTGTTTTGTCTACTTAATTACAATAGGAGTAATCGTTTTTTGTCTCCTTAATTACAATATGAGTAATTGTTTTTATCTCCTTAATTGCAATAGGTTTAATCGTTTTTATTTCCTTAATTACAATAGGAGTAATCGCTTTTTGGTCTCCTTCATTACAATAGGAGTAATCGCTATTTCTCTCCTTAATTACAATAGAAGTAATCGTTTTTGGTCTCCTAGCTTACAATAGGAGTAATCGTTTTTATCTCATTTATTACAATAGGAGTAATCGTTTTTATTTCCTTAATTACAATAAGAGTAATCGGTTTTTTTCTCCTTAATTACAATAGGAGTAATCGTTTTTATCTCCTTAATTACAACAGGGGTAATCGGTTTTTTTCTCCTGAATTACAATACGAGTAATCGTTTTTGTCTCCTAAATTACAATAGGAGTAATTGTTTTATTTCCTTAATAACAATAGGAGTAATCGTTTTTATCTCCTTAATTACAATAGGAGTAATCGATTTTATCTCCATAATTACAATAGGAGTATTCGTTTTTTGTTTCCTTAATTACAATAGGAGTAATGGTTTTTATCTCCTTAATTACACTAGGAGTACTCGTTTTTAGTTTCCTTATTTACAATAGGAGTATTCGTTTTTATCTCCTTAATTACAATAAGAGTAATCGTTTTTTGTCTCCTTAATTACAATAGAAGTAATCGTTTTTTTCTCCTTAATTACAATAAGAGTAATCGTTTTTTGTCTCCTTAATTACAATAGGAGTAATTGTTTTTATCTCCTTAATTACAATAGGTGTAATCGTTTTTATCTCCTTAATTACAATAGGAGTAATCGTTTTTATCTCCTTAATTACAATAAGAGTAATCGTTTTTTGTCTACTTAATTACAATAGGAGTAATTTTTTTTGTCTCCTTAATTACAATAGGAGTTATTGTTTTTATCTCCTTAATTACAATAGGTGTAATCGTTTTTATCTCCTTAATTACAATAGGGGTAATCGTTTTTTGTCTCCTTAATTACAATAGGAGTAATCGTTTTTATCTCCTTAATTACACTAGGAGTAATTGTTTTTATCTCATTAATTACAATAGGAGTAATTGTTTTTTTCTCATTAATTACAATAGGAGTAATCGTTTTAATCTCCTTAATTACAATAGATTAATCGTTTTTATCTCCTAAATTACAATAAGAGTAATCGTTTTTATCTCCTTAATTACAATAGGAGTAAATGTTTTTGTCTCCTTAATTACAATAGGAGTAATCGTTTTGTATCTCCTTATTTACAATAGGAGCAATCTTTAATATAATCTAAGGTAAAAACAAATGAGCAATCCACTCCTTCAATTTTTGGAACTATCAAATTTAATTGCCTTGATATTATTTTACATCCGTAGTCTTCGACCTTTCTAAAATTGTCTTTTAGATATGTTGTAGAATTTGTGTACGTGTTCTAGTCTTAATTGCTTTACTCTGTTTTTTATATTTCTGGTGGACGAACACTGTCTTTTAGGTATGTTGGAAACTTGTTGTAGAATGTATGTACGTGTTCTAGTCTTAATTGCTTTACTCTGTTTTTTATATTTCTGGTGGACGTAACACTGCCTTTTAGATATGTTGGAAACTTGTTGTAGAATGTATGTACGTGTTCTAGTCTTAATTGCTTTACTCTGTTTTTTATATTTCTGGTGGACGTAGCACTGCCTTTTAGATATGTTGGACACTTGTTGTAGAATGTATGTGCGTGTTCTAGTCTTAATTGCTTTACTCTGTTTTTTATATTTCTGGTGGACGTAACACTGCCTTTTAGATATGTTGGACCTTGTTGTATAATTTGTGTACGTGTTCTAGTCTTAATTGTTTTACACTGTTTTTTATATTTCTGGTGGGCGAACACTGCCTTTTAGATATGTTGGACACTTGTTGTAGAATGTATGTGCGTGTTCTAGTCTTAATTGCTTTACTCTGTTTTTTATATTTCTGGTGGGCGAACACTGCCTTTTAGATATGTTGGACACTTGTTGTAGAATGTATGTACGTGTTCTAGTCTTAATTGCTTTACCCTGTTTTTTATATTTCTGGTGGACGAACACTGCCTTTTAGATATGTTGGACACTTGTTGTAGAATGTATATGTACGTGTTCTAGTCTTAATTGCTTTACTCTGTTTTTTATATTTTTGGTGGGCGAACACTGTCTTTTAGATATGTTGGACACTTGTTGTAGAATGTATGTACGTGTTCTAGTCTTAATTGCTTTACTCTGTTTTTTTATATTTCTGGTGGCCGTAACACTGTCTTTTAGATATGTTGGACACTTGTTGTAGAATGTATGTGCGTGTTCTAGTCTTAATTGCTTTACTCTGTTTTTTATATTTCTGGTGGACGTAACACTGCCTTTTAGATATGTTGGACACTTGTTGTAGAATGTATATGTACGTGTTCTAGTCTTAATTGCTTTACTCTGTTTTTTATATTTCTGGTGGGCGAACACTGTCTTTTGGATATATTGGACACTTGTTGTAGAATGTATGTACGTGTTCTAGTCTTAATTGCTTTACTCTGTTTTTTATATTTCTGGTGGACGTAACACTGCCTTTTAGATATGTTGGACACTTGTTGTAGAATGTATATGTACGTGTTTTAGTCTTAATTGCTTTACTCTGTTTTTTTATATTTCTGGTGGACGAACACTGCCTTTTAGATATGTTGGAAACTTGTTGTAGAATGTATGTACGTGTTCTAGTCTTAATTGCTTTACTCTGTTTTTTATGTTTCTGGTGGACGAACACTGTCTTTTAGATATGTTGGAAACTTGTTGTAGAATGTATGTACGTGTTCTAGTCTTATTTGCTTTACTCTGTTTTTTATATTTCTGTTGGACGTAACACTGCCTTTTAGATATGTTGGACACTTGTTGTAGAATGTATGTACATGTTCTAGTCTTAATTGCTTTACTCTGTTTTTTATATTTCTGGTGGACGTAACACTGCCTTTTAGATATGTTGGACTCTTGTTGTAGAATGTATGTGCGTGTTCTAGTCTTAATTGCTTTACTCTGTTTTTTATGTTTCTGGTGGACGAACACTGTCTTTTAGATATGTTGGAAACTTGTTGTAGAATGTATGTACGTGTTCTAGTCTTATTTGCTTTACTCTGTTTTTTATATTTCTGTTGGACGTAACACTGCCTTTTAGATATGTTGGGCACTTCTTGTAGAATGTATGTGCGTGTTCTAGTCTTAATTGCTTTACTCTGTTTTTTATATTTCTGGTGGACGTAACACTGCCTTTTAGATATGCTGGACACTTGTTGTAGAATGTATGTACGTGTTCTAGTCTTAATTGCTTTACTCTGTTTTTTATATTTCTGGTGGACGTAACACTGCATTTTAGATATGTTGGACACTTGTTGTAGAATGTATGTACGTGTTCTAGTCTTCATTGCTTTACTCTGTTTTTTATATTTCTGGTGGACGTAACACTGCCTTTTAGATATGTTGGACACTTGTTGTAGAATTTGTGTACGTGTTCTAGTCTTTGCTTTACTCTGTTTTTTATATTTCTTGTGGACGAACACTGCCTTTTAGATATGTTGGACACTTGTTGTATAATTTGTGTACGTGTTCTAGTCTTAATTGCTTTACTCTGTTTTTTATATTTCTGGTGGACGAACACTGCCTTTTAGATATGTTGGACACTTGTTGTAGAATGTATGTACGTGTTCTAGTCTTTGCTTTACTCTGTTTTTTATATTTCTGGTGGGCGAACACCGCCTTTTAGATATGTTGGACACTTGTTGTATAATTTGTGTACGTGTTCTAGTCTTAATTGTCTTACTCTGTTTTTTATATTTCTGGTGGACGCAACATTGCCTTTTAGATATGTTGGACACTTGTTGTAGAATGTATGTGCGTGTTCTAGTCTTAATTGCTTTACTCTGTTTTTTATTTTTCTGGTGGACGTAACACTGCCTTTTAGATATGTTGGACACTTGTTGTAGAATGTATGTACGTGTTCTAGTCTTAATTGCTTTACTCTGTTTTTTATATTTCTGGTGGACGTAACACTGCCTTTTAGATATGTTGGATACTTGTTGTAGAATGTATGTACGTCTTCTAGTCTTAATTGCTTTACTCTGTTTTTTATATTTCTCGTGGACGAACACTGCCTTTTAGATATGTTGGACACTTGTTGTAGAATGTATGTACGTGTTCTAGTCTTAATTGCTTTACTCTGTTTTTTATATTTCTGGTGGGCGAACACTGCCTTTTAGATATGTTGGACACTTGTTGTAGAATGTATGTGCGTGTTCTAGTCTTAATTGCTTTACTCTGTTTTTTATATTTCTGGTGGACGAACACTCTCTTTTAGATATGTTGGACACTTGTTGTAGAATGTATGTACGTGTTCTAGTCATAATTGCTTTACTCTGTTTTTTATATTTCTGGTGGACGTAACACTGCCTTTTAGATATGTTGGACACTTGTTGTAGAATGTATGTACGTGTTCTAGTCTTAATTGCTTTACTCTGTTTTTTATATTTCTGGTGGACGAACACTGCCTTTTAGATATGTTGGACACTTGTTGTAGAATTTGTGTACGTATTCTAGTCTGAATTGCTTTACTCTGTTTTTTATATTTCTGGTGGAAGAACACTGTCTTTTAGATATGTTGGAAACTTGTTGTAGAATGTATGTACGTGTTCTAGTCTTAATTGCTTTACTCTGTTTTTTATATTTCTTGTGGACGAACACTACCTTTTAGATATGTTGGACACTTCTTGTAGAATGTATGGGTACGTGTTCTAGTCTTTGCTTTACTCTGTTTTTTATATTTCTGGTGGAAGAACACTCTCTTTTAGATATGTTGGACACTTGTTGTAGAATGTATGTACGTGTTCTAGTCTTAATTGCTTTACTCTGTTTTTTATATTTCTGGTGGACGTAACACTGCCTTTTAGATATGTTGGATACTTGTTGTAGAATGTATGTACGTCTTCGAGTCTTAATTGCTTTACTCTGTTTTTTATATTTCTGGTGGGCAAACACTGCCTTTTAGATATGTTGGACACTTGTTGTATAATTTGTGTACGTGTTCTACTCTTTATTGCTTTACTCTGTTTTTTTATATTTCTGGTGGGCGAACACTGCCTTTTAGATATGTTGGACACTTGTTGTATAATTTGTGTACGTGTTCTAGTCTTAATTGCTTTACTCTGTTTTTTTATATTTCTGGTGGGCGAACACTGCCTTTTAGATATGTTGGACACTTGTTGTATAATTTGTGTACGTGTTCTAGTCTGAATTGCTTTACTCTGTTTTTTATATTTCTGGTGGACGAACACTGCCTTTTAGATATGTTGGACACTTGTTGTAGAATTTGTGTACGTGTTCTAGTCTTTGCTTTACTCTGTTTTTTTATGTTTCTGGTGGACGAACACTGCCTTTTAGATATGTTGGACACTTGTTGTATAATTTGTGTACGTGTTCTAGTCTTAATTGCTTTACTCTGTTTTTTATATTTCTGGTGGACGAACACTGCCTTTTAGATATGTTGGACACTTGTTGTAGAATATATGTACGTGTTCTAGTCTTTGCTTTACTCTGTTTTTTATATTTCTGGTAGGCGAACACTGCCTTTTAGATATATTGGACACTTGTTGTATAATTTGTGTACGTGTTCTAGTCTTAATTGTTTTACTCTATTTTTTATATTTCTGGTGGACGTAACATTGGCTTTTAGATATGTTGGACACTTGTTGTAGAATGTATGTGCGTGTTCTAGTCTTAATTGCTTTACTCTCTTTTTTATATTTCGGGTGGACAAACACTGCCTTTAAGATATGTTGGATACTTGTTGTAGAATGTATGTACGTCTTCTAGTCTTAATTGCTTTACTCTGTTTTTTATATTTCTGGTGGGCGAACACTGTCTTTTAGATATGTTGGACACTTGTTGTAGAATGTATGTACGTGTTCTAGTCTAAATTGCTTTACTCTGTTTTTTATATTTCTGGTGGGCGAACACTGCCTTTTAGATATGTTGAACACTTGTTGTAGAATGTATGTGCGTGTTCTAGTCTTAATTGCTTTACTCTGTTTTTTATATTTCTGGTGGGCGAACACTGCCTTTTAGATATGTTGAACACTTGTTGTAGAATGTATGTGCGTGTTCTAGTCTTAATTGCTTTATTCTGCTTTTTATATTTCTGGTGGACGAACACTGCCTTTTAGATATGTTGGACACTTGTTGTAGAATGTATGTACGTGTTCTAGTCTTAATTGCTTTACCCTGTTTTTTTTTATATTTCTGGTGGGCGAACACTGTCTTTTAGATATGTTGGACACTTGTTGTAGAATGTATGTACGTGTTTTAGTCTTAATTGCTTTACTCTGTTTTTTTTTATATTTCTGGTAGTCGAACACTGTCTTTTAGATATTTTGGACACTTGTTGTAGAATGTATGTACGTGTTCTAGTCTTAATTGCTTTACTCTGTTTTTTATATTTCTGGTGGACGAACACTGCCTTTTAGATATGTTGGACACTTGTTGTAGAATTTGTGTACGTGTTCTAGTCTTTGCTTTACTCTGTTTTTTATATTTCTGGTGGAAGAACACTGTATTTTAGATATGTTGGACACTTGTTGTAGAATGTATGTACGTGTTCTAGTCTTAATTGCTTTACTCTGTTTTTTTATTTCTTGTGGACGAACACTACCTTTTAGATATGTTGGACACTTCTTGTAGAATGTATGGGTACGTGTTCTAGTCTTTGCTTTACTCTGTTTTTTATATTTCTGGTGGACGAACACTGTCTTTTAGATATGTTGGACACTTGTTGTAGAATGTATGTACGTGTTCTAGTCTTAATTGCTTTACTCTGCTTTTTATATTTCTGGTGGACGAACACTGCCTTTTAGATATGTTGGACACTTGTTGTAGAATGTATGTACGTCTTCGATTCTTAATTGCTTTACTCTGTTTTTTATATTTCTGGTGGACGAACACTGCCTTTTAAATATGTTGGACACTTGTTGTATAATTTGTGTACGTGTTCTAGTCTTAATTGTTTTACTCTGTTTTTTATATTTCAGGTGGACGAACACTGCCTTTTAAATATGTTGGACACTTGTTGTATAATTTGTGTACGTGTTCTAGTCTTAATTGTTTTACTCTGTTTTTTATATTTCTGGTGGACGTAACATTGCCTTTTACATATGTTGGACACTTGTTGTAGAATGTATGTGCGTGTTCTAGTCTTAATTGCTTTACTCTCTTTTTTATATTTCGGGTGGACAAACACTGCCTTTAAGATATGTTGGATACTTGTTGTAGAATGTATGTACGTCTTCTAGTCTTAATTGCTTTACTCTGTTTTTTATATTTCTGGTGGGCGAACACTGTCTTTTAGATATGTTGGACACTTGTTGTAGAATGTATGTGCGTGTTCTAGTCTAAATTGCTTTACTCTGTTTTTTATATTTCTGGTGGGCGAACACTGCCTTTTAGATATGTTGGACACTTGTTGTAGAATGTATGTGCGTGTTCTAGTCTTAATTCCTTTACTCTGCTTTTTATATTTCTGGTGGACGAACACTGCCTTTTAGATATGTTGGACACTTGTTGTAGAATTTGTGTACGTGTTCTAGTCTTTGCTTTACTCTGTTTTTTATATTTCTGGTGGAAGAACACTGTCTTTTAGATATGTTGGACACTTGTTGTAGAATGTATGTACGTGTTCTAGTCTTAATTGCTTTACTCTGTTTTTTTATTTCTTGTGGACGAACACTACCTTTTAGATATGTTGGACACTTCTTGTAGAATGTATGGGTACGTGTTCTAGTCTTTGCTTTACTCTGTTTTTTATATTTCTGGTGGACGAACACTGTCTTTTAGATATGTTGGACACTTGTTGTAGAATGTATGTACGTGTTCTAGTCTTAATTGCTTTACTCTGTTTTTTATATTTCTGGTGGGCGAACACTGCCTTTTAGATATGTTGGATACTTGTTGTAGAATGTATGTACGTCTTCGAGTCTTAATTGCTTTACTCTGTTTTTTATATTTCTGGTGGACGAACACTGCCTTTTAGATATGTTGGACACTTGTTGTATAATTTGTGTACGTGTTCTAGTCTTAATTGCTTTACTCTCTTTTTTATATTTCTGGTGGGCAAACACTGCCTTTTAGATATGTTGGACACTTGTTGTATAATTTGTGTACGTGTTCTAGTCTTAATTGCTTTACTCTGTTTTTTTATATTTCTGGTGGGCGAACACTGCCTTTTAGATATGTTGGACACTTGTTGTATAATTTGTGTACGTGTTCTAGTCTGAATTGCTTTACTATGTTTTTTATATTTCTGGTGGACGAACACTGCCTTTTAGATATGCTGGACACTTGTTGTAGAATTTGTGTACGTGTTCTAGTCTTTGCTTTACTCTGTTTTTTATATTTCTGGTGGACGAACACTGCCTTTTAGATATGTTGGACACTTGTTGTAGAATGTATGTACGTGTTCTAGTCTTTGCTTTACTCTGTTTTTTATATTTCTGGTGGGCGAACACTGCCTTTTAGATATGTTGGACACTTGTTGTATAATTTGTGTACGTGTTCTAGTCTTAATTGTTTTACCCTGTTTTTTATATTTCTGGTGGACGTAACATTGCCTTTTAGATATGTTGGACACTTGTTGTAGAATGTATGTGCGTGTTCTAGTCTTAATTGCTTTACTCTGTTTTTTATATTTCTGGTGGACAAACACTGCCTTTAAGATATGTTGGATACTTATTGTATAATTTGTGTACGTGTTCTAGTCTTTGCTTTACTCTGTTTTTTATATTTCTGGTGGACGAACACTGCCTTTAAGATATGTTGGATACTTGTTGTATAATTTGTGTACGTGTTCTAGTCTTAATTGCTTTACTCTGTTTTTTATATTTCTGGTGGACGTAACACTGCCTTTTAGATATGTTGGACACTTGTTGTAGAATGTATGTACGTGTTCTAGTCTTTGCTTTACTCTGTTTTTTATAATTCTGGTGGGCGAACACTGCCTTTTAGATATGTTGGATACTTTTTGTAGAATGTATGTACGTCTTCTAGTCTTAATTTCTTTACTCTGTTTTTTATATTTCTGGTGGACGAACACTGCCTTTTAGATATGTTGGACACTTGTTGTAGAATGTATGTACGTGTTCTAGTCTTAATTGCTTTACTCTGTTTTTTATATTTCTGGTGGGCGAACACTGCCTTTTAGATATGTTGGACACTTGTTGTAGAATGTATGTACGTGTTCTAGTCTTAATTGCTTTACTCTGTTTTTTATATTTCTGGTGGACGAACACTCTCTTTTAAATATGTTGGACACTTGTTGTAGAATGTATGTACATGTTCTAGTCATAATTGCTTTACTCTGTTTTTTATATTTCTGGTGGACGTAACACTGCCTTTTAGATATGTTGGACACTTGTTGTAGAATGTATGTACGTGTTCTAGTCTTAATTGCTTTACTCTGTTTTTTATATTTCTGGTGGACGAACACTGCCTTTTAGATATGTTGGACACTTGTTGTAGAATGTATGTACGTGTTCTAGTCTAAATTGCTTTACTCTGTTTTTTATATTTCTGGTGGGCGAACACTGCCTTTTAGATATGTTGAACACTTGTTGTAGAATGTATGTGCGTGTTCTAGTCTTAATTGCTTTACTCTGTTTTTTATATTTCTGGTGGGCGAACACTGCCTTTTAGATATGTTGAACACTTGTTGTAGAATGTATGTGCGTGTTCTAGTCTTAATTGCTTTATTCTGCTTTTTATATTTCTGGTGGACGAACACTGCCTTTTAGATATGTTGGACACTTGTTGTAGAATGTATGTACGTCTTCGATTCTTAATTGCTTTACTCTGTTTTTTATATTTCTGGTGGACGAACACTGCCTTTTAAATATGTTGGACACTTGTTGTATAATTTGTGTACGTGTTCTAGTCTTAATTGTTTTACTCTGTTTTTTATATTTCAGGTGGACGAACACTGCCTTTTAAATATGTTGGACACTTGTTGTATAATTTGTGTACGTGTTCTAGTCTTAATTGTTTTACTCTGTTTTTTATATTTCTGGTGGACGTAACATTGCCTTTTACATATGTTGGACACTTGTTGTAGAATGTATGTGCGTGTTCTAGTCTTAATTGCTTTACTCTCTTTTTTATATTTCGGGTGGACAAACACTGCCTTTAAGATATGTTGGATACTTGTTGTAGAATGTATGTACGTCTTCTAGTCTTAATTGCTTTACTCTGTTTTTTATATTTCTGGTGGGCGAACACTGTCTTTTAGATATGTTGGACACTTGTTGTAGAATGTATGTGCGTGTTCTAGTCTAAATTGCTTTACTCTGTTTTTTATATTTCTGGTGGGCGAACACTGCCTTTTAGATATGTTGGACACTTGTTGTAGAATGTATGTGCGTGTTCTAGTCTTAATTCCTTTACTCTGCTTTTTATATTTCTGGTGGACGAACACTGCCTTTTAGATATGTTGGACACTTGTTGTAGAATTTGTGTACGTGTTCTAGTCTTTGCTTTACTCTGTTTTTTATATTTCTGGTGGAAGAACACTGTCTTTTAGATATGTTGGACACTTGTTGTAGAATGTATGTACGTGTTCTAGTCTTAATTGCTTTACTCTGTTTTTTTATTTCTTGTGGACGAACACTACCTTTTAGATATGTTGGACACTTCTTGTAGAATGTATGGGTACGTGTTCTAGTCTTTGCTTTACTCTGTTTTTTATATTTCTGGTGGACGAACACTGTCTTTTAGATATGTTGGACACTTGTTGTAGAATGTATGTACGTGTTCTAGTCTTAATTGCTTTACTCTGTTTTTTATATTTCTGGTGGGCGAACACTGCCTTTTAGATATGTTGGATACTTGTTGTAGAATGTATGTACGTCTTCGAGTCTTAATTGCTTTACTCTGTTTTTTATATTTCTGGTGGACGAACACTGCCTTTTAGATATGTTGGACACTTGTTGTATAATTTGTGTACGTGTTCTAGTCTTAATTGCTTTACTCTCTTTTTTATATTTCTGGTGGGCAAACACTGCCTTTTAGATATGTTGGACACTTGTTGTATAATTTGTGTACGTGTTCTAGTCTTAATTGCTTTACTCTGTTTTTTTATATTTCTGGTGGGCGAACACTGCCTTTTAGATATGTTGGACACTTGTTGTATAATTTGTGTACGTGTTCTAGTCTGAATTGCTTTACTATGTTTTTTATATTTCTGGTGGACGAACACTGCCTTTTAGATATGCTGGACACTTGTTGTAGAATTTGTGTACGTGTTCTAGTCTTTGCTTTACTCTGTTTTTTATATTTCTGGTGGACGAACACTGCCTTTTAGATATGTTGGACACTTGTTGTAGAATGTATGTACGTGTTCTAGTCTTTGCTTTACTCTGTTTTTTATATTTCTGGTGGGCGAACACTGCCTTTTAGATATGTTGGACACTTGTTGTATAATTTGTGTACGTGTTCTAGTCTTAATTGTTTTACCCTGTTTTTTATATTTCTGGTGGACGTAACATTGCCTTTTAGATATGTTGGACACTTGTTGTAGAATGTATGTGCGTGTTCTAGTCTTAATTGCTTTACTCTGTTTTTTATATTTCTGGTGGACAAACACTGCCTTTAAGATATGTTGGATACTTATTGTATAATTTGTGTACGTGTTCTAGTCTTTGCTTTACTCTGTTTTTTATATTTCTGGTGGACGAACACTGCCTTTAAGATATGTTGGATACTTGTTGTATAATTTGTGTACGTGTTCTAGTCTTAATTGCTTTACTCTGTTTTTTATATTTCTGGTGGACGTAACACTGCCTTTTAGATATGTTGGACACTTGTTGTAGAATGTATGTACGTGTTCTAGTCTTTGCTTTACTCTGTTTTTTATAATTCTGGTGGGCGAACACTGCCTTTTAGATATGTTGGATACTTTTTGTAGAATGTATGTACGTCTTCTAGTCTTAATTTCTTTACTCTGTTTTTTATATTTCTGGTGGACGAACACTGCCTTTTAGATATGTTGGACACTTGTTGTAGAATGTATGTACGTGTTCTAGTCTTAATTGCTTTACTCTGTTTTTTATATTTCTGGTGGGCGAACACTGCCTTTTAGATATGTTGGACACTTGTTGTAGAATGTATGTACGTGTTCTAGTCTTAATTGCTTTACTCTGTTTTTTATATTTCTGGTGGACGAACACTCTCTTTTAAATATGTTGGACACTTGTTGTAGAATGTATGTACATGTTCTAGTCATAATTGCTTTACTCTGTTTTTTATATTTCTGGTGGACGTAACACTGCCTTTTAGATATGTTGGACACTTGTTGTAGAATGTATGTACGTGTTCTAGTCTTAATTGCTTTACTCTGTTTTTTATATTTCTGGTGGACGAACACTGCCTTTTAGATATGTTGGACACTTGTTGTAGAATTTGTGTACGTGTTCTAGTCTGAATTGCTTTACTCTGTTTTTTATATTTCTGGTGGAAGAACACTGTCTTTTAGATATGTTGGACACTTGTTGTAGAATGTATGTACGTGTTCTAGTCTTAATTGCTTTACTCTGTTTTTTTATTTCTTGTGGACGAACACTACCTTTTAGATATGTTGGACACTTCTTGTAGAATGTATGGGTACGTGTTCTAGTCTTTGCTTTACTCTGTTTTTTATATTTCTGGTGGAAGAACACTGTCTTTTAGATATGTTGGACACTTGTTGTAGAATGTATGTACGTGTTTTAGTCTTAATTGCTTTACTTTGTTTTTTTTTATATTTCTGGTAGTCGAACACTGTCTTTTAGATATTTTGGACACTTGTTGTAGAATGTATGTACGTCTTCTAGTCTTAATTGCTTTACTCTGTTTTTTATATTTCTGGTGGACGAACACTGCCTTTTAGATATGTTGGACACTTGTTGTAGAATTTGTGTACGTGTTCTAGTCTTTGCTTTACTCTGTTTTTTATATTTCTGGTGGAAGAACACTGTTTTAGATATGTTGGACACTTGTTGTAGAATGTATGTACGTGTTCTAGTCTTAATTGCTTTACTCTGTTTTTTTATTTCTTGTGGACGAACACTACCTTTTAGATATGTTGGACACTTCTTGTAGAATGTATGGGTACGTGTTCTAGTCTTTGCTTTACTCTGTTTTTTATATTTCTGGTGGAAGAACACTGTTTTAGATATGTTGGACACTTGTTGTAGAATGTATGTACGTGTTCTAGTCTTAATTGCTTTACTCTGTTTTTTTTATTTCTTGTGGACGAACACTACCTTTTAGATATGTTGGACACTTCTTGTAGAATGTATGGGTACGTGTTCTAGTCTTTGCTTTACTCTGTTTTTTATATTTCTGGTGGACGAACACTGTCTTTTAGATATGTTGGACACTTGTTGTAGAATGTATGTACGTGTTCTAGTCTTAATTGCTTTACTCTGCTTTTTATATTTCTGGTGGACGAACACTGCCTTTTAGATATGTTGGACACTTGTTGTAGAATGTATGTACGTCTTCGATTCTTAATTGCTTTACTCTGTTTTTTATATTTCTGGTGGACGAACACTGCCTTTTAAATATGTTGGACACTTGTTGTATAATTTGTGTACGTGTTCTAGTCTTAATTGTTTTACTCTGTTTTTTATATTTCAGGTGGACGAACACTGCCTTTTAAATATGTTGGACACTTGTTGTATAATTTGTGTACGTGTTCTAGTCTTAATTGTTTTACTCTGTTTTTTATATTTCTGGTGGACGTAACATTGCCTTTTACATATGTTGGACACTTGTTGTAGAATGTATGTGCGTGTTCTAGTCTTAATTGCTTTACTCTCTTTTTTATATTTCGGGTGGACAAACACTGCCTTTAAGATATGTTGGATACTTGTTGTAGAATGTATGTACGTGTTCTAGTCTTAATTGCTTTACTCTGTTTTTTATATTTCTGGTGGGCGAACACTGCCTTTTAGATATGTTGGACACTTGTTGTAGAATGTATGTGCGTGTTCTAGTCTTAATTCCTTTACTCTGCTTTTTATATTTCTGGTGGACGAACACTGCCTTTTAGATATGTTGGACACTTGTTGTAGAATTTGTGTACGTGTTCTAGTCTTTGCTTTACTCTGTTTTTTATATTTCTGGTGGAAGAACACTGTCTTTTAGATATGTTGGACACTTGTTGTAGAATGTATGTACGTGTTCTAGTCTTAATTGCTTTACTCTGTTTTTTTTATTTCTTGTGGACGAACACTACCTTTTAGATATGTTGGACACTTCTTGTAGAATGTATGGGTACGTGTTCTAGTCTTTGCTTTACTCTGTTTTTTATATTTCTGGTGGACGAACACTGTCTTTTAGATATGTTGGACACTTGTTGTAGAATGTATGTACGTGTTCTAGTCTTATTTGCTTTACTCTGTTTTTTATATTTCTGGTGGGCGAACACTGTCTTTTAGATATGTTGGATACTTGTTGTAGAATGTATGTACGTCTTCGAGTCTTAATTGCTTTACTCTGTTTTTTATATTTCTGGTGGACGAACACTGCCTTTTAGATATGTTGGACACTTGTTGTATAATTTGTGTACGTGTTCTAGTCTTAATTGCTTTACTCTGTTTTTTTATATTTCTGGTGGGCGAACACTGCCTTTTAGATATGTTGGACACTTGTTGTATAATTTGTGTACGTGTTCTAGTCTGAATTGCTTTACTATGTTTTTTATATTTCTGGTGGACGAACACTGCCTTTTAGATATGCTGGACACTTGTTGTAGAATTTGTGTACGTGTTCTAGTCTTTGCTTTACTCTGTTTTTTATATTTCTGGTGGACGAACACTGCCTTTTAGATATGTTGGACACTTGTTGTAGAATGTATGTACGTGTTCTAGTCTTTGCTTTACTCTGTTTTTTATATTTCTGGTGGGCGAACACTGCCTTTTAGATATGTTGGACACTTGTTGTATAATTTGTGTACGTGTTCTAGTCTTAATTGTTTTACCCTGTTTTTTATATTTCTGGTGGACGTAACATTGCCTTTTAGATATGTTGGACACTTGTTGTAGAATGTATGTGCGTGTTCTAGTCTTAATTGCTTTACTCTGTTTTTTATATTTCTGGTGGACAAACACTGCCTTTAAGATATGTTGGATACTTATTGTATAATTTGTGTACGTGTTCTAGTCTTTGCTTTACTCTGTTTTTTATATTTCTGGTGGACGAACACTGCCTTTAAGATATGTTGGATACTTGTTGTATAATTTGTGTACGTGTTCTAGTCTTAATTGCTTTACTCTGTTTTTTATATTTCTGGTGGACGTAACACTGCCTTTTAGATATGTTGGACACTTGTTGTAGAATGTATGTACGTGTTCTAGTCTTTGCTTTACTCTGTTTTTTATAATTCTGGTGGGCGAACACTGCCTTTTAGATATGTTGGATACTTTTTGTAGAATGTATGTACGTCTTCTAGTCTTAATTTCTTTACTCTGTTTTTTATATTTCTGGTGGACGAACACTGCCTTTTAGATATGTTGGACACTTGTTGTAGAATGTATGTACGTGTTCTAGTCTTAATTGCTTTACTCTGTTTTTTATATTTCTGGTGGGCGAACACTGCCTTTTAGATATGTTGGACACTTGTTGTAGAATGTATGTACGTGTTCTAGTCTTAATTGCTTTACTCTGTTTTTTATATTTCTGGTGGACGAACACTCTCTTTTAAATATGTTGGACACTTGTTGTAGAATGTATGTACGTGTTCTAGTCATAATTGCTTTACTCTGTTTTTTATATTTCTGGTGGACGTAACACTGCCTTTTAGATATGTTGGACACTTGTTGTAGAATGTATGTACGTGTTCTAGTCTTAATTGCTTTACTCTGTTTTTTATATTTCTGGTGGAAGAACACTGTCTTTTAGATATGTTGGAAACTTGTTGTAGAATGTATGTACGTGTTCTAGTCTTAATTGCTTTACTCTGTTTTTTTATTTCTTGTGGACGAACACTACCTTTTAGATATGTTGGACACTTCTTGTAGAATGTATGGGTACGTGTTCTAGTCTTTGCTTTACTCTGTTTTTTATATTTCTGGTGGAAGAACACTGTCTTTTAGATATGTTGGACACTTGTTGTAGAATGTATGTACGTGTTCTAGTCTTAATTGCTTTACTCTGTTTTTTATATTTCTGGTGGACGTAACACTGCCTTTTAGATATGTTGGATACTTGTTGTAGAATGTATGTACGTCTTCGAGTCTTAATTGCTTTACTCTGTTTTTTATATTTCTGGTGGGCAAACACTGCCTTTTAGATATGTTGGACACTTGTTGTATAATTTGTGTACGTGTTCTAGTCTTAATTGCTTTACTCTGTTTTTTTATATTTCTGGTGGGCGAACACTGCCTTTTAGATATGTTGGACACTTGTTGTATAATTTGTGTACGTGTTCTAGTCTTAATTGCTTTACTCTGTTTTTTTTATATTTCTGGTGGGCGAACACTGTCTTTTAGATATGTTGGACACTTGTTGTATAATTTGTGTACGTGTTCTAGTCTGAATTGCTTTACTCTGTTTTTTATATTTCTGGTGGACGAACACTGCCTTTTAGATATGTTGGACACTTGTTGTAGAATTTGTGTACGTGTTCTAGTCTTTGCTTTACTCTGTTTTTTTATATTTCTGGTGGACGAACACTGCCTTTTAGATATGTTGGACACTTGTTGTATAATTTGTGTCCGTGTTCTAGTCTTAATTGCTTTACTCTGTTTTTTATATTTCTGGTGGACGAACACTGCCTTTTAGATATGTTGGACACTTGTTGTAGAATGTATGTACGTGTTCTAGTCTTTGCTTTACTCTGTTTTTTATATTTCTGGTAGGCGAACACTGCCTTTTAGATATGTTGGACACTTGTTGTATAATTTGTGTACGTGTTCTAGTCTTAATTGTTTTACTCTGTTTTTTATATTTCTGGTGGACGTAACATTGCCTTTTAGATATGTTGGACACTTGTTGTAGAATGTATGTGCGTGTTCTAGTCTTAATTGCTTTACTCTCTTTTTTATATTTCGGGTGGACAAACACTGCCTTTAAGATATGTTGGATACTTATTGTATAATTTGTGTACGTGTTCTAGTCTTTGCTTTACTCTGTTTTTTATATTTCTGGAGGACGAACACTGCCTTTAAGATATGTTGGATACTTGTTGTATAATTTGTGTACGTGTTCTAGTCTTAATTGCTTTACTCTGTTTTTTATATTTCTGGTGGACGTAACACTGCCTTTTAGATATGTTGGACACTTGTTGTAGAATGTATGTACGTGTTCTAGTCTTTGCTTTACTCTGTTTTTTATAATTCTGGTGGGCGAACACTGCCTTTTAGATATGTTGGATACTTTTTGTAGAATGTATGTACGTCTTCTAGTCTTAATTTCTTTACTCTGTTTTTTATATTTCTGGTGGACGAACACTGCCTTTTAGATATGTTGGACACTTGTTGTAGAATGTATGTACGTGTTCTAGTCTTAATTGCTTTACTCTGTTTTTTATATTTCTGGTGGGCGAACACTGCCTTTTAGATATGTTGGACACTTGTTGTAGAATGTATGTACGTGTTCTAGTCTTAATTGCTTTACTCTGTTTTTTATATTTCTGGTGGACGAACACTCTCTTTTAAATATGTTGGACACTTGTTGTAGAATGTATGTACGTGTTCTAGTCTTAATTGCTTTACTCTGTTTTTTATATTTCTGGTGGACGTAACACTGCCTTTTAGATATGTTGGACACTTGTTGTAGAATGTATGTACGTGTTCTAGTCTTAATTGCTTTACTCTGTTTTTTATATTTCTGGTGGACGAACACTGCCTTTTAGATATGTTGGACACTTGTTGTAGAATTTGTGTACGTGTTCTAGTCTGAATTGCTTTACTCTGTTTTTTATATTTCTGGTGGAAGAACACTGTCTTTTAGATATGTTGGAAACTTGTTGTAGAATGTATGTACGTGTTCTAGTCTTAATTGCTTTACTCTGTTTTTTTATTTCTTGTGGACGAACACTACCTTTTAGATATGTTGGACACTTCTTGTAGAATGTATGGGTACGTGTTCTAGTCTTTGCTTTACTCTGTTTTTTATATTTCTGGTGGAAGAACACTGTCTTTTAGATATGTTGGACACTTGTTGTAGAATGTATGTACGTGTTCTAGTCTTAATTGCTTTACTCTGTTTTTTATATTTCTGGTGGACGTAACACTGCCTTTTAGATATGTTGGATACTTGTTGTAGAATGTATGTACGTCTTCGAGTCTTAATTGCTTTACTCTGGTTTTTATATTTCTGGTGGGCAAACACTGCCTTTTAGATATGTTGGACACTTGTTGTATAATTTGTGTACGTGTTCTAGTCTTAATTGCTTTACTCTGTTTTTTTATATTTCTGGTGGGCGAACACTGCCTTTTAGATATGTTGGACACTTGTTGTATAATTTGTGTACGTGTTCTAGTCTTAATTGCTTTACTCTGTTTTTTTTATATTTCTGGTGGGCGAACACTGCCTTTTAGATATGTTGGACACTTGTTGTATAATTTGTGTACGTGTTCTAGTCTGAATTGCTTTACTCTGTTTTTTATATTTCTGGTGGACGAACACTGCCTTTTAGATATGTTGGACACTTGTTGTAGAATTTGTGTACGTGTTCTAGTCTTTGCTTTACTCTGTTTTTTTATATTTCTGGTGGACGAACACTGCCTTTTAGATATGTTGGACACTTGTTGTATAATTTGTGTCCGTGTTCTAGTCTTAATTGCCTTACTCTGTTTTTTATATTTCTGGTGGACGAACACTGCCTTTTAGATATGTTGGACACTTGTTGTAGAATGTATGTACGTGTTCTAGTCTTTGCTTTACTCTGTTTTTTATATTTCTGGTAGGCGAACACTGCCTTTTAGATATGTTGGACACTTGTTGTATAATTTGTGTACGTGTTCTAGTCTTAATTGTTTTACTCTGTTTTTTATATTTCTGGTGGACGTAACATTGCCTTTTAGATATGTTGGACACTTGTTGTAGAATGTATGTGCGTGTTCTAGTCTTAATTGCTTTACTCTCTTTTTTATATTTCGGGTGGACAAACACTGCCTTTAAGATATGTTGGATACTTGTTGTAGAATGTATGTACGTCTTCTAGTCTTAATTGCTTTACTCTGTTTTTTATATTTCTGGTGGGCGAACACTGTCTTTTAGATATGTTGGACACTTGTTGTAGAATGTATGTGCGTGTTCTAGTCTTAATTGCTTTACTCTGTTTTTTATATTTCTGGTGGACGAACACTGCCTTTTAGATATGTTGGACACTTGTTGTAGAATGTATGTACGTGTTCTAGTCTTAATTGCTTTACCCTGTTTTTTTTTATATTTCTGGTGGGCGAACACTGTCTTTTAGATATGTTGGACACTTGTTGTAGAATGTATGTGCGTGTTTTAGTCTTAATTGCTTTACCCTGTTTTTTATATTTCTGGTGGGCGAACACTGTCTTTTGGATATGTTGGACACTTGTTGTAGAATGTATGTGCGTGTTCTAGTCTTAATTGCTTTACTCTGTTTTTTATATTTCTGGTGGGCGAATACTGACATTTGGATATTTTGGACACTTGTTGTAGAATGTATGTGCGTGTTCTAGTCTTAATTGCTTTACTCTGTTTTTTATATTTCTGGTGGGCGAACACTGTCTTTTAGATATGTTGGACACTTGTTGTAGAATGTATGTACGTATTCTAGTCTTAATTGCTTTACTCTGTTTTTTATATTTCTGGTGGGCGAACACTGTCTTTTGGATATGTTGGACACTTGTTGTAGAATGTATGTGCGTGTTCTAGTCTTAATTGCTTTACTCTGTTTTTTATATTTCTGGTGGGCGAATACTGACATTTGGATATGTTGGACACTTGTTTTTAGAATGTATGTGCGTGTTCTAGTCTTAATTGCTTTACTCTGTTTTTTATATTTCTGGTGGGCGAACACTGTCTTTTAGATATGTTGGACACTTGTTGTAGAATGTATGTACGTGTTCTAGTCTTAATTGCTTTACTCTCTTTTTTATATTTCTGGTGGGCGAACACTGTCTTTTAGATATGTTGTACACTTGTTGTAGAATGTATGTGCGTGTTCTAGTCTTAATTGCTTTACTCTGTTTTTTATATTTCTGGTGGGCGAACACTGCCTTTTAGATATGTTGGACACTTGTTGTAGAATGTATGTGCGTGCTCTAGTCTTAATTGCTTTACCCTGTTTTTTATTTTTCTGGTGGGCGAATACTGACTTTTAGATATGTTGGACACTTGTTGTAGAATGTATGTGCGTGTTCTAGTCTTAATTGCTTTACTCTGTTTTTTATATTTCTGGTGGGCGAACACTGTCTTTTAGATATGTTGTACACTTGTTGTAGAATGTATGTGCGTGTTCTAGTCTTAATTGCTTTACTCTGTTTTTTATATTTCTGGTGGGCGAACACTGTCTTTTAGATATGTTGTACACTTGTTGTAGAATGTATGTGCGTGTTCTAGTCTTAATTGCTTTACTATGTTTTTTATATTTCTGGTGGGCGAACACTGCCTTTTAGATATGTTGGACACTTGTTGTAGAATGTATGTGCGTTTTCTAGTCTTAATTGCTTTACTCTGTTTTTTATATTTCTGGTGGGCGAACACTGCCTTTTAGATATGTTGGACACTTGTTGTAGAATGTATGTGCGTGTTCTAGTCTTAATTGCTTTACTCTGTTTTTTACATTTCTGGCGGGCGAACACTGCCTTTTAGATATGTTGGACACTTGTTGTAGAATGTATGTGCGTGTTCTAGTCTTAATTGCTTTACTCTGTTTTTTATATTTCTGGTGGGCGAACACTGTCTTTTAGATATGTTGGATACTTTTTTTAGAATGTATGTGCGTGTTCTAGTCTTAATTGCTTTACTCTGTTTTTTTATATTTCTGGTGGGCGAACACTGTCTTTTAGATATGTTGGACACTTGTTGTAGAATTTGTGTACGTGTTCTAGTCTTAATTGCTTTACTCTGTTTTTTATATTTCTGGTGGGCGAACACTGTCTTTTAGATATGTTGGACACTTGTTGTAGAATGTATGTACGTGTTCTAGTCTTATTTGCTTTACCCTGTTTTTTTTACATTTCTGGTGGGAGAACACTGCCTTTTAGATATGTTGGACACTTGTTGTAGAATTTGTGTACGTGTTCTAGTCTTAATTGCTTTACTCTGTTTTTTATATTTCTGGTGGACGAACACTGCCTTTTAGATATGTTGGACACTTGTTGTAGAATGTATGTGCGTGTTCTAGTCTTAATTGCTTTACTCTGTTTTTTATATTTCTGGTGGGCGAATACTGCCTTTTAGATATGTTGGACACTTGTTGTAGAATGTATGTGCGTGTTCTAGTCTTAATTGCTTTACTCTGTTTTTTACATTTCTGGTGGGCGAACACTGCCTTTTAGATATGTTGGACACTTGTTGTAGAATGTATGTAGGTGTTCTAGTCTTATTTGCTTTACCCTGTTTTTTTTACATTTCTGGTGGGCGAACACTGTCTTTTAGATATTTTGGACACTTGTTGTAGAATTTGTGTACGTGTTCTAGTCTTAATTGCTTAACTCTGTTTTTTTTATTTCTGGTGGGCGAACACTGTCTTTTAGATATTTTGGACACTTGTTGTAGAATTTGTGTACGTGTTCTAGTCTTAATTGCTTTACTCTGTTTTTTATATTTCTGGTGGGCGAACACTGTCTTTTAGATATGTTGGACACTTGTTGTAGAATGCATGTGCGTGTTCTAGTCTTAATTGCTTTACTCTGTTTTTTATATTTCTGGTGGAAAAACACTGCCTTTAAGATATGTTGGATACTTATTGTATAATATGTGTACGTGTTCTAGTCTTTGCTTTACTCTGTTTTTTATATTTCTGGTGGACGAACACTGCCTTTAAGATATGTTGGATACTTGTTGTAGAATTTGTGTACGTGTTCTAGTCTTAATTGCTTTACTCTGTTTTTTATATTTCTGGTGGGCGAACACTGTCTTTTAGATATGTTGGACACTTGTTGTAGAATGTATGTACGTGTTCTAGTCTTATTTGCTTTACCCTGTTTTTTTTACATTTCTGGTGGGAGAACACTGCCTTTTAGATATGTTGGACACTTGTTGTAGAATTTGTGTACGTGTTCTAGTCTTAATTGCTTTACTCTGTTTTTTATATTTCTGGTGGACGAACACTGCCTTTTAGATATGTTGGACACTTGTTGTAGAATGTATGTGCGTGTTCTAGTCTTAATTGCTTTACTCTGTTTTTTATATTTCTGGTGGGCGAATACTGCCTTTTAGATATGTTGGACACTTGTTGTAGAATGTATGTGCGTGTTCTAGTCTTAATTGCTTTACTCTGTTTTTTACATTTCTGGTGGGCGAACACTGCCTTTTAGATATGTTGGACACTTGTTGTAGAATGTATGTAGGTGTTCTAGTCTTATTTGCTTTACCCTGTTTTTTTTACATTTCTGGTGGGCGAACACTGTCTTTTAGATATTTTGGACACTTGTTGTAGAATTTGTGTACGTGTTCTAGTCTTAATTGCTTAACTCTGTTTTTTTTATTTCTGGTGGGCGAACACTGTCTTTTAGATATTTTGGACACTTGTTGTAGAATTTGTGTACGTGTTCTAGTCTTAATTGCTTTACTCTGTTTTTTATATTTCTGGTGGGCGAACACTGTCTTTTAGATATGTTGGACACTTGTTGTAGAATGCATGTGCGTGTTCTAGTCTTAATTGCTTTACTCTGTTTTTTATATTTCTGGTGGAAAAACACTGCCTTTAAGATATGTTGGATACTTATTGTATAATTTGTGTACGTGTTCTAGTCTTTGCTTTACTCTGTTTTTTATATTTCTGGTGGACGAACACTGCCTTTAAGATATGTTGGATACTTGTTGTATAATTTGTGTACGTGTTCTAGTCTTAATTGCTTTACTCTGTTTTTTATATTTCTGGTGGACGTAACACTGCCTTTTAGATATGTTGGACACTTGTTGTAGAATGTATGTAGGTGTTCTAGTCTTTGCTTTACTCTGTTTTTTATATTTCTGGTGGGCGAACACTGCCTTTTAGATATGTTGGATACTTGTTGTAGAATGTATGTACGTGTTCTAGTCTTAATTGCTTTACTCTGTTTTTTATATTTCTGGTGGACGAACACTCTCTTTTAGATATGTTGGACACTTGTTGTAGAATGTATGTACGTGTTCTAGTCATAATTGCTTTACTCTGTTTTTTATATTTCTGGTGGACGTAACACTGCCTTTTAGATATGTTGGACACTTGTTGTAGAATGTATGTACGTGTTCTAGTCTTAATTGCTTTACTCTGTTTTTTATATTTCTGGTGGACGAACACTGCCTTTTAGATATGTTGGACACTTGTTGTAGAATTTGTGTACGTATTCTAGTCTGAATTGCTTTACTCTGTTTTTTATATTTCTGGTGGAAGAACACTGTCTTTTAGATATGTTGGAAACTTGTTGTAGAATGTATGTACGTGTTCTAGTCTTAATTGCTTTACTCTGTTTTTTTTATTTCTTGTGGACGAACACTACCTTTTTGATATGTTGGACACTTCTTGTAGAATGTATGGGTACGTGTTCTAGTCTTTGCTTTACTCTGTTTTTTATATTTCTGGTGGAAGAACACTGTCTTTTAGATATGTTGGACACTTGTTGTAGAATGTATGTACGTGTTCTAGTCTTAATTGCTTTACTCTGTTTTTTATATTTCTGGTGGACGTAACACTGCCTTTTAGATATGTTGGATACTTGTTGTAGAATGTATGTACGTCTTCGAGTCTTAATTTCTTTACTCTGTTTTTTATATTTCTGGTGGGCAAACACTGTCTTTTAGATATGTTGGACACTTGTTGTATAATTTGTGTACGTGTTCTACTCTTAATTGCTTTACTCTGTTTTTTTATATTTCTGGTGGGCGAACACTGCCTTTTAGATATGTTGGACACTTGTTGTATAATTTGTGTACGTGTTCTAGTCTTAATTGCTTTACTCTGTTTTTTTATATTTCTGGTGGGCGAACACTGCCTTTTAGATATGTTGGACACTTGTTGTATAATTTGTGTACGTGTTCTAGTCTGAATTGCTTTACTCTGTTTTTTATATTTCTGGTGGACGAACACTGCCTTTTAGATATGTTGGACACTTGTTGTAGAATTTGTGTACGTGTTCTAGTCTTTGCTTTACTCTGTTTTTTTATATTTCTGGTGGACGAACACTGCCTTTTAGATATGTTGGACACTTGTTGTATAATTTGTGTACGTGTTCTAGTCTTAATTGCTTTACTCTGTTTTTTATATTTCTGGTGGACGAACACTGCCTTTTAGATATGTTGGACACTTGTTGTAGAATATATGTACGTGTTCTAGTCTTTGCTTTACTCTGTTTTTTATATTTCTGGTAGGCGAACACTGCCTTTTAGATATGTTGGACACTTGTTGTATAATTTGTGTACGTGTTCTAGTCTTAATTGTTTTACTCTGTTTTTTATATTTCTGGTGGACGTAACATTGCCTTTTAGATATGTTGGACACTTGTTGTAGAATGTATGTGCGTGTTCTAGTCTTAATTGCTTTACTCTCTTTTTTATATTTCGGGTGGACAAACACTGCCTTTAAGATATGTTGGATACTTGTTGTAGAATGTATGTACGTCTTCTAGTCTTAATTGCTTTACTCTGTTTTTTATATTTCTGGTGGGCGAACACTGTCTTTTAGATATGTTGGACACTTGTTGTAGAATGTATGTGCGTGTTCTAGTCTAAATTGCTTTACTCTGTTTTTTATATTTCTGGTGGGCGAACACTGCCTTTTAGATATGTTGAACACTTGTTGTAGAATGTATGTGCGTGTTCTAGTCTTAATTGCTTTACTCTGCTTTTTATATTTCTGGTGGACGAACACTGCCTTTTAGATATGTTGGACACTTGTTGTAGAATGTATGTACGTGTTCTAATCTTAATTGCTTTACCCTGTTTTTTTTAATATTTCTGGTGGGCGAACACTGTCTTTTAGATATGTTGGACACTTGTTGTAGAATGTATGTACGTGTTTTAGTCTTAATTGCTTTACCCTGTTTTTTTTTATATTTCTGGTGGGCGAACACTGTCTTTTAGATATTTTGGACACTTGTTGTAGAATGTATGTACGTGTTCTAGTCTTAATTGCTTTACTCTGTTTTTTATATTTCTGGTGGACGAACACTGCCTTTTAGATATGTTGGACACTTGTTGTAGAATTTGTGTACGTGTTCTAGTCTTTGCTTTACTCTGTTTTTTATATTTCTGGTGGAAGAACACTGTATTTTAGATATGTTGGACACTTGTTGTAGAATGTATGTACGTGTTCTAGTCTTAATTGCTTTACTCTGTTTTTTTATTTCTTGTGGACGAACACTACCTTTTAGATATGTTGGACACTTCTTGTAGAATGTATGGGTACGTGTTCTAGTCTTTGCTTTACTCTGTTTTTTATATTTCTGGTGGACGAACACTGTCTTTTAGATATGTTGGACACTTGTTGTAGAATGTATGTACGTGTTCTAGTCTTAATTGCTTTACTCTGCTTTTTATATTTCTAGTGGACGAACACTGCCTTTTAGATATGTTGGACACTTGTTGTAGAATGTATGTACGTCTTCGAGTCTTAATTGCTTTACTCTGTTTTTTATATTTCTGGTGGACGAACACTGCCTTTTAGATATGTTGGACACTTGTTGTATAATTTGTGTACGTGTTCTAGTCTTAATTGTTTTACTCTGTTTTTTATATTTCTGGTGGACGAACACTGCCTTTTAAATATGTTTGACACTTGTTGTATAATTTGTGTACGTGTTCTAGTCTTAATTGTTTTACTCTGTTTTTTATATTTCTGGTGGACGTAACATTGCCTTTTACATATGTTGGACACTTGTTGTAGAATGCATGTGCGTGTTCTAGTCTTAATTGCTTTACTCTCTTTTTTATATTTCGGGTGGACAAACACTGCCTTTAAGATATGTTGGATACTTGTTGTAGAATGTATGTACGTCTTCTAGTCTTAATTGCTTTACTCTGTTTTTTATATTTCTGGTGGGCGAACACTGTCTTTTAGATATGTTGGACACTTGTTGTAGAATGTATGTGCGTGTTCTAGTCTAAATTGCTTTACTCTGTTTTTTATATTTCTGGTGGGCGAACACTGCCTTTTAGATATGTTGGACACTTGTTGTAGAATGTATGTGCGTGTTCTAGTCTTAATTGCTTTACTCTGCTTTTTATATTTCTGGTGGACGAACACTGCCTTTTAGATATGTTGGACACTTGTTGTAGAATTTGTGTACGTGTTCTAGTCTTTGCTTTACTCTGTTTTTTATATTTCTGGTGGAAGAACACTGTCTTTTAGATATGTTGGACACTTGTTGTAGAATGTATGTACGTGTTCTAGTCTTAATTGCTTTACTCTGTTTTTTTATTTCTGGTGGACGAACACTACCTTTTAGATATGTTGGACACTTCTTGTAGAATGTATGGGTACGTGTTCTAGTCTTTGCTTTACTCTGTTTTTTATATTTCTGGTGGACGAACACTGTCTTTTAGATATGTTGGACACTTGTTGTAGAATGTATGTACGTGTTCTAGTCTTAATTGCTTTACTCTGTTTTTTATATTTCTGGTGGGCGAACACTGCCTTTTAGATATGTTGGATACTTGTTGTAGAATGTATGTACGTCTTCGAGTCTTAATTGCTTTACTCTGTTTTTTATATTTCTGGTGGACGAACACTGCCTTTTAGATATGTTGGACACTTGTTGTATAATTTGTGTACGTGTTCTAGTCTTAATTGCTTTACTCTCTTTTTTATATTTCTGGTGGGCAAACACTGCCTTTTAGATATGTTGGACACTTGTTGTATAATTTGTGTACGTGTTCTAGTCTTAATTGCTTTACTCTGTTTTTTTATATTTCTGGTGGGCGAACACTGCCTTTTAGATATGTTGGACACTTGTTGTATAATTTGTGTACGTGTTCTAGTCTGAATTGCTTTACTATGTTTTTTATATTTCTGGTGGACGAACACTGCCTTTTAGATATGTTGGACACTTGTTGTAGAATTTGTGTACGTGTTCTAGTCTTTGCTTTACTCTGTTTTTTATATTTCTGGTGGACGAACACTGCCTTTTAGATATGTTGGACACTTGTTGTAGAATGTATGTACGTGTTCTAGTCTTTGCTTTACTCTGTTTTTTATATTTCTGGTGGGCGAACACTGCCTTTTAGATATGTTGGACACTTGTTGTATAATTTGTGTACGTGTTCTAGTCTTAATTGTTTTACCCTGTTTTTTATATTTCTGGTGGACGTAACATTGCCTTTTAGATATGTTGGACACTTGTTGTAGAATGTATGTGCGTGTTCTAGTCTTAATTGCTTTACTCTGTTTTTTATATTTCTGGTGGACAAACACTGCCTTTTAGATATGTTGGATACTTATTGTATAATTTGTGTACGTGTTCTAGTCTTTGCTTTACTCTGTTTTTTATATTTCTGGTGGACGAACACTGCCTTTAAGATATGTTGGATACTTGTTGTATAATTTGTGTACGTGTTCTAGTCTTAATTGCTTTACTCTGTTTTTTATATTTCTGGTGGGCGAACACTGCCTTTTAGATATGTTGGACACTTGTTGTAGAATGTATGTACGTCTTCTAGTCTTAATTGCTTTACTCTGTTTTTTATATTTCTGGTGGACGAACACTCTCTTTTAAATATGTTGGACACTTGTTGTAGAATGTATGTACGTGTTCTAGTCATAATTGCTTTACTCTGTTTTTTATATTTCTGGTGGACGTAACACTGCCTTTTAGATATGTTGGACACTTGTTGTAGAATGTATGTACGTGTTCTAGTCTTAATTGCTTTACTCTGTTTTTTATATTTCTGGTGGACGAACACTGCCTTTTAGATATGTTGGACACTTGTTGTAGAATTTGTGTACGTGTTCTAGTCTGAATTGCTTTACTCTGTTTTTTATATTTCTGGTGGAAGAACACTGTCTTTTAGATATGTTGGAAACTTGTTGTAGAATGTATGTACGTGTTCTAGTCTTAATTGCTTTACTCTGTTTTTTTATTTCTTGTGGACGAACACTACCTTTTAGATATGTTGGACACTTCTTGTAGAATGTATGGGTACGTGTTCTAGTCTTTGCTTTACTCTGTTTTTTATATTTCTGGTGGAAGAACACTGTCTTTTAGATATGTTGGATACTTGTTGTAGAATGTATGTACGTGTTCTAGTCTTAATTGCTTTACTCTGTTTTTTATATTTCTGGTGGACGTAACACTGCCTTTTAGATATGTTGGATACTTGTTGTAGAATGTATGTACGTCTTCGAGTCTTAATTGCTTTACTCTGTTTTTTATATTTCTGGTGGGCAAACACTGCCTTTTAGATATGTTGGACACTTGTTGTATAATTTGTGTACGTGTTCTAGTCTTAATTGCTTTACTCTGTTTTTTTATATTTCTGGTGGGCGAACACTGCCTTTTAGATATGTTGGACACTTGTTGTATAATTTGTGTACGTGTTCTAGTCTGAATTGCTTTACTCTGTTTTTTATATTTCTGGTGGACGAACACTGCCTTTTAGATATGTTGGACACTTGTTGTAGAATTTGTGTACGTGTTCTAGTCTTTGCTTTACTCTGTTTTTTTATATTTCTGGTGGACGAACACTGCCTTTTAGATATGTTGGACACTTGTTGTATAATTTGTGTCCGTGTTCTAGTCTTAATTGCTTTACTCTGTTTTTTATATTTCTGGTGGACGAACACTGCCTTTTAGATATGTTGGACACTTGTTGTAGAATGTATGTACGTGTTCTAGTCTTTGCTTTACTCTGTTTTTTATATTTCTGGTAGGCGAACACTGCCTTTTAGATATGTTGGACACTTGTTGTATAATTTGTGTACGTGTTCTAGTCTTAATTGTTTTACTCTGTTTTTTATATTTCTGGTGGACGTAACATTGCCTTTTAGATATGTTGGACACTTGTTGTAGAATGTATGTGCGTGTTCTAGTCTTAATTGCTTTACTCTCTTTTTTATATTTCGGGTGGACAAACACTGCCTTTAAGATATGTTGGATACTTGTTGTAGAATGTATGTACGTCTTCTAGTCTTAATTGCTTTACTCTGTTTTTTATATTTCTGGTGGGCGAACACTGTCTTTTAGATATGTTGGACACTTGTTGTAGAATGTATGTGCGTGTTCTAGTCTAAATTGCTTTACTCTGTTTTTTATATTTCTGGTGGGCGAACACTGCCTTTTAGATATGTTGGACACTTGTTGTAGAATGTATGTGCGTGTTCTAGTCTTAATTGCTTTACTCTGTTTTTTATATTTCTGGTGGGCGAACACTGTCTTTTAGATATGTTGGACACTTGTTGTAGAATGTATGTGCGTGTTCTAGTCTTAATTGCTTTACTCTGTTTTTTATATTTCTGGTGGGCGAACACTGTCTTTTAGATATGTTGGACACTTGTTGTAGAATGTATGTGCGTGTTCTAGTCTAAATTGCTTTACTCTGTTTTTTATATTTCTGGTGGACGAACACTGCCTTTTAGATATGTTGGACACTTGTTGTAGAATGTATGTGCGTGTTCTAGTCTTAATTGCTTTACTCTGTTTTTTATATTTCTGGTAGGCGAACACTGTCTTTTAGATATGTTGGACACTTGTTGTAGAATGTATGTGCGTGTTCTAGTCTTAATTGCTTTACTCTGTTTTTTATATTTCTGGTGGGCGAACACTGTCTTTTAGATATGTTGGACACTTGTTGTAGAATGTATGTGCGTGTTCTAGTCTAAATTGCTTTACTCTGTTTTTTATATTTCTGGTGGACGAACACTGCCTTTTAGATATGTTGGACACTTGTTGTAGAATGTATGTGCGTGTTCTAGTCTTAATTGCTTTACTCTGTTTTTTATATTTCTGGTGGGCGAACACTGTCTTTTAGATATGTTGGACACTTGTTGTAGAATGTATGTGCGTGTTCTAGTCTTAATTGCTTTACTCTGTTTTTTATATTTCTGGTGGGCGAACACTGCCTTTTAGATATGTTGGACACTTGTTGTAGAATGTATGTGCGTGCTCTAGTCTTAATTGCTTTACTCTGTTTTTTATTTTTCTGGTGGGCGAATACTGACTTTTAGATATGTTGGACACTTGTTGTAGAATGTATGTGCGTGTTCTAGTCTTAATTGCTTTACTCTGTTTTTTATATTTCTGGTGGGCGAACACTGTCTTTTAGATATGTTGTACACTTGTTGTAGAATGTATGTGCGTGTTCTAGTCTTAATTGCTTTACTCTGTTTTTTATATTTCTGGTGGGCGAACACTGTCTTTTAGATATGTTGTACACTTGTTGTAGAATGTATGTGCGTGTTCTAGTCTTAATTGCTTTACTCTGTTTTTTATATTTCTGGTGGGCGAACACTGCCTTTTAGATATGTTGGACACTTGTTGTAGAATGTATGTGCGTTTTCTAGTCTTAATTGCTTTACTCTGTTTTTTATATTTCTGGTGGGCGAACACTGCCTTTTAGATATGTTGGACACTTGTTGTAGAATGTATGTGCGTGTTCTAGTCTTAATTGCTTTACTCTGTTTTTTACATTTCTGGCGGGCGAACACTGCCTTTTAGATATGTTGGACACTTGTTGTAGAATGTATGTGCGTGTTCTAGTCTTAATTGCTTTACTCTGTTTTTTATATTTCTGGTGGGCGAACACTGTCTTTTAGATATGTTGGATACTTGTTGTAGAATGTATGTGCGTGTTCTAGTCTTAATTGCTTTACTCTGTTTTTTTATATTTCTGGTGGGCGAACACTGTCTTTTAGATATGTTGGACACTTGTTGTAGAATTTGTGTACGTGTTCTAGTCTTAATTGCTTTACTCTGTTTTTTATATTTCTGGTGGGCGAACACTGTCTTTTAGATATGTTGGACACTTGTAGAATGTATGTACGTGTTCTAGTCTTATTTGCTTTACCCTGTTTTTTTTACATTTCTGGTGGGAGAACACTGCCTTTTAGATATGTTGGACACTTGTTGTAGAATTTGTGTACGTGTTCTAGTCTTAATTGCTTTACTCTGTTTTTTATATTTCTGGTGGACGAACACTGCCTTTTAGATATGTTGGACACTTGTTGTAGAATGTATGTGCGTGTTCTAGTCTTAATTGCTTTACTCTGTTTTTTATATTTCTGGTGGCGAATACTGACTTTTAGATATGTTGGACACTTGTTGTAGAATGTATGTGCGTGTTCTAGTCTTAATTGCTTTACTCTGTTTTTTACATTTCTGGTGGGCGAACACTGCCTTTTAGATATGTTGGACACTTGTTGTAGAATGTATGTACGTGTTCTAGTCTTATTTGCTTTACCCTGTTTTTTTTACATTTCTGGTGGGCGAACACTGTCTTTTAGATATTTTGGACACTTGTTGTAGAATTTGTGTACGTGTTCTAGTCTTAATTGCTTAACTCTGTTTTTTTTATTTCTGGTGGGCGAACACTGTCTTTTAGATATTTTGGACACTTGTTGTAGAATTTGTGTACGTGTTCTAGTCTTAATTGCTTTACTCTGTTTTTTATATTTCTGGTGGGCGAACACTGTCTTTTAGATATGTTGGACACTTGTTGTAGAATGTATGTGCGTGTTCTAGTCTTAATTGCTTTACTCTGTTTTTTACATTTCTGGTGGGCGAACACTGCCTTTTAGATATGTTGGACACTTGTTGTAGAATGTATGTACGTGTTCTAGTCTTATTTGCTTTACCCTGTTTTTTTTACATTTCTGGTGGGCGAACACTGTCTTTTAGATATTTTGGACACTTGTTGTAGAATTTGTGTACGTGTTCTAGTCTTAATTGCTTAACTCTGTTTTTTTTATTTCTGGTGGGCGAACACTGTCTTTTAGATATGTTGGACACTTGTTGTAGAATTTGTGTACGTGTTCTAGTCTTAATTGCTTTACTCTGTTTTTTATATTTCTGGTGGGCGAACACTGTCTTTTAGATATGTTGGACACTTGTTGTAGAATGTATGTGCGTGTTCTAGTCTTAATTGCTTTACTCTGTTTTTTTTATATTTCTGGTGGGCGAACACTGTCTTTTAGATATGTTGGACACTTGTTGTAGAATGTATGTGCGTGTTCTAGTCTTAATTGCTTTACTCTGTTTTTTATATTTCTGGTGGGAGAACACTGCCTTTTAGATATGTTGGACACTTGTTGTAGAATGTATGTACGTGTTCTAGTCTTAATTGCTTTACTCTGTTTTTTATATTTCTGGTGGGCGAACACTGTCTTTTAGATATGTTGGACACTTGTTGTAGAATGTATGTGCGTGTTCTAGTCTTAATTGCTTTACTCTGTTTTTTATATTTCTGGTGGGCGAACACTGGCTTTTAGATATGTTGGACACTTGTTGTAGAATGTATGTGCGTGTTCTAGTCTTAATTGCTTTACTCTGTTTTTTATATTTCTGGTGGGCAAACACTGCCTTTTAGATATGTTGGACACTTGTTGTAGAATGTATGTACGTGTTCTAGTCTTAATTTCTTTACTCTCTTTTTTATATTTCTGGTGGGCGAACACTGCCTTTTAGATATGTTGGACACTTGTTGTAGAATGTATGTGCGTGTTCTAGTCTTAATTGCTTTACTATGTTTTTTATATTTCTGGTGGGCGAACAGTCTTTTAGATATGTTGGACACTTGTTGTAGAATGTATGTACGTGTTCTAGTCTTAATTGCTTTACCCTGTTTTTTTTTATATTTCTGGTGGGCGAACACTGTCTTTTAGATATGTTGGACACTTGTTGTAGAATTTGTGTGCGTGTTCTAGTCTTAATTGCTTTACTCTGTTTTTTTATATTTCTGGGGGGCGAACACTGTCTTTTAGATATGTTGGACACTTGTTGTAGAATGTATGTACGTGTTCTAGTCTTAATTGCTTTACTCTGTTTTTTATATTTCTGTTGGGCGAAGACTGTCTTTTAGATATGTTGGACACTTGTTGTAGAATGTATGTGCGTGTTCTAGTCTTAATTGCTTTACTCTGTTTTTTTATATTTCTGGTGGGCGAACACTGTCTTTTAGATATGTTGGACACTTGTTGTAGAATGTATGTACGTGTTCTAGTCTTAATTGCTTTACTCTGTTTTTTATATTTCTGGTGGGCGAACACTGCCTTTTAGATATGTTGGACACTTGTTGTAGAATGTATGTGCGTGTTCTAGTCTTAATTGCTTTACTATGTTTTTTATATTTCTGGTGGGAGAACTGTCTTTTAGATATGTTGGACACTTGTTGTAGAATGTATGTACGTGTTCTAGTCTTAATTGCTTTACCCTGTTTTTTTTTATATTTCTGGTGGGAGAACACTGCCTTTTAGATATGTTGGACACTTGTTGTAGAATTTGTGTACGTGTTCTAGTCTTAATTGCTTTACTCTGTTTTTTATATTTCTGGTGGACGTAACACTGTCTTTTTGATATGTTGGACACTTGTTGTAGAATTTGTGTACGTGTTCTAGTCTTAATTGCTTTACTCTGTTTTTTATATTTCTGGTGGACGTAACACTGTCTTTTTGATATGTTGGACACTTGTTGTAGAATTTGTGTACGTGTTCTAGTCTTAATTGCTTTACCCTGTTTTTTATATTTCTGGTGGGCGAACACTGTCTTTTAGATATGTTGGACACTTGTTGTAGAATTTGTGTACGTGTTCTAGTCTTAATTGCTTTACTCTGTTTTTTATTTTCTGGTGGACGTAACACTGTCTTTTTGATATGTTGGACACTTGTTGTATAATTTGTGTACGTGTTCTAGTCTTAATTGTTTTACCCTGTTTTTTATATTTCTGGTGGACGTAACATTGCCTTTTAGATATGTTGGACACTTGTTGTAGAATGTATGTGCGTGTTCTAGTCTTAATTGCTTTACTCTGTTTTTTATATTTCTGGTGGACAAACACTGCCTTTTAGATATGTTGGATACTTATTGTATAATTTGTGTACGTGTTCTAGTCTTTGCTTTACTCTGTTTTTTATATTTCTGGTGGACGAACACTGCCTTTAAGATATGTTGGATACTTGTTGTATAATTTGTGTACGTGTTCTAGTCTTAATTGCTTTACTCTGTTTTTTATATTTCTGGTGGGCGAACACTGCCTTTTAGATATGTTGGACACTTGTTGTAGAATGTATGTACGTCTTCTAGTCTTAATTGCTTTACTCTGTTTTTTATATTTCTGGTGGACGAACACTCTCTTTTAAATATGTTGGACACTTGTTGTAGAATGTATGTACGTGTTCTAGTCATAATTGCTTTACTCTGTTTTTTATATTTCTGGTGGACGTAACACTGCCTTTTAGATATGTTGGACACTTGTTGTAGAATGTATGTACGTGTTCTAGTCTTAATTGCTTTACTCTGTTTTTTATATTTCTGGTGGACGAACACTGCCTTTTAGATATGTTGGACACTTGTTGTAGAATTTGTGTACGTGTTCTAGTCTGAATTGCTTTACTCTGTTTTTTATATTTCTGGTGGAAGAACACTGTCTTTTAGATATGTTGGAAACTTGTTGTAGAATGTATGTACGTGTTCTAGTCTTAATTGCTTTACTCTGTTTTTTTATTTCTTGTGGACGAACACTACCTTTTAGATATGTTGGACACTTCTTGTAGAATGTATGGGTACGTGTTCTAGTCTTTGCTTTACTCTGTTTTTTATATTTCTGGTGGAAGAACACTGTCTTTTAGATATGTTGGATACTTGTTGTAGAATGTATGTACGTGTTCTAGTCTTAATTGCTTTACTCTGTTTTTTATATTTCTGGTGGACGTAACACTGCCTTTTAGATATGTTGGATACTTGTTGTAGAATGTATGTACGTCTTCGAGTCTTAATTGCTTTACTCTGTTTTTTATATTTCTGGTGGGCAAACACTGCCTTTTAGATATGTTGGACACTTGTTGTATAATTTGTGTACGTGTTCTAGTCTTAATTGCTTTACTCTGTTTTTTTATATTTCTGGTGGGCGAACAC
This sequence comes from Bathymodiolus brooksi, assembly GCA_963680875.1. Classification (NCBI taxonomy): domain Eukaryota; kingdom Metazoa; phylum Mollusca; class Bivalvia; order Mytilida; family Modiolidae; genus Bathymodiolus; species Bathymodiolus brooksi. Next base: position 62,590,793 of record OY804579.1, read on the forward strand.
TGCCTTTTAGATATGTTGGACACTTGTTGTATAATTTGTGTACGTGTTCTAGTCTGAATTGCTTTACTCTGTTTTTTATATTTCTGGTGGACGAACACTGCCTTTTAGATATGTTGGACACTTGTTGTAGAATTTGTGTACGTGTTCTAGTCTTTGCTTTACTCTGTTTTTTTATATTTCTGGTGGACGAACACTGCCTTTTAGATATGTTGGACACTTGTTGTATAATTTGTGTCCGTGTTCTAGTCTTAATTGCTTTACTCTGTTTTTTATATTTCTGGTGGACGAACACTGCCTTTTAGATATGTTGGACACTTGTTGTAGAATGTATGTACGTGTTCTAGTCTTTGCTTTACTCTGTTTTTTATATTTCTGGTAGGCGAACACTGCCTTTTAGATATGTTGGACACTTGTTGTATAATTTGTGTACGTGTTCTAGTCTTAATTGTTTTACTCTGTTTTTTATATTTCTGGTGGACGTAACATTGCCTTTTAGATATGTTGGACACTTGTTGTAGAATGTATGTGCGTGTTCTAGTCTTAATTGCTTTACTCTCTTTTTTATATTTCGGGTGGACAAACACTGCCTTTAAGATATGTTGGATACTTGTTGTAGAATGTATGTACGTCTTCTAGTCTTAATTGCTTTACTCTGTTTTTTATATTTCTGGTGGGCGAACACTGTCTTTTAGATATGTTGGACACTTGTTGTAGAATGTATGTGCGTGTTCTAGTCTAAATTGCTTTACTCTGTTTTTTATATTTCTGGTGGGCGAACACTGCCTTTTAGATATGTTGGACACTTGTTGTAGAATGTATGTGCGTGTTCTAGTCTTAATTGCTTTACTCTGTTTTTTATATTTCTGGTGGGCGAACACTGTCTTTTAGATATGTTGGACACTTGTTGTAGAATGTATGTGCGTGTTCTAGTCTTAATTGCTTTACTCTGTTTTTTATATTTCTGGTGGGCGAACACTGTCTTTTAGATATGTTGGACACTTGTTGTAGAATGTATGTGCGTGTTCTAGTCTAAATTGCTTTACTCTGTTTTTTATATTTCTGGTGGACGAACACTGCCTTTTAGATATGTTGGACACTTGTTGTAGAATGTATGTGCGTGTTCTAGTCTTAATTGCTTTACTCTGTTTTTTATATTTCTGGTAGGCGAACACTGTCTTTTAGATATGTTGGACACTTGTTGTAGAATGTATGTGCGTGTTCTAGTCTTAATTGCTTTACTCTGTTTTTTATATTTCTGGTGGGCGAACACTGTCTTTTAGATATGTTGGACACTTGTTGTAGAATGTATGTGCGTGTTCTAGTCTAAATTGCTTTACTCTGTTTTTTATATTTCTGGTGGACGAACACTGCCTTTTAGATATGTTGGACACTTGTTGTAGAATGTATGTGCGTGTTCTAGTCTTAATTGCTTTACTCTGTTTTTTATATTTCTGGTGGGCGAACACTGTCTTTTAGATATGTTGGACACTTGTTGTAGAATGTATGTGCGTGTTCTAGTCTTAATTGCTTTACTCTGTTTTTTATATTTCTGGTGGGCGAACACTGCCTTTTAGATATGTTGGACACTTGTTGTAGAATGTATGTGCGTGCTCTAGTCTTAATTGCTTTACTCTGTTTTTTATTTTTCTGGTGGGCGAATACTGACTTTTAGATATGTTGGACACTTGTTGTAGAATGTATGTGCGTGTTCTAGTCTTAATTGCTTTACTCTGTTTTTTATATTTCTGGTGGGCGAACACTGTCTTTTAGATATGTTGTACACTTGTTGTAGAATGTATGTGCGTGTTCTAGTCTTAATTGCTTTACTCTGTTTTTTATATTTCTGGTGGGCGAACACTGTCTTTTAGATATGTTGTACACTTGTTGTAGAATGTATGTGCGTGTTCTAGTCTTAATTGCTTTACTCTGTTTTTTATATTTCTGGTGGGCGAACACTGCCTTTTAGATATGTTGGACACTTGTTGTAGAATGTATGTGCGTTTTCTAGTCTTAATTGCTTTACTCTGTTTTTTATATTTCTGGTGGGCGAACACTGCCTTTTAGATATGTTGGACACTTGTTGTAGAATGTATGTGCGTGTTCTAGTCTTAATTGCTTTACTCTGTTTTTTACATTTCTGGCGGGCGAACACTGCCTTTTAGATATGTTGGACACTTGTTGTAGAATGTATGTGCGTGTTCTAGTCTTAATTGCTTTACTCTGTTTTTTATATTTCTGGTGGGCGAACACTGTCTTTTAGATATGTTGGATACTTGTTGTAGAATGTATGTGCGTGTTCTAGTCTTAATTGCTTTACTCTGTTTTTTTATATTTCTGGTGGGCGAACACTGTCTTTTAGATATGTTGGACACTTGTTGTAGAATTTGTGTACGTGTTCTAGTCTTAATTGCTTTACTCTGTTTTTTATATTTCTGGTGGGCGAACACTGTCTTTTAGATATGTTGGACACTTGTAGAATGTATGTACGTGTTCTAGTCTTATTTGCTTTACCCTGTTTTTTTTACATTTCTGGTGGGAGAACACTGCCTTTTAGATATGTTGGACACTTGTTGTAGAATTTGTGTACGTGTTCTAGTCTTAATTGCTTTACTCTGTTTTTTATATTTCTGGTGGACGAACACTGCCTTTTAGATATGTTGGACACTTGTTGTAGAATGTATGTGCGTGTTCTAGTCTTAATTGCTTTACTCTGTTTTTTATATTTCTGGTGGCGAATACTGACTTTTAGATATGTTGGACACTTGTTGTAGAATGTATGTGCGTGTTCTAGTCTTAATTGCTTTACTCTGTTTTTTACATTTCTGGTGGGCGAACACTGCCTTTTAGATATGTTGGACACTTGTTGTAGAATGTATGTACGTGTTCTAGTCTTATTTGCTTTACCCTGTTTTTTTTACATTTCTGGTGGGCGAACACTGTCTTTTAGATATTTTGGACACTTGTTGTAGAATTTGTGTACGTGTTCTAGTCTTAATTGCTTAACTCTGTTTTTTTTATTTCTGGTGGGCGAACACTGTCTTTTAGATATTTTGGACACTTGTTGTAGAATTTGTGTACGTGTTCTAGTCTTAATTGCTTTACTCTGTTTTTTATATTTCTGGTGGGCGAACACTGTCTTTTAGATATGTTGGACACTTGTTGTAGAATGTATGTGCGTGTTCTAGTCTTAATTGCTTTACTCTGTTTTTTACATTTCTGGTGGGCGAACACTGCCTTTTAGATATGTTGGACACTTGTTGTAGAATGTATGTACGTGTTCTAGTCTTATTTGCTTTACCCTGTTTTTTTTACATTTCTGGTGGGCGAACACTGTCTTTTAGATATTTTGGACACTTGTTGTAGAATTTGTGTACGTGTTCTAGTCTTAATTGCTTAACTCTGTTTTTTTTATTTCTGGTGGGCGAACACTGTCTTTTAGATATTTTGGACACTTGTTGTAGAATTTGTGTACGTGTTCTAGTCTTAATTGCTTTACTCTGTTTTTTATATTTCTGGTGGGCGAACACTGTCTTTTAGATATGTTGGACACTTGTTGTAGAATGTATGTGCGTGTTCTAGTCTTAATTGCTTTACTCTGTTTTTTTTATATTTCTGGTGGGCGAACACTGTCTTTTAGATATGTTGGACACTTGTTGTAGAATGTATGTGCGTGTTCTAGTCTTAATTGCTTTACTCTGTTTTTTATATTTCTGGTGGGAGAACACTGCCTTTTAGATATGTTGGACACTTGTTGTAGAATGTATGTACGTGTTCTAGTCTTAATTGCTTTACTCTGTTTTTTATATTTCTGGTGGGCGAACACTGTCTTTTAGATATGTTGGACACTTGTTGTAGAATGTATGTGCGTGTTCTAGTCTTAATTGCTTTACTCTGTTTTTTATATTTCTGGTGGGCGAACACTGGCTTTTAGATATGTTGGACACTTGTTGTAGAATGTATGTGCGTGTTCTAGTCTTAATTGCTTTACTCTGTTTTTTATATTTCTGGTGGGCAAACACTGCCTTTTAGATATGTTGGACACTTGTTGTAGAATGTATGTACGTGTTCTAGTCTTAATTTCTTTACTCTCTTTTTTATATTTCTGGTGGGCGAACACTGCCTTTTAGATATGTTGGACACTTGTTGTAGAATGTATGTGCGTGTTCTAGTCTTAATTGCTTTACTATGTTTTTTATATTTCTGGTGGGCGAACAGTCTTTTAGATATGTTGGACACTTGTTGTAGAATGTATGTACGTGTTCTAGTCTTAATTGCTTTACCCTGTTTTTTTTTATATTTCTGGTGGGCGAACACTGTCTTTTAGATATGTTGGACACTTGTTGTAGAATTTGTGTGCGTGTTCTAGTCTTAATTGCTTTACTCTGTTTTTTTATATTTCTGGGGGGCGAACACTGTCTTTTAGATATGTTGGACACTTGTTGTAGAATGTATGTACGTGTTCTAGTCTTAATTGCTTTACTCTGTTTTTTATATTTCTGTTGGGCGAAGACTGTCTTTTAGATATGTTGGACACTTGTTGTAGAATGTATGTGCGTGTTCTAGTCTTAATTGCTTTACTCTGTTTTTTTATATTTCTGGTGGGCGAACACTGTCTTTTAGATATGTTGGACACTTGTTGTAGAATGTATGTACCTGTTCTAGTCTTAATTGCTTTACTCTGTTTTTTATATTTCTGGTGGGCGAACACTGCCTTTTAGATATGTTGGACACTTGTTGTAGAATGTATGTGCGTGTTCTAGTCTTAATTGCTTTACTATGTTTTTTATATTTCTGGTGGGAGAACTGTCTTTTAGATATGTTGGACACTTGTTGTAGAATGTATGTACGTGTTCTAGTCTTAATTGCTTTACCCTGTTTTTTTTTATATTTCTGGTGGGAGAACACTGCCTTTTAGATATGTTGGACACTTGTTGTAGAATTTGTGTACGTGTTCTAGTCTTAATTGCTTTACTCTGTTTTTTATATTTCTGGTGGACGTAACACTGTCTTTTTGATATGTTGGACACTTGTTGTAGAATTTGTGTACGTGTTCTAGTCTTAATTGCTTTACTCTGTTTTTTATATTTCTGGTGGACGTAACACTGTCTTTTTGATATGTTGGACACTTGTTGTAGAATTTGTGTACGTGTTCTAGTCTTAATTGCTTTACCCTGTTTTTTATATTTCTGGTGGGCGAACACTGTCTTTTAGATATGTTGGACACTTGTTGTAGAATTTGTGTACGTGTTCTAGTCTTAATTGCTTTACTCTGTTTTTTATTTTCTGGTGGACGTAACACTGTCTTTTTGATATGTTGGACACTTGTTGTAGAATTTGTGTACGTGTTCTAGTCTTAATTGCTTTACTCTGTTTTCTATATCTCTGGTGCACGTAACACTAGATATTGGACCTACGTTTTTTTTATATATATAAATCTCACAGTTTTGTTCTGGGCAATCTGAAGTTTGTTTTTTAAGTCTTTTTATAACCGGGCATACCACGAGGAGCAGGAACAGTCAAATTGACATTGGATTGGAGCCGTCGCAATGGTTTTGCGAGTTTCATTTGATAAACAGCTTGCTTTACGGCACATACATTTTAGTCTAGAATTTATCTTTTTGATAATTGAGTTGACTGTAATTTCTCCTGATAGGTTTTGATCTATGTCTAAGCCTACATATTTTAGTTTTGTCTGCGATTTAATAATATGATGATTACATTGTATTTGAAAATATTTACTTTCTTCAGTTTCTTCAGTTCTCCGGTTGTAGTAAAACTATAATTCCTTTTCTAACTTCTGAGAGATAACTTCTGAGTCGTTGTAAGAAAATAGTATGGTTCTGTCGTCGGCATACAACAGAGTTTTCAGTCGAGTTGAATACTAATGGACAATGTCGTTGACGTAATACAGGAAAATGCTACCCTGGGTACTCCACGTGTAATATTTAGGAGTTCAGATTCCGTCCCATTTACAAGTTGTTTGGTTTCACTCTGCTAATTTCGGTTCCTCTGGTGCAAGAACAGTTTTAATTGATAGATTCACTAGGTAAATATATTGATTTGGCCGGAGAGCTCGCTCGAGTAATCATTTTTTTAATTATATCCTTGATTACAATAGGAGCAATCGTAAAATATTTCTTTAGATCGTGCTTTATTTTTGTAACCGAATTTTTAGAGCGTAAATGTTCAGATCGCCATTAAGATCGGTTGTAAATGTTTTCGATCTCATGAAAATGTACCCTCGAGTATCTTGTCATCATTAATTATTAAAATAAGTTAAGTAAAGGAAAGTCATGATCACACGATCTTGTACGTTTATCGAATGATGATATCTAATGGAAGTTTAACCATCGGGATTTGATGCATTTATTAATATAACTTTAAATATATTTAAATTACAGAACTACGCATTCATTTATTCAATTCCCTGTGTCCGACTCTAGTAACCTTTGTCTACAACTATGATGTTGACAAGGAAAGGACAAATATGTTTTTTACTATAACTATACATAGATTGCTATCATGACCTCAAGTATTGTAGGTGAAAGACAAAATGTATTTTAAAAAATATCAACATTTTGTACAATACGAAAATCATATGGCTATAAGAAATATTATTTGCGTCACTCAAGAACTGAGTTTAAGCTTAAAGCAGCATATTTAATAACTACCGGTAATTCATTGTAACACACAAGATGATATGAGTAAGACGACGGATGTCTTATAAGAACTGTTTACCCTTCACAACTACTTAGGTTCACCCCATTCTTATGACTGTGTACATTTTACCCTTCACAAGTATTTAGGTTCACCCCATTCTTATGACTGGGTACATCTTACCCTTCACAAGTACTTAGGTTCATCCCATTCTTATGACTGGGTACATCTTACCCTTCACAAGTACTTAGGTTCACCCCATTCTGATGACTGGGTACATCTTACCCTTCACAAGTACTTAGGCTCACCTCATTCTTATGACTGGGTACATCTTACCCTTCACAAGTACTTAGGTTCACCTCATTCTTATGACTGGGTACATCTTACCCTTCACAAGTACTTAGGTTCACCCCATTCTTATGACTGGGTACATCTTACCCTTCACAAGTACTTAGGTTCACCCGATTCTTATGACTGGGTACATTTAAACCATTCACAAGTACTTAGGTTCACCCATTCTGATGACTGGGTACATCTTACCCTTCACAAGTATTTAGGTTCACCCCATTCTTATGACTGGGTACATCTTACCCTTCACAAGTACTTAGGTTCACCCCATTCTTATGACTGGGTACATCTTACCCTTCACAAGTATTTAGGTTCACCCCATTCTTATGACTGGGTACATCTTACCCTTCACAAGTACTTAGGTTCATCCCATTCTTATGACTGGGTACACCTTACCCTTCACAAGTACTTAGGTTCACCCCATTCTGATGACTGGGTACATCTTACCCTTCACAAGTACTTAGGTTCACCTCATTCTTATGACTGGGTACATCTTACCCTTCACAAGTACTTAGGTTCACCCCATTCTTATGACTGGGTACATCTTACCCTTCACAAGTACTTAGGTTCACCTCATTATTATGACTGGGTACATTTAAACCCTTCACAAGTACTTAGGTTCACCCATTCTTATGACTGGGTACATCTTACCCTTCACAAGTACTTAGGTTCACCCCATTCTTATGACTGGGTGCATCTTACCCTTCACAAGTACTTAGGTTCACCTCATTCTTATGACTGTGTACATCTTACCCTTCACAAGTACTTAGGTTCACCTCATTCTTATGACTGGGTACATCATACCCTTCACAAGTACTTAGGTTCACCCCATTCTTATGACTGGGTACATCTTACCCTTCACAAGTATTTAGGTTCACCCCATTCTTATGACTGGGTACATCTTACCCTTCACAAGTACTTAGTTTCATCCCATTCTTATGACTGGGTACATCTTACCCTTCACAAGTACTTAGGTTCACGTCATTCTTATGACTGGGTACATCTTACCCTTCACAAGTACTTAGGTTCACCCCATTCTTATGACTGGGTACATCTTACCCTTCACAAGTATTTAGGTTCACCCCATTCTTATGACTGGGTACATCTTACCCTTCACAAGTACTTAGGTTCATCCCATTCTTATGACTGGGTACATCTTACCCTTCACAAGTACTTAGGTTCACCCCATTCTGATGACTGGGTACATCTTACCCTTCACAAGTACTTAGGCTCACCTCATTCTTATGACTGGGTACATCTTACCCTTCACAAGTACTTAGGTTCACCTCATTCTTATGACTGGGTACATCTTACCCTTCACAAGTACTTAGGTTCACCCCATTCTTATGACTGGGTACATTTAAACCATTCACAAGTACTTAGGTTCACCCATTCTTATGACTGGGTACATCTTACCCTTCACAAGTACTTAGGTTCACCCCATTCTGATGACTGGGTACATCTTACCCTTCACAAGTACTTAGGCTCACCTCATTCTTATGACTGGGTACATCTTACCCTTCACAAGTACTTAGGTTCACCTCATTCTTATGACTGGGTACATCTTACCCTTCACAAGTACTTAGGTTCACCCCATTCTTATGACTGGGTACATCTTACCCTTCACAAGTACTTAGGTTCACCTGATTCTTATGACTGGGTACATTTAAACCCTTCACAAGTACTTAGGTTCACCCATTCTTATGACTGGGTACATCTTACCCTTCACAAGTACTTAGGTTCACCTCATTCTTATGACTGTGTACATCTTACCCTTCACAAGTACTTAGGTTCACCTCATTCTTATGACTGGGTACATCATACCCTTCACAAGTACTTAGGTTCACCCCATTCTTATGACTGGGTACATCTTACCCTTCACAAGTATTTAGGTTCACCCCATTCTTATGACTGGGTACATCTTACCCTTCACAAGTACTTAGTTTCATCCCATTCTTATGACTGGGTACATCTTACCCTTCACAAGTACTTAGGTTCACGTCATTCTTATGACTGGGTACATCTTACCCTTCACAAGTACTTAGGTTCACTTCATTCTTATGACTGGGTACATGTTGTTGATCCTTTTAGTTTTCTGTGCTTTTTGCTTTCTTTGTCTTCGTTCTGTGTCTTGTGTTCAATGTTGCCCACGTCTTTGGATTGTTCGTTCTTGACTGGCCCTTCGGGTTTCTCAAACGTTCTGAATCTATGTGTATCCAGTAACAAGACAACTTCAATATATAAAAAAGCATCTGTCAAGTTTTGAATTAACATTTCATTCCACGAACCCTTAAATAAATTAACAACTGATAAGTCGACAAGCAAGGAAGCACACGTCCTACCTATTGGAATACCGACAGTCTAATGAAAAACAACACCACCTAGCTAAACAAATATGCATCAATTAGAAAATACAGGGGGTTTTTTTATTTATAAATTCATCCTTTGTTTATTTTCTTCTTTCAGTGTGTGCATAGTTTTCATATTATACAGGTATTAGAGTCACGTTGGATGTAGACTGACACTTCTTTCAACGGCAGAGTGGGTGGTGGTCACATGGATATATTCCATTATTCCAAATAGACATCATCATGTAGTAAGGGACACAAAAGCAGAACAATTTTATAATCAACAAATAAATATCGATTCTGCTGTCTATATGAGGAATATACATGTTTACAAGCAAAAGACTTTCATAGCCTAAAATTATACAAGGTTTCCAGTTATAATTCTTATATGATATAGAATTTTGGAGCAAAAATCTGACATTTTTGCCTGATCTTCACTAAAAGATATACATGACCAACCACTATAAGACCACACATCTACACAAATTAATTAGCAACTGTGAAAAGTTTCTTTCAAATCCAAAATAGTCAGTGATTGTTGTTTAGCGCCGACTCAACAATTTTACAGCTATATCATAGTGAGAACAAGTTAATTTTCAATGAAATGATGATGAGGTCCGCTTTGTACTAGACCAACTTTACTTTACTTTATCCTGTATATGCCACCTATATCAGATGAACCACTGGCGTTGCTGTTAGTCGTCAGTGTGTAGCTCCTCCTCATCAGTCCACACAGTGAAATACCACACAAGTTGAATTGACTTCCAGTAAACACACAAACCTTATATTAAAACAATGTACTATTAACAATTAAAGTCATTAAAAAGTGATGTAAAAAAAGTGCTGTAAAAATGTGCTGTACATGACCAACCACTATAAGACCACACGACTTCACAGTCCTGAATAAAAATATCCATATGCAGTTCTGTGTTCATATATACACTGTACATTAGTTTATCAGGATCACAAATAAGTAAATAAATTCGAATGCGTCATCACTACAGCAAAAGTGAAACTCGTTTCTGATGCAAGTTGAAACACAGACCAGCAGCTATCTTTTCAATTCTGTGTTGTTGGTTTAATGACAAAAAAATGGAATCTTGAGCAGTCTATAATCAACTGAAGTAAGTTGCCACTATTATCAAGAAGTTCTTGCAGTAGTTTTGGACGTATAATGTCTATAAGGTAACATCTCAGTTTGTAGATAAATGGTGTTCTGATTTCCTCTAATGCTTTGCACTTAACAAGAAAGTGAAGACGGTCTTCAGGTTCACTTTAACATAGTTGGCAAGTTGGACTAGCAGAAAGTTTACTGAATTTTGATCGATCCTTTTCAATGTGTAAGTTCCACATGCTAACTTCGCTTTGACACAGGATCTGTTAACAGCATAGGGTTCAGCACCACCACTATACCATATATTGTGAGTTTTGCCAATCGTTACATCATCTACATTCAAATATTTCAAAGTTGTTTTGCTATTAACTTCATCTTAAAGTCCAGTATAAATTTACCGAGTCTGTAACAAGTTTTTTCCATTTTCTCTTGTTTGGAGGAGTTTCCATTAAATCATATGGCGACGAGAGATCATATATCTGAGTAATTTGGACGATTTTTATGCGATTTTTATGAACCAGCTTTTTGAGTCATTTGACTTGATGGCCAATTGTCTGTAGGCAATATTCTGCTCAACTGAGTTAGTGTTGGCTATAACATTTCTGAATGTACATAGCATGCGCTTATGGATCTGTCCTTCAATAGGTATCTGACCGAGCAATAATAATGCGACAATACTCTGGAAAGAGGGATGCATTTATTGAAAGAAGAAGGGGAATGCCCCAGCATTCGCAGTCCTCTCAGGAAGATGCTGAATTTGCTTTATGAGTTTGTTGAAATATAAATCGAGGTTTTTCACATCAATGGCAGATAGTTGGATGACATCAAGCCCGTAAAGAAGTCTCGGGATGACATAACAGTTTATCAGATGAATCGAAGCTCTTAAATTAAGACCACGCGTAGTTGGATTTTTAGTGCTAGCTCACTGAAACAACAGTCCGCGGATAGACATGTCGCCCTACTCGGACACATTATCCTGATTCCGAACCAACCAGTCTTTGATCTTTCTCCTTAATGCTGCGTGCTTAGCGGAGAAGCAATAAATAGCAATTTTTGAGTGTTTGGCTTGACCCGATCGGTGTTCGAACCAAACGATCTACCCCACTCGAGGCGAGGACGCTAAACATTACACCACCGATGCGGTGAAATGAGCACTCACAAACCATATACTCTTGACAGTGTATAATTTATATGAAATAAAGGGTCATAACTGGGGATGGCAACGAGTACCCGGTTAACCGGGTACTCGATCAAACATTCGATTATCGAATACCAAAATCGGTATTCGGTTACTCGGGAAACTTTTTTTTATGAAAATAATGATAAAATTTTCCGGACAATAAATAATTAATGTTAGATATAATAGAAATCGTACACATAAACCAGCGCTTGGCATATGTTTACATAACAATTATTGGTTAATTAAATGGTAATTGATCTCTGATCTGTTTATTCCCCCGGCAAAACACTAGCTTGTAGGTTAACCAAACAAAGTGATTAAACTGGTATGAACACAATTCGAATTATAGTATTGAACTATTAAAAGTGTGTTTGAATTGAATTTCGAGAGATAAGGCTGTGGAAATGCCACCTCCTACATCTAAAGTTTGGAAGTTTTTCAAACGATGTAATGACTCGAAAACTGTCAAATGCCAGTAACTGATTCTCTTACGTGGTGAAAAGATAATTCCGATAAATATTCAAGACTTTCGTTTCTTGCACGCCGATATTTAGCTGTTCCGTCAACATCTGTTCCGTCGGAAAGAATCTTCTCGGCAGCTTCGCAACAGACTGTCATCGTCTTGAATCGACCGAATAACAATCATGAATGTGACATGACATAACCTGGTATGTAAATAATATGTAATGTGTTATAAATAATAAATTTATATTTTTAAATTTGTTATCATTCAACTGAATCTTTACAATTATAGTTGAAATATAAAACTTTGAAATAATGAAAAGAAAGGAAGAAAACAGAAGTATCATTACACCCAGCTGTACCTTTTTTAAACCGAACAAAATAAATTTTCTACCGAGTAACCGGGTACTCGATCGGAAACCTGACCGAGTAACCGGTTATAAGGTTTTAATCGATTTGACATCCCTAGTCATAAACCTAACATACATTTCCTGATCTACTGGAAAAGTAGACATTCACATCTACTCGCCATGGTAAGCAACTATATAAAGTTCTATTTCAAGCCAAACAAAATACCCTATGCAGTTTGTCAGTGGCTTGCGGATGATCGATGGTTTTCTCCGGTTTCCTCTACAAAGATATAACTGAAATATTGTTGAAAGTGGCGTTAAACACCATAACCCCCTTTATTATGCATAATGTTCTATGTAAATAAAGGGACAGTCTCTAACAAATGTTCACGCCTTCTAGAAAAGATTATGTACACATCTACAAATGTTGATAAGCAAATATGTAGTTATATTCCAATCCAACAAAACTGTAGAACTGGCACTCACAAACTAGGATTAGTTTTATGGTGCTAAACGCCACTTTCAACAATATTTCACTTACATCGTGGCGGTCAGTTTTATTGGTGGAGGAAACAGATGTACCTGGTGAAAAACACAGACCGGCCACAAGTCACTGACAAACTTTTTCACATAAGTTTGTATCCAGGAATCGAGGACACCTCGACATGAACAGGATTGGAATTCACAAGGTTATTGGTTATAGGCACTGATAGCATATGTAGTTGTAAATCCAACTACCATATAATCACGACCATGATACTTGTGCATAATTTTTATGTAATAAAGGGCCATAACTCTAACAAGTTTTCTGACTTTCCAGAAATGATATGCACAACTACACATGATAATCAACTATTTCAGAAGATTAAAAGATTAAAATGTAGTTTATCAAACTAACACATCTATTCCCTGGACAGATGAAAATCTTGGGTGGTGCAGTGAAAATACTACTAGATGAGTGAGACCTTTTATCTAAATGAGCACCTTACTAAATATCTACTTTTATAAAAAAAAAAAAAAAAAAAAAAAAAAAACAAACAAACAAAAAAAACAACAAAAAAACTAGAGGCTCAGTGAGCTGAGTCTGTGTCACTCACATTTCATTCTGCTTTGAGGAAACTTAATACAGAAACTTCCATAGGTGCTTCCCACCAAATTTCAATTCATTTGGCTAAGCAGTTTCAGAGAAGATTTAAAGAAATCGACCAACCAGAAACAAGAATTGCCTATGACAGCCATGTTTGTTAACGGATCGGAATGAAATTATCAGTCTTTATAGAGAACCTTCCATAGATGCTTCCTACCAAGTTTCGGTTCATTTGGCTTAGCAGTTTCAGAGAAGAAGATTTTTAGAAACCGACCAATCAGAAACCAGAATTGCCTGTGGTGGCCATGTTTGTTAACGAATAGGAACGAAATGTGCAATCTTTACAGAGGACCTTCCATAGATGCTTCCTACCAAGTTTCGGTTCATTTGGCAAAGCGGTTTCAGCGGAGAACCTTTTCTAGAAATCAAACAATCAGAAACAAGAATTGCCTGTGGTGGCCATGTTTGTCAACGGATTGGGACGAAATGGGCAATCGCTATAGAGGACCTCCCATAGATGCTTCCTACCAAGTTTCGGTTCATTAGGCTAAGCAGTTTCAGAGGAGAAGATTTTTTGGAAATCAACCAATCAGAAACAAGAATTGTCTGTGGCGGCCATGTTTGTAAACGGATCGGGACGAAATGAGCAATCTTTATAGAAGACCTTCCATAGATGCTTCCTATCAAGTTTCGGTTCATTTGGCTAAGCAGTTTCACAGGAGACGATTTAAAAAATTTGCCAATCAGAAACAAGAATCGCCTGTGGCAGCCATGTTTGTTAACGGAACAGGACGAAATGAGCAATCTTTAGAGACGACCATCCACAGATGCTTCCTACAAAGTTTCAGTTCATTTGGCTGAGGGGTTTCAGAGGAGAAGATTAAAATGTGAAAAGTTAACGGACGACAGACGCCATGTGATGACAAAAGTTCAAATTGTCTTTGGCATGGCGAGCTAAAAATTTAATTCTCTTATCAGGAGTGACATTACATTATGTAAATGACCAATGTTTGGAGGTGAAGCCAAGCATAATCTTCTGATTCCATATATGCTTCAATGTTAATTAATTATTTGAAATTGTTCATCAATAAAAGTTAAATATATCAATTATATTCACCTCTGGTCCTTACTGACACTAAATAAAATCTCTATTTGATTTTCTTTTAAAGGTTTATTTTAAATTATAAAAATAAAATTTTTCATTTAAAGAGGCAAGATCCGAAGGATGCTTGCTGGTTTCACCTACTTCGATTAATAAATGCCAAGGTGTCTGGACAAGACCATACTCATGGGGCCTCTGGGTCTGTTATTGTATGGTAACTGAATTTGCAATAAATGGCTATGCTGAGTGAAACATAATATGACTGCAGCATTTCGACAAGAGATAGTTGAACTAGAATATATTAAAAGAATGTGTTGACACAGTATTTTGCTCAACACAGACAATTGCTGGATCTACTGTATTTTGGGCAATTGTTTATTTAACTATTTTAAGCACACGCTCCTTTTAGGCCCTTTAATCTGGAAACCATAAGAACTAACTTGGTCAAAAATGATTGAAAAACAAAAAAGAACCAATTGGTCCTATGTAAAAACTATGTCCTGCAGTGGTAGTCATCTTGGAATTCCGATCAACATAAAAAACACAAAGTTTGTATAAAGGACCTTCCAATGATTGATTTCCAACTGAGTCCCCCATAAATCTACGACTTGAGATGGTGGCTAGCTTGGATTTCCAATCGGCATAAAAAACCTGAATTTGTAGAGGCCCATCAAATGAACATTCCTGAAACGTTTGGTTTCAATTATCCAAGTGGATTCAGTAAAGAAGCGTTTTAAAACATTTTCCCATAAGGTCCAATGTTAAACTAAGTTCTGCCATAGCTGCCATCTTGAATTTTATATCAGAACAAACAACCTAAACTTTGTAGAGGACCATCCAATGAACATTCATGTACAGTCAGGCTTCAATCAGATTTGCGTTTTGAAACATTTTTCCAATAGGGTCCAATGTTAAACTAAGTCCTGCCGTAGCCATCATCTTGGATTTCATATCAGAACAAAAAACCTAAAATTTGTAGAGGACTATCCAGTGAACATTCCTGTGTAGTTTGGATTGAGTCTGATTTATAGTTTCTGAGAAGAAGGCATTTCTGATACAGTTTGATTTTGGGGTTTTTGTCTCATTGACATTTACCCCATATTTCATTATATTCATATTTCAACATTTTCCCATAGGGTCCAATGTTAATCTATGTCCTGCGGTGGCAGCCATCTTGGATATACGATCGGCATAAAAAACTCAAACTTTTTAGAGGACCTTCAAATGATTATTCCTGGGCAGTTTGGTTTCAAACATTTTTCCCATAGGGTCCGATGTTAAACTAAGTCCTGCCGTAGCCGCCATTTTGAATTTCATATCGGAACAAAAAACATAAAGTTTGTAGAGGACCATCCAATGAACATTCATGTACAGTTTGGCTTTAATCATATTTGCAGTTTCTGAGAAGAAGGCATTTGAATATTTTCCCATAGGGTCCAATGTTAATCTATTTCCTGCGGTGGCGGCCATCTTGGATTTCCGATCGGCATAAAAAACCTACATTTTGTAGAGGACCTTCCAATGATCATTCCTGGACAGTTTGGTTTAAATTGTCCAAGTGGTTTCAGAGAGGAAGCGTTTTGAGACACTTTTCCCATAGGGTCCAATGTTAAACTAAGTCCTGTTGTAGCCGCCATCTTTTTCATTTTATATCGGAACAAAAAACCTAAACTTTGTAGAGGACCATCCAATGAACATTCCTGTCTAGTTTGGATTCATTCTGATTTGTAGTTTCTGAGAAGAAGAAGGCATTTGAACATTTTCCCATAGGGTCCAATGTTAATTTATGTCCTGCGGTGGTGGCCATCTTGGATTTCCGATCAGCATAAAAAACAGAAACTTTGTAAGAGGACCTTCCAATGATCATTCCTGGGCAGTTTGGTTTCAATTGTCCAAGAGGTTTCAGAGAAGAAGTGTTTTGAAACATTTTTCCCATAGGGTCCAATGTTAAACTAAGTTCTGTCGTAGCCGCCATTTTGAATTTCATATCGGAACAAAAAACGTAAAGTTTGTAGAGGACCATGCAATGAACATTCATGTACATAATGGCTTTAATCATATTTGCAGTTTCTGAGAAGAAGCCATTTGAACATTTTCCCACAGGGTCCAATGTTAATCTATGTCCTGCTGGGTGGCCATCTTGGATTTCCGATCCACATAAAAAACAGAAACTTGGTAAAGAACATTCCAATGATCATTCATTTACAGCTTGGGTTCAGTCAGTTCATTAGTTTCAGAGAAGAGGATCTTTGAAATTTCAGCCAATCAGAGAATATTATTGGCCCTGGCAGCCATGTTGAATATCCGACTGGAAAGAAAAACAAAAATTTGTAGAGGACCATCAAAGGAACATTCCTGCTAAGTTTGGTTCCAATTGGCCCAGTGGTTTCGGAGAAGAAGCTTGAAATGTGAAAAGTTTACAGACGACAGATGCCAAGTGATGGCAATAGTTACCTTTGGTCCAGGTGAACTAATAATTAGACAATCAATTCAAGATAATAAAAAAAAAAAACATCAAACATGTCAAAATTAGATGAAAAATATAAATTGTGTATACTGGTAACTTCCAGGGAGAAAAATCTTACCATTATCTAGAGCTATTTTCAAACCACACACACCAACACACCAGATATAGAAAGTTGTAAAAATGGAGGGTTGGTTTGTTAGATTACCACATTCTAGTAAAAATGTATTATAAAAAATCAACAGCTATAAAATGAAATCTGTCAATGCCTTTTTTTTTCATAGATAAAATAGATAAATCCGGTGTACATGGAAATAAAGTTGGTGGACTCTTAGGAGGGCTAACACACCCGACACCATCATAAGAAAACTATGAGTATAGAACTGAAAAAAGGGCCGTCGTAGACGTGATCGTATGGTAGTTGGATATACAACTACCTATGCAAACAGTGCCTATCACCACTGATGTTGTGAGTTCGAATCTTGATCAGGGCGAGGTGTACAACATTATGTGATAAAGTTTGTCAGTGACTTGCAACAGGTCGATGGTTTTCTCTGGGTCCTCCGGTTTCCTCCACCAATAAAACTGACTGCCACGATATAACTGAAATATTGTTGAAAGTGGCATTAAACACCATCAAACAAACAAACAAACAATAAGTAAACTATTGTAATAGGCAGAAATAAAAGCTTAACATTGTTTCCATAATATCATTTATTTGTTGATGTCTGGCATTCAATCATCCCTCCATACCTTGCATATGTATAATGGTGTTAATGCTATATATAGAATGCTGGTAATCACATGACCCTAAAAGGTAATCACATGACCATAAGATGTAATCACATGACCATAAGATGAAATCTGTAAATGATGTGTCTAAAATCATGGATTTTTTTTGTAAGAATTTATAAACAACATTTTTATATGTAATACAAATATACAAGTTTTGTTACATCATGTGAAACTTTTCATTTTTTCTTATAATTCCTAATATTATTTGTGTTTCTTGTTTCATTACTCAAATAAATCATACAATTTCACACCTGGTTATAAACAGCCATATTCCATACAACAGCAAATTAAAAATTAATATGCCTAATGATGGCCACATTGGATTTCAGATTAAGATAACACAAAATTAAGAACGTTTTTTCATTATTGTTCAAAGAACATTTCTTAGAACTTCAACACAAATACCATGTGGCTTCAGTGTCAGTGTATAATTTTTTTTTCCAAATTGAAGTCATTAACAAAATATAACTTTAATAGCAGCCATGTTTGATGTCAAAGGTGAAGTTAAATAGGCATCTTTTATGACAACCCTGTAATTTTTCCTCAAATTTCTTTTTCAAAATGGCCTTTAATCTCAGAATAAAGATTTTTTTCTATATTGGATCCAATGAAAAACGATATTGTTTCTGTAATGACAATGTATAACGTCAGACTGGAATGAAATGAGTAAACTTTTTTTAAAGAGCATTGACAATTTCTCTAAAGTTAGTTCAAATTTCTCAACGGTATCAGAAGATATTTTTTTCATCCAAGGCTAAACAGATACTATTATGACATCTTGTGGTGAGATTGGATGTTAGATTAAAACCTAAGAATATTTTATTTCTATGCATGAGTCACATAACAGAAGTCAAGTAATGACAAAAGATCAACTGACCAAAGGCCAGGTGATCTTACAATGAAATTGTCTTTTCTTTTGAAGATATCTATACTCTGTGTCATGACTTTACTTTATGGCCCATTTTAATATTTTCCTTTGACAATTGAAATGCATGGAAATATCAAACAAATTGTCTTTTTTATTTTAAATTCTTTACCTTGCTACACAATCATACCCTGGATATGTTAGAAAAGATGTGAAAATATTTTTGTTGGGAACAAAAATGGATACTATACTTACTTCAAAATCAAAAATTAGTTCCACTACTTTTTGAATTTTTTAATTTCTGTGTAGTAGTAGTGTACCTTTACTTTTTTGGTGGGTTTTTTTCGCTACAATATTTTTACCAATAGATCAACCCCATACATATTGTTAATAATTCATTTGAAAACAATGTTGATTTGTGAAATTTAATTTAATATTAATTAGTTGCTGTTAATTAATTGGAGGTATTCTAATGACTTAAAATTTTCGTTAATGTTAGTATAAATTATTATTTAGATACCTTTTTTTTAAGAAAGGATAAATATGACCTATTTTTTTTACAACATCAACACGGAAACTCTCTATTTCAAATATTTAGAGATTTCAAGTGTTTAACCATACCTATTTAATACTGAAAAAAAAAAAAAAAAAAAACATACAGAACAAAATATTGAACAGTATTGGTCACACAAAAGAGATGTTTCTGAACACAAACTTTTGATTGGCAGAAACTAATGAACCAACCATAATATAATTACAAAAGATTGTGCAACATAAATGGCATTATGAATACCAGAGGCTTCCAAGAGTCTGTATTGCTCAACTGATTTTAATTGGTAACAAACAAAATTAAATTCTGAAATTCCTCATCAGAAAGTGGTTGTTCTTTGAGAAAACTTCCTACAATGTTACATTTCACTCATTTAACATAATCTTCTAGTTGTAGGTCAATATTTAGTTGAAGTCTATGGTTTCTGAGATTTGTTTTACAAATTTTTATCTATAAGAATGCATCATTGGTTCTACGGTAAATTATGTTATGGTAAAAGCAGCATTCTTGATTTAAGGTCGACACTAAAATCTGAAAATTAGTAGAGGCCATCTTATGTTTATTTGTCCATCATTTTGTTTAAATGTGTGCACATGTTTCAAAGAAGGAACTGTTTGCATGTATTTCTCTTGATGTTCTATATCTAATAATGCTCTACACCCTGCCCACCTTGTATTTTAGGTTTGGGCTAAGTTTAGGATTATGGTGTTTAATGCCACTTCAACAATATTTCAGTTATATCGTGGTGGTCGGTTTTGTTGCTGGAGGAAACTGGAGATAACCACCGACCTGTCACAAGTCACTGATTGCACAGCTAGTTCTAAATCCAACTACCATACGATCACGACCATGACAGCCCCCTAAAAATTAAAAGTGGAATATTGTACAATTGTATAATTTGTTGATCATTTCAATTAAATATGTGATTGTTAAACTAAGTTCTGTGGTAGGAGGCATCTTGGTTTTACGGTCGGAGTAAAACAACTCAAAATTGGTACATGACCATCTAATCAACATTTCTAAGATATCACACACAACCCAGCAGTTTCTGAGAAGATTAATCAAATTAAAATTTAGCCAATCCGAACATATTTTCGGCCAATGCAGCTAAATTGAATTTCTGATCAGCACCAAACACTCTAAATTTACATTAGTCATTAGTGCTATATATATTAATTGCATGTCTTTTATGTACTTATTTAATGTAACAAATTGTAATCTGGAGAAGACTTTATAAGTTTGTTTAACTTGTGTCTGATCCATTTTGTCTATTTAATTGGCAAATAAAATATGCTTAAACTAAACTCTAAATTTACAAAGTGTCACCTTATCAACATTCCTGCCAAGTTTTGTTCAAATTCGACGGGTGATTTTGTACCAGATTGAAATGTGACGATGACAGATGCAAAGTATTGACAACAGCTCATATCATTCTTAGTCAGGTGAGTCAACAAAAATTACAATTAAAAAAAAATGTGGACCTATTTTTATTAATTACTACAATTTGCATGTAAACATTCAGTTTTGCTATAATAAATATATACCGACACATACAAATCATATCAATCAAACATTCAATATAAGATAGAAATTGTAGTTTAAACCGAGTGATCACAAGTCATTAATGTTGTATTTTAATATAAACATTCAGAACCAACTAGGTTTCTCAATATCTATGAAAAAAAAAAAAAAAAACTTGTTTGTTGCAGATTTTCAAAACATTAAATCAAGACAAATAATCTTTGATAATTCTAGATAAAATAAATAAAACAATATGGCATTCAATATACATTATTTTGTATGGGATTTTGAGCATTTTAAGTTCTTTTTAACACAATCGTCTACTCTTCGTTGTCAATTACTTTATATCTTTGAAGTAAGATTTTGGAATATTTAGATTTCTTACTTAAACTCATAAACATGACTCCAGTAAATTGATCATTACAAAAAAAATATCATTAAGTTAACCCATATTTGCAATGAAAAGCAAATCTAAACCATTTATGGAGGCTTTTTAAAAAAGTTTTTAACCAATTCAATTAAGTATCTGTAATAAAAATTTAACTTTGTTTTCTTTCAATTAAAAAATTCATTAACTAACCCATAGTTGTCATAAAAAGCAAATCAAAATCGTCTCTGGAGGATTTTTTTTTTTTTTTTTTTTTTTTTTTAAACAAATTCCATTACGGCAAGTATCTGTGCTAAAATTTTATTTTCAAAATCTTTATTGTCATGTCATCTTATTATATATACCTGCTGTTTTACATTAACACATTTGTACTGTCATTATTCCCCAACGGAATGTTATAAACACAAACCATGGCACTCATTTTCTTTACATGTCTTATTTAAAGAAACAATCAAAATAATCAATGGTGCTGAAAATATTCTTTATTTTATGATAAAAATCAATGCCATAAACACAATTTGTTTGTTTTGATCAATTATTTTGTGATTTAAGAATGGACTTTCAACTATACAGAAATGCTTTGAAATGCCACCACCCTCACCCTTGTGAGTAACTGGCAATCTTATCTTACATAAACTAGAACTAGATATAAACACAATTCATAATAACAAGAGGAAAATGCTCTGGTGATCTTGACATATGCCTTAAAATCACAAATAATTGTGCCAAAAAAACCTGTAAATTAAACAAACATAATTATTCATCTCGTTACTTTTTAAAACTGTCAAAACACCAATGGTTTTTTAGTGCAGCTTTGTAAAAATTCCTTTCATTTTATTTTGCTTGGAACTCACTTTTTATAAGCATATATATTTTTATTTTTATTTTTAAAGCAATGTTTATCAAAGCTTACATCATAATTTTTACTTTTTTTTTTTATAATAAATATTGTTTTTTATAACACATATATGTATGTATATATAATATATATATCTTAGTGGAAGACATTTAATACACAACACAGGAAGTGAGGGATAAAAATATTATTTAAAATTAAAAGTTTAATAATAAGCAGAAATAAAAATGCTTCATATCAAATTAACAAAATTTCAGCCGAAAATTTTGACAAAAATATTCAATCATTTGAAAAACTGTTTTGATAAATATCCTGATTTGAAAAAAAATCCATGAGAATTTTCACGGAAATGCCATAACCATATGGTTATACCTGGAAATATTAAATTGGAAGGGAGGGGCGCATACATTTTTATTGTTCGTAGTTAATAAATTCCAAGGGTGGTGCTACGGAATAGCCCCATTCACCTATCCAATACACTTTCCTATGATATCCTATTTCACTTACTATTTTTATTATAGTTGAGAGTTAAAATAAACAAATTTAAAGATAAAGAATGCTATGTAATTGCAAAAGAATGCATTCGAAGCAACATTAGTCATTACATAAAAAAAAAATTCCCTGGGTGCAAATTTAATTATCCATTCAGGGCTCTCACTACTTTCAAATTAGAGGGATAAGTGACTTCTCTTTCAGAGAGCTCACAGGGAGAAGTGGGATACAACAGAGAGAAGTGGGGAGACTTTTGGGAGAAGCTAATGCGATTAATCGAAACATTGTTTCGCGACCTCTCTGACGTTCCCCTTCCCAAATTTAGTAAATAGTTAAAAAGTTGTCTGAACTGATTTGTTCTGGGTTTTTTTTTATTCACAACTACCTTAAAGACATCTATTCAATGTCACATTTTTTTTCTGTCTACCTTGACTATTGGAGTCTTGCATACCAGTGAATTTTATATGTACCCCCACCCCCCTTTTCCTTTTGAAATATTACTGTGTTGTGATCCAATACCACACAAATTGTAATAACTCATATTTGTATGATCTTCAGCAGAAGAACGATGTCTCTGTCAATTTGCGCAATGGTCCAACTATATATAGGAGTACAGTACAGTAGGGAATGAAAATATAGCACAAACGTAAATTGCCACTGATAGTCAAAAACTGAAGAAAGTAAATGCTGCAATTATCATTTGCCAGACCTCAAATCAGATTGCAACAACGGAGGAAAGCTACTGTTGTTCAAAGTTTATTTTTTAATTGGATATGTGTTAACGTTTGTAAACACATGTCTGTATGTAAATAAACAGTTCGATAGATCGTAATATTAACTCGGTGTCGAGTATAAAATACCAATGCAGATGGATAAATATCTGAAGCGTCTATGTGCATTTCAACGAATTTTGAATTGCAATCTTCGCATATATGAACATATTTGATATGAGAACTATGAATTTTTTGTCACAAAAAATAAATCAAAAGTTTGTTTTGTTGAAAGTAGTTTCGGACAAAAAGTTTGGTCAACATTTCCCATAGCACAGTACCGCATTTGCGTCCCTTTACCAAAATGGCACCATTGTTGTTTGTTTACGAAAAACAAATACAAATAGTTTTATTTTAAGCCGGGCATATATAAACAATAAACAAAACCTCTAATGAACGAAATTAAAGTTTCTATAAACCGTAATGGATTATTTTCCAAGAAAATCACTTTCAAAATACTTAATAACGGATACGATAGATTTCAATAAACACGTGCACGATATCGACATTTTTATAAATGACAAGTGGAGAAAATACACGGGCGGCGACATAGGGCAACTCTTCAAAATTACAAGGTGCCTTGAACTTTGCTATTGACCAACGAGAAAGCAAAGTCAACCTTCACAAGGCGACTTCTTCGCCCGAATCACCCTCCAACGTGAGCCCTGCCATTAAGCTTGTTTATATATGTTTATTTTTAGAGAAAAAAAATAGGAAGATTTTCAGTTCTCCTTCTTTCAGGCCTAAGTGACATTAGCCAACTTTGGCAATCTTGTTTAGGCCCTTTGGTGTTGTTACTCACATAGACTTTTATATTATTTTGCTTTCCAATCTTTTGATTATGATGGAAGTTTATTCCAGAAATGCTTACTTACACACATAACTTGATATCTACTTTTTTATTTCAATTAAAGTTGGCTTCAGGATAGAATAAAATATATGTTAAAGAAAATTGAAATTAGATCTTTCAAAGAAAAATCAAAATGAAAAAAAGAATAAATAATAAATAACACTCAGGAATACCAGAAAATTATACATTAATATTGAATAGGCATACCTGGTATAAAAGAACTTCCTATTTTAAGAAGTCACAATAATCTTTAGTTTTATGAAAAGAAAATTTTAAATAGTGAGTCAACAATTCCTTCAATATAAACTCAAATCACTGAAAACAAAAAATACCTGAACATCAGCCATTGCAATTATAATACAAATATCATCTGCAAGTTTAGCTTTAATGTGAAACTCTTGTATCAATGTTAGTTCATGGTCTTTGTCCATATTGAGCCTTGTTGCTTTCAAACTTTATCTTGGAGATGTACATTTTTTATTTATAAACTACTGTTATGATTATATATTTTTTTCTTTATTAAAATACTGATGAGTAAATCTTTGTTCCACAAAAAAAGTTTGTCATAAAATTAAGTGCATCAGATTTTACAGCTAATGTTGTTCTATTTTAATTTTTATTGGTTTTTGTTTGTTTATTTGTTTTCTTATTGATTGCATTTGTTTATCGTTTTGTTCAAAAGATAGAAGATTAAGTTAAAGAAGAGAAAAAGATAAAATGATCAAGATCAGAAAATTGGTGTTAAGCACCAATCAATTTCAATCAATATCAGAAGAAGAAATAAACATAAAATATCAAGTTTATTTATAAACTTTACAATTAATACAACAAGGTTGCTTGCATTGCAACAGGAGAGAGAGGTAAATTATTTCATAAATAACTTCCCTCAACTTCAGAATATAGTAATACCCTGTTTATTTTTTACAGAAAATAAATTACTTGTAGAAGACAAGATTATATTCTGCAACCATCCCTGCCACATGCCTTACTGACACTACCAAAAGTCATTTAAACCATAATTATTTTCGGTTTATTTTGTAATTAAAATAATTTGAGTGACGACAATGATGTCACAAAATTAACATTGAATTCAACATGACAAGAATAAAATAGCTCCATATGTCTAATATTTCATAGGCACAGAATTTTTCAAACAAAAATCATATCATTTCACATTTAAGAAAAGTTTCTATCAATTGTAAATTAAAATGATTAAACTGTTTCATTTCCTTCATTGTTATTTTTTTATGTCTTCTAAGGTTTCATAAGAATTGTCAAATTAAGTAATTCAACTCTCAATAATAAAGAAGGAAAAAAAATGCCTAACATTTGAATAGAATAAAACACGAAACAAAATATAAATAATTAACATATACTAATAAAACATGTACAAAAATTACAGTTCTCTTGGCAAAATATAAATGTGTATTTTTTTTAAGGTTTATATTATGATAAAACAATTCAATGTCAAAAAATAAACATTTTTGGGGAAACCTGATTTGTTTGTAAACATTTCTATTCAAGATAAATATCAAACATTTCCTGTTGCTAATCCATTAACAATTCTTGTCCATAATTCTTTACGACAGGATTTTGACCGTCTCAGACTCTGCAGAAGTTCTTGAAATTGTATCATGCCTCCTTGAGTCAAACAGAATGCATTTCTTGCACTACAGACAGTGCTTACAAAGTCATCATAATCTGCCTGGTTGATATGGTGTATACGCTGATGGGCACATTGTATAAACCTGCAATATAAAGTAAAATTGAATACACTTATTATTTCTCTGGATTTTCTTTAACCCTTTCCCTCATGAGATCTGACCAATAAGAAACATTTTCAACTCCACATTCCTCTAAGGATACAGTGTAGCTATTTTCAACAATGTTTTATAAAAAATATCAAACATGACCTTCATTTGAAGCTTTTTGAGATATATATAGAAAGCAAAAACAAAATCCTATTGACATCAGGTGCTTGCAATCCTTTTAAACTCACGCTAACAGTATTTTCTAAAGTGGTTAAAGATTATTGTGTAGTTTTATGGTGCATGGTGTTTAACCCCACTTTCAACAATATTTCAGTTATATCATGGCGGTCAGTTTTATTGGTGGAGGAAACCAGAGTACCTTGAGAAAACCTCAGACCTGCCGCAAGTCACTGACAAACTTTTATCACATAATGTTGTATCGAGTACACCTTGCCATGAGCAGAATTCGACATCACAGCCTTAGTGGTGATAGGCACTGATTGCATAGGTAGTTATACATCCAACTACCATACGATCACGACCATGACGGCCCCTCAACAGACCACCAACAACTATCACTTTGGGTTCACCCATCCATACGTGTCACGATGTAATCTTAGTTGTATTACATATCCTTTAATTTACTTTGTAAAATATTTAACTGTATCTAACTGGAAACTAGATATCATGGAGATGGAATCCATCTGTGGGCCCCTCCATAAATAACTGTGGTAAAAAATTGATCATGCAGTGTGCCATTTCTGTTTCATGATAAAAGTGAATTGAATACAGTAAAATCTGTAGCTGTCCTTTAAATTGAGGTTGTTATTCAAAAGCTATTGCACAAGAGTAAAGTTGAAGGGGGGCTCTTTTGGTCTTTGTAGCCAATAATGAATATCACTTATTCAAAACAGAAATCACACTAGAAGACTGGAGGGAGAATATGATGCTGACATATCACTGTCCCTCAAATCTTCCATAGTGCATTATAGAAGCATTACAAAAAAAACTTAAAAACATAAGATTTCTTACCTAACATATACCATAGTGACAATTAATAATCACTTTAGGCGTCAATGACGAAGTATCAAAATGCCACGAACAAGATGACACAAGTTTGTTACGGTAAAATCACTAATTCAAGTTCAAGGTCAAAAGTTTCCAACAATGGTACACGACACATCGTCTGGAGGTAGTCTACCTACATGCCAAATATGAAAAACCTATCTTGAACGACAAAAAAGGTTACAGCCCGGACACGATTTGTTACGGACGCAGGGACCGATTTGACCTTGAGGTCAAAATTCAAGGTTAAAGATCACCAACAATGGTATGCGACACATCGTCTGGAGGTGGTCTACCTACATTCCAAATATGAAAAGCCTGTCTTGAACGACAAAAAAGTTACAGCCTGGAAACGAATTGTTACAGACGCAGGGACCGATTTGACCTTGAGGTCAAAATTCAAGGTCAAGGTCACCAACAATGGTATGCAAAACATCGTCTGGAGGTGGTCTACCTACATGCCAAATATGAAAAGCCTGTCTTGAACGACAAAAAAGTTACAGCCCGGACACGATTTGTTATGGACGCACGGACCAGTTTGACCTTGAGGTCAAAGTTCAAGGTCACCAACAATGGTACGCGACACATCGTCTGGAGGTGGTCTACCTACATGCCAAATATGAAAAGCCTGTCTTGAACGACAAAATAGTTACAGCCCGGACACGATTTGCTATGGATGCACGGACCAGTTTGACCTTGAGATCAAAGGTCACCAACAATGGTACGCGACACATCGTCTGGAGGTGGTCTACCTACATGCCAAATATGCAAAGCCTTTCTTGAACGACAAAAAGTTACAGCCCGGACACGATTTGTTACAGACGCACGGACTGATCACTATAGGGCGTCCGACACTTTGTGGCGGGGCCCTAATTAAAAATATACATAGGGCATGTGGTTATTTTAAATTTCTCATTCCCCAAGAGGATTGATAGTGTTATCAGAACACCAATAAATCTAACACCTACAAACTTTTGAAATTATTCTGTCACCTATGATAAATAAAGGGTTTGTTGCTATAATGCTGTGACATTAACTTGATACTTACATTTGTAGACATTTCTGTATAATAGGATTTAGTATGGTAGACCTCAGATGGTTCTGTGCAATGGTTGGATTGTTTCTGGCCAACACATGAGCTGCTTCTAATGCAATGTCATACAAAACAAATGGACTCACTACAGCATTCACTGCACTCATACAAAACTGCTGGATATAATTTGTTCCTGGAGGAAAAAAATTATCTTTTTGTATTAAGGCAGAAATCCCTATTAGTCAGGGCTTTCAATATTTTCAAGTCTTCACTATTTACAGGTGGTACTTTTTTAAATTTAAATTGGAACAATTTTCATGAATATTTTATATAACACTCTTTAAAATCAGGAGGTACCAAAGATCATTTTATGCGGGTAAAAGTACCTGGAACTGCCCCTTATTGAAAGGCCTGCTATTAGTCTTAATACTTTAAATAAAGAAAAATTAAAATCATTTTAAATAGTTACTTTTCTTACTTGTGACAATGTAAATTAAGTTTTCTTACTTGTGACAATGTAAATTAAGTTATTTCAGTTCTACTTGTCTCCAATATTTTTTCTGTCTGAATAACACAACATTTTTAGTATATTTTAAACCCAATTCATCCAAACATGGACATTTCCAAAACTGTATCAGTGTGATTGTATTTAAACCAAGGTAACATTAACCTGGTTATCTTATTTCAAGTATTAAATTGGCATTAACTAGGTTATAACACATTTTATAATATATTACAATAACTAATGATCACAATCTCCATTTTGCACATGCATGAGATAAATTAAAAAAAAATATAGTTCTATTTTTCCAAATTGTATTAAATGTAGTAAAAATAATAATAAAAAAACCAGGTCAGTTGTAATGATCGTCATGGAACCAGACCATATTTTCGTATAATCAAGGTCAATATAACCTATTGTTCGCTTCCTTATTGAAGAGATCCTCTAAGCAAAACACTTTTAACAGTCAACTCCTGCAAACATAATGCAGGCCTTTCAATAAGGGGCGGTACCAGGTACTTTTACCCACCTAAAATGGTCTTTGGTACCTCCTGATTTTAAAGAGTGTTGTATAGGATATTTATGAAATTTGTTCAAATTTTAGTAAAAAGTACCGCCTGTAAATAGTGAAGTACTGGTTGACTTGAAAAATATTGAAAACCCTGCATAATGAACAAAAAATTGTAGCCTGTAAAAATTACATTAACGGGGAAAATGGAAAAAATGATATAACAAAGCAAAAATCAAATCTAAAAATAAATCTTGTCAGAAAAGATATATGTAATTACCTAATTTAACTGCTATGTTCAAAAGCCATTTAACATCTTCTCCATAAGGTGGATTGCGTGCATACTTTGTTTGTGGTCTATCGTCATGTACTCTTCTAGCTAAAGTTTCCATTGCTAACATTCCAGTGCGGAAGGCAGCACTGAGATAATTGAGTTGAGCTGGGTTATGATGACCAGATGCTACTGTGTGAACATGTGGAGGGCTTGGAGAATCAGAATCTAGTTGTTGGTCTACAGGATGCATAGATTGTACATTCGCTGAGGATGAAGGTGGTGTCTGTACAGTACTAACTTGGCATTGTGTGTGACTAGGAAATACCTGTATGGCCGGTCCTATCTGTCTGAATGGTGACGCTCCCTGGGAATATAAAGCTGGAGGCGTATTATGAATTCCGATTGGCTGGCCTTGATATGTAAATGTCGTGACATATGGATGATGGATGGGGATATGTTGATGATGAATTTGGTTGCTGAAAGGTGGGAGCTGCTGGACGTAACTGTAATGCTGAACGAAGGCTTGATGTGGGATCTGATGAGGTGGAGGCTGGGGTATGGTAGCATATGATAATACCAGTGGCTGTGCTGGCATCTGGTTGTTGGGTGGTAATGTGGCACTTGCTAATGTGACTGTATTATGTGGTGATGGTGAACTGAATGGTATAACTGGAAGAGTCGATGGACTGCCACGCTCAATTGGACCTGATGATACTGCATGCACTTCTTTGTTATCTACACTGGTAGAATTTCTTTTCTGACCATCAGAGTTATTATTAGACTGTGCAGCTTCCTCAGATAATTCAAACCATTGCCTGGCAACATCAAACAATACTTCTGGATACACTCCTCCTCCTTTAGCTGCACTCTCCACAGCTAGACAAGCTTTCTCAAGCATATCCCTACTTTGTTCCTTGCACTGGAACAATGCTCTCTGGACTTCCGAAGGATTCAGAGCTTGTGCCTGAGGTAAACAAGACAAAGCCAGTTCTGCTGCAGCTCTCACCATGTTGGGGTCACGACCTCTAGCAGCCTTGTCAGCTAAAGAGGCAGCCTCAGGTGGAGTAAGATGACCTTCCCATGTTTCAATCAGGATGTTTATAGCTGCAGTCCCTATCTCCATTGCTTGCCCTGTAATAAAGATATGTATAAACTTGATGTGCATGTAACTGTATGTGTATGTTAATGGTGAATTTTAAGTCAAACATGTATTTGAAACACCTAAATGATATGGATATTTTATACCATTCAATAGCAAAAGGAATAGTAGAAGTAGTCTTAAGTTATAACAACAAAATCTCATTCAATGCAATAACCAAGCAGATCTTATAAAAGTTTGATCACAGGGTCATAGATTGTCTTGTTTTATTAATATATATACCATATTTTTCAGACTACTGGTCATATCTTTTTTTTACATTGAAAAGATATTTATCTCCATTTTAGGTAATGAAGAATATGCCAATTAAATCATAGACCAGGTAATTTCATTACACAAATTAAATACAGTCAAACCTGTATTAAAAGGTCACATTTTTCTTGAGCTATCATAGAAAATTTCATATGAATTGAACCTCTTTCAAGAGGTCACCTGACTTATAAGGCCACTTTTTTTGTGTCCCAAAGGTGACCTCTTAATACAGGTTCGACTCTATTTATATACTTGATGATTCTCTTATGTATCCTTTTCAGGTATTTTTTCTTTATTTGTTTACACATGAATACTGATGCTTTTCCAACAGGAAACAATTTCTTTGAAAATAAGGGGAAATAATATTTCAATACAGTTTTAGACTGGAGTATAGTTTAGAAATATTTTACATGCATACACTTGAGTAGTTTATTCAAATTTACCATAGAGTTAGTTATATTTTAATGGACTGCAAGCCACACAACTAAATCTTTTTCAGGATAATTTTAAATGTAATCTAATGTTAAATACCTGAAATCCATGAAACATGTGATGAATAGGTCCTGGATAACCAATTAGGTGATACACAATTGTTGAGTCCTAAGGCATACAATCCAATCTGGAATGCACACAAGTGAAGGTTGCGATGTGGGCCTGTATGTTGGTTATTGTTTGAAGGTTGTGTGAACAGGGATGTAGAACTGTTTCCACCCGCCTTAGCTAGAACAGTCTTTGACAACTCAAACATAAAGTGGGCAGAAGCTTCACTAGGCTGATTTGGCAGTGTTGGCATGATGCGATTTTTTCCTTTGAATCTGCAAAAAAAAATTATTGAATGGCATCAGGTATACGCAAATGCATTTCCCCCCCGATTACTTTATAACCCATTAAATGACATTAAATTGTATACCATAGGAGACTAAGAAATGTAAAGAATATCTGTCCCAAACTCCCCTTTCTATTGAAAACAAAACTGGAACAGCCCTAATTATTTCTACGCATGATAAAAATTCTTTCCTAAATTGTGTAAAAGATTTGTATTTACCTGGTGTTTTTAACATTTGATGAACAAGGTGTAGAACTTCTATCCTGTATGACTTGCACTTGTAACACTCTGTTAACAATCTGATTAGGTGGACTGCAAATAAAAATAATCACATTTTTACATGCAAACCTTTTCAAAAGTGACATGTTTATCATATCAGGACTAGCTTAAAATGACTGCATGCAGTTTCATGCTAAGAATACCACTATTCATTTGACAAGTTTACTTTCGATCTATGTTGGAAAATGGGCCATAAATTACTAACAAATTGGTTTGTTTGGTGGTGTTTAATGCCACTTTCAGTTATATCATGGTGGTCAGTTTTATTGATGGAGGAAACCGGAGGACACGGAGAAAACCACCGACCTGTCACAAGTCACTGACAAACTTATCACATAATGTTGTACACCTTGCCCTGATCGAGATTTGAACTCACAACATCAGTGGTGATAGGCACCGATTGCATAGGTAGTTGTAAATCCAACTACCATATGATCAAGGTCACGACGGCCCCTCTAACAAATTGGTCTATTTGGGTTAGGGTTATGGTGTTTAATGCCACTTTCAACAATATTTCTGTTACATTTGGGTAATCATAATGATATGTACATGCTCATATCATACCAAGACATTACTTAAAATATAAACTAGTTTCAGCATAAAATAGCTCACAAGTAAATGTATCTTCAAGAAAGTTGAAAAAGGCGGTAACTCTTAAATAATTGATTTGTCTGAAAAATAAATGTGTGCATGCCGATATCATACCAAAACATTAAAAGTTCCATCAATGGATAAAAAAAAACTTGTTGCCTACAGAAAAATATGGAATGGACATACATTATATAGCATTTAAGAAGTTGGAAAAGGGGTCTAAACTCTTACAGAGGTTGGAAAATCATAAAAATGTTCATAACATGCTAAAACACCATACTAAATATGAATTAGTTCTATCCAAAGAAGACAGCCTAGTTGTCTACACAAGACTATGGAATGGACATACAGAATATAGCATTTAAGATTTTGGAAAGGAGGCCACAACTCCATGGAACTGGTCTGTTTAGAAAATCATCAGGATATTGCACATGTTCAAATCATACAAAATATGAACTAGTTCCTTCAAAAGGTAAAAGACTAGTTGTCTACACAAGACAATGGGATGAAGTGAAGGACAAAGGCAATCCAGTAAACCCACTACTCTACAAAAGTGGAGTTATAATTCATTCTTGTTTAACTAAATATCTTGACTAATTATTATTTGCCTATTTATCTAATGTTATATTACATTTATTTCACATTATTTCTCTCTATGATCAGACCCCTTCTTCAATTCAATTATATACTATTTCACATCAAACATTCCTCATTCATGACTTATCACCAGGTTTATAACTAGATTAAC
Source organism: Bathymodiolus brooksi (assembly GCA_963680875.1). Classification (NCBI taxonomy): domain Eukaryota; kingdom Metazoa; phylum Mollusca; class Bivalvia; order Mytilida; family Modiolidae; genus Bathymodiolus; species Bathymodiolus brooksi. The sequence goes on from OY804579.1 coordinate 62,623,980, forward strand.
ACGACAGGTGTCACTAGTGGAGAAGGAACTGCATACCCTTCCGGAACACCTGAGTTCACCCCCAGTTTTTAGTGGGGTTCGTGTTACCCGATCTTTAGTTTTATATGTATGTTTTGTAGATCGTTGTTTGCTCTTTTGTACTTTTTCCTTTGGCCATTGTATTGTCTGTTCTTCTTCGATATAAATGGATTCTGATTACCCCATTGGTATCTTCAAACTCTTCTTGTAAATCTTGTTATTTTGCATTCTTATTTAATTTTTTTAATTACCTTTCATTGTCCCTAATTTTAACCCTGTTTGTCTTTTCTCCTGAACTACTAGATCCCAGTGAATCACTATCACCACTACTACCACAATCACTACCAGGACCCTGATGTTTAGGAAATGGCCTTCGTACTAAGGTTGGTGAGTTGTCACTTGATGTAGTTTCTGGAGCACTACTATCTATACTAGCCATGCCTATTGAATGCAAAAGTAATATCTAAAACACTACAAACTTATTTTTTTTGTTTTGTCATAATGGAAGATAGTTTATAATTTGAAACCTTCATTTTGATCATTTGCAAAAATGCAAAAAAAAATTGCTAACACTTCCTACATCTTATCAACAAAATTTACTTAGCACACTCAAAATATTAAATTACAAAAAAAAACACCTTTATTTTGGATATTAATGTATTCATTTTAACTAAACATACATGGGATGTAAATTCAGTGGGTTTTTTTTAATCTATGTTATAATCCAAGATTAAATCTTAATTCTTATCCAGTCCTTATTTACCTTGCGATGGTTTCTTTTTAATCGCCATACATCTCAATTTGGCTTCTAAGGCTCGGAAATTGTCTTCGTCTTCCACTGTAGAGCTATCTGTATCTTTGCCACTGATTGAATAAAACAGAGAAACGTTTGAATTTTACATCAATGGAGCTTACAAGCATATAATTTAGCATTTAACAATGAAATTTCAAGCTCAATAATTTTATTTATCAAAGGTGATGTATCTAAATGTGCACTTTTCTCACTTATGAAACAGAAAAAGGAATTATTTTTTATGATACTGTATCTGAAAACAATTGGTTATTTTTTCTGTTAATATTCTTAATCAATGAGCATGATAATATATTTAGTGGACAGGGAATTAAATAAATGTTGCATTAATATATGTCTTCACACCCATAATTGTTTTCTGATTTTCTTATATGGTATATGGTACATTGTATGAGTTTAAGTGAGTCATAAAGGACAATAACTCATTCAAAATGTTCCAATAAAACAATATGAACATCTTGGAAATCTGATAAAGCAATCATGAAATGCTTCAAAAAGACCCTGTTTTAATTCAAATATAATGACAGACACGATAAAAGAATGTATCCACCATAACAACTTACCTGTTACAGACTCGTCTGGGATATGTACATGTAATTTTAGGTCTTGCTCCAACTCCAGGAGGAGGAGGAGGGTTGGCATGACGAACAGCAGATTCTTCATATCGTGGAACTTGGTCTGTTCTCGTCGTGTCAACTGCTGAGGAGGATGATCCACTTGGTAGCTGATGAAAAGGAGAGGCAGGACTTGGAGGAACTGCTGCTGGGGATGGCAGTGGGACAGAGGACTGGGACATTGGAGAACGGCTACCTAGTAAATCAGCCAAGCTAGGTGCCTTGAATGACTGATGAACTTCCTTGTCAAGTAATTTCTCCATGATCTGAAAATAAATTTACAATTGTTCCGACACAAAACATTCATTTAGCCCTGTATATACTTTTGTTTTTTTAATTTGATTTACAATTGTTCTGACACAAAACATTCATCTAGCCCTGTATATACATTTATTTTTATTTGATTATATACTAATTCTATATAAGGAAATCTAAATGCAATGACACTGATAATAAATAATGGGAATCTAGGTTCTTCCCCAGACAGGCACAAAAATGTATTGATTTAGGGTTATGGTGTTTAACACCACTTTCAACAATATTTCAGCTATATCATGGTGGTAAGTTTTATTGGTGGAGGTAACCGCAGTGCCCTGAGAAAACCACAGACCTGTCTCCGGTCACTGACATATTTATCACAAAATGTTGCATTGAATACACCTTGCCTGAGCAGGATTCAAACTCACAACTTCAGTGGTGATAGACACTTATTGCAAAGGTAGTAGTAAATCCAACTACCATACGATCACGACCACGACGATCCCTGAAAATGTAAAAGATTTAAATATGTACTAGCAAGCATTTATTTGACATGACATTTTATTTTTGATTCCTAAATGATTGGCATCTATTCTTTATTTCTATTACTTTCATTATATGTTCAAGTGATATCTGATAGCCTGCTTGATGCAACTTATGTAACTGCTTATGTATGATTACAATATACACTTGTGAAAGTCAAGAAATTTATATAAAATAACTATTGTCTGCAACAATAAATATATATGGCAGCACATTGGATATTTCCAAAATTAGCAAAATATCAGAGTAATACCTTGCTTAGTTTTGACATGTCATCTTTATACTGAACTAGCATGGCAATAGCTAGTTCTCCTCTTTGTCGTCTTGTACTCTCACACAGAAGAGGATGTTCAGCCTCAGACACATTTGCCTTCATACCTTATAATAGAAAATGAAAAGACATTGATATATACAGTCAAACATGCCTTAATGGGCACATCTACATAACAAATCATTGTCTATAAAGGACAGTCTCATTTTTCCTATTAATAAATAGTGCATATAATTTTAACCTGTATATAAAAGGCAACTGCTCATAAAGGCTGCATTTTCAGGATCCCTTGAGTGGCCTTTATATACAGGTTGGACTATATTATCATTTCATGTAAAATGTCAATGTTATCCAGCATATTGTCCAAGTTCAAAACTTTAAATTTCTCACCAATTACAGAATCTGCAAATAATGGCATCCTTTTCAGTGTCCTCATCAGAGTCTGCCATTTTTCTCTCTCAATTTTTCACTCTTGCATTTTTATTTACAATTTACAAGAAACAATCACAAGAGGATACAAGCGCAATGAAGATCTAATCACAATACAACTAGATAGGGATAAATCTTGAAGGATACCAAACATCATAACATTAGGAATATACAAAGTTGAAGAGAATTTACCTCCTTACTTATGTCATTATTAGTGGCTATGTATGTGGTGTTTCATTGTGACATACAGGGTGTCCCATAATATCTGTTATCATTTTATATGGTAATATTTCTATTTTGATGTTAAAACACCTGAAAAAATGTGACTACTAATTTGTATACATATTAAAGTTTTATTTAGTATGCACAATGCCAAAACAATTACATTTACACAAATTTCATTTGGTTTACAATTACAGCACATGTTTAACATGATGTCCAATTTGCTCAATAACGACGTCACAATGTATGTAAAGTATAGCATAGTAAGAGTTACAAGTTTGCATACAAACAAAAATACATGTTGAGAGGACAGTAGTCTGTATCATGATTTACTATATAGAGCACAGAAGTGCCACTTTTCCTTATTATTTATGTCTGCATTCAGTATGTTAATAATTTAAATATCATAATTTAGTAATTTTATGGCATTAGAGCTTCACATATAACACAGCCCTGGTCTTGGATAAATAGCTAGCAACAAAACACAGGGATAAAACTTAATAGAGGCCCTGTCACCCAATAATGTTAAAATTTGTCCAGGCCTTCAGAAAATTTTCAGACAGTAGACTAGATGACTGCTGAAACTTTTAATATTTCACTTGCAAAGTCAGTTGAAGAATTCTTGCTGGGCTACTAAAATTGTTATTTTAGGGAGCCCAGTTGCCACCTGCAGCAAAAATTCTAGGTGTTATGCCTATCCCTTGATTTCCATCGTCATTTCTACATTTAGAATTTTAAGTGGTTTATATTGTCAACCATTACTTTTTATTCATTTTCATTTTCAAAACAACATATGTTCCAGATCTTGTGTATACACTAAATTGGACAGCATATTAAATTTGCTTAAAAGTCACTCATACCTAATGCAGCAACTGCTCCTTCAAATCCTAACTTTTCATCTCCAGGAAGTCTGGTTGTGACTTGTACTGATCTACTGGGTGGACGACTATTTGTACTTCCTACTGGGAACACTACAAATACATTTATAAACTTATTATTTGAAAGCAAAACTTTACCATATCAACAACAACTATTATATAACAAGAAATCATAATCAGTAGGCTAAATACATGTATGTAAGAATTTGTGTTACCTTAGAAACACACTTTTCATTTTTTTTTCTATAAGTTTTTATATTATTGGTCATCTTTAATGTACAATTAAAACATTCAAAAGCTTTTTCATAAAACCATTATGTATGGTTTTATTCTGAAGAACTACCAGCTGAAAACATTTCAAATATAAAAATGTCAATGCTTTCATTTAGGTATAAAATATCAAAGTAAAAGAAATACATGACATGTATTTAAATTTTAAATCTAATGCATCTTAAAGGCATACATGTACTGTGTTGTTCCTTTTTGTTACACCTTTGAAAAAAAAACATTTTTGAACTTGTATTTTCAATATACATTGAAACCTGTCTAAAACGAACGCCATCAGGACCAACTTTTGTGTTCGGTTTATACAAGTTAAATTAACAAATATTTCCTGCATTAGGACTTTATTTAAAGTTCGGTTTATACAGAATTTCAGTCTATTCAGAGTTTGGTTTAAACAGGTTTAACTGTCAAATGTAAAGATGCCAGGACAATTTCCATCAATGTTAAAACTTATATACTTCTTGTTTATCAATTAGAACTCACAAAGACAGAAATTTTAAGCCCTCATTTGTAAAAATCAGACCAGTAGTTGCAAAGTTATGGCCATTTTAAATTCCAGACTTCCCCCCCCCCCTTTTTTATTCCAAGATGGCCACCAAGGAAAACACCCTTTTCAACACTTTTCCATGGTTAATATATCAATGATTGTATTCTTTTGTTGCATAATCTTCTGTTTTCTAGGAGAACAAACATATGTATACAAGAAAAACTACATGACTTTTTGAAATTAGACAACATTTCAAATTTTTAGACCTGTTAAAATCCTCAAAAATAGCTTTTTGGTTGGTCGAAATGACCACAAAGGGCATGTTCACGTCACTTTTCCATATTACTCCAACATAAATTTGCTTAGATAAATAACTGAGGTTGTTAAACCATTTATTCTGAATAGGATTATGAACTATAACCATTTTCAGTCTTGGAAAAATAGTTTTATACAGATTTGAAAATGGGTGTTGAGGCAGTTTGGTGATTGTCGTCTTTGTGGCACCATCAAAAATATTGAAATCTTGTAAATAGAATGTAGTTATACATGTATATAACTGGTTAGATCTCAAAAAGTATACAAGATAATTACATCAAACTTGAAATGTAGATAGATGATATCTTCTTGTTTTATTATATTGTTTTGTGGACACGAATAAACTTATAATGGCGGCCCAAAATGACCACCAAATGCGGACATTTTTTGTTATTTCTCAGGTGTTCTTTGTCCGATTTTGACCATCTAGTTATCAGAATGATCCACTGAAAGCCCTCTATCAATCTCTTGTAAAGATAAATCAACTGAATATATAAAAAGAGATACCACAATAAGAACACATAGCTAGCAGTCCATCTATACTGTAATTTCTACCAGCATACATGACATCGAGGGTGTAACAGTTAACATGCACTCCTCGAGTGTGGTCAAAGCAACAAATAGTGACATTTGTAAATAAAAACACCAACACCAGGAACATTTCCAAAATTATATGTTCTGTAATTTTACATTTTTAGGATTTCTCGCCCGTCTCTTGTTCGCATTTGATCATCAAGACTAATTGTCATTTTGAAATCTATATCCTCAAATAAGTAATTAAAAAGTCGAAACAAAACAAGTCTTTCGTGCCATATGCATGAAATATACCCCTAATGTAGGTTAGCCACCTTAAATATTAACATTTCCCTGCCTCCTAAACATGACATGGGTTTTCATCTGTCAGCTTGATAAAGAGGTTTTCCCTCTTTATACCTCAATATCGGCAGTAATGATATACATGTAGCTAATAAATTGCTGAGAGTGATGATCAACTTAAACAAATATATACATGTACTACAAAACTGAGCAAGTCAAATTGTTTCACTCTTTGCCATTATATGATAAAGTTTGTCAGTGACTTGCAGCAGGTCAGTGTTTTACTTCGGGTATTATGGTTACCTCTACCAATGACAGACCACCACAATATAACTGAAATATTTTTGAAAGTGGTGTTACACCATAACACTAACTCTTTAACTTTTTCATGAAATAGGTTTGAATATTTATAAAATTATACCATGTTTATACTAAAATTGGACAAAAAATGATCCATGTGAGTTAAAAATAGTAAAATTTATAATTTTTTCATAATATAGTGAGCAATTTTCTTCATAATTTGGAAATGAGCTGAAAGTTCCATGTTCTTCTCATTCGATCTCAGGGATTTATTTTAAAGTCAGCAGAAAGAGATAAACCTTCAACTGCCAATCCAGACCAGCTGTAGTAGCTGTACCATAATCTGAATAAAGAAAAAAAAAATCACAAAGTATTGAGAACTTTAATAATGTAATTCATATTCAAAAATTGAAAAAATTTCTAAATGCTATTTTTAATTCTCTATACCATAATATTAATATAGTTATCAAGATTAAAAACAGCAATATTGTGAAATGTAAATGTAGATGTTTTTTTATGTATATCTTTCACTTACTCACAAAAACCATATGGAAGAGTAAGTAAATATTAAATAATACATTAAATTGATCTGTGTACACAAAAAAATGTCCTCTTTCTGTTTGTGATTTGCCTTTAAATACATGTATAGTTTTATGACATCTCTGTAAACTTCAGGGTTTTTTTTATTCAGCATTTAGAAGTTGTTATAGCAACATAACATTACTAAAATCTAACAATTGACAGTATGTCACAAGAATTAAAAAAATAATATAAAACCATGTTTTTTTTTACTATGCAAAATTCAGGGATGATCCTACTTAGAAAATACAATAACTGAAATCATTGAAAAATAGCTGAAACCATTTACACCCTCTTTCAAAATGGTCATTTTTGACCTGTTCTGACCGTGTCCAGCAATTTTTGGGAAAAAAATCCAGAGGAAAATAGCCGAAATCAGTTGAAAAACTGAAAAAAATCTTCCCTGTCAATTAAGGTATCAAACTAGTGTAACATAATTTTCTGGTTCAGCAAAATGTACGTAATACAAGTGCAAATAATTCACATTCTCAAAAATACAACAGAGACAAGCAGATTTGAGATGAATAATTCATGACTACAAGGATTTCTCTATCAGTTGACCCACATGTGATGAGTGAAGAGTATATCATAGCCGTGGGCTATCGATGATGATCAACAACATAAGAGACCAAAATTTATTAACTTGTTGCCATTTTAGTTTCATATTTTGTCAACACGACATTGACTACTAGTAATATGTTACTAAATTTACATGTTACATTACGAAAGCAAAATAAAATGATACAGCATCCACCCTTTGAACAACAAGTAAACCATGTCATAAAATGGCAGGGATAATAAGCAAAGAAGGAAGCATCCACTCTCCTCCCAATTCTTGCTCCCTTAAACCACTTAAATAATTTCAGACACAAAAGGAACATGCTGAATAAATTACTGAAAATGGCCTACTTCCCTTATAATGTATTGTTGTCAGGACCAGGGCAGACCAACACCCCACCCCACACACAAATTTTGGCAGCACTTCCCCTAGATTTTATGGATTTATTCGTACCCCCTTCCCATTATATCCCAGACCGAAAGGAGATAGATAAAAATAAAGAGAGAAACATGAACCGGCACCCTCCCCTGCCTATCAATAGCTTTATCTTTTGCTTTGTTCATTGTTTGATATACTAACTATCCAATAATGATTATATTTTTAATATGATAACTCACCGTTAATGTTATCAGTAATAGTTTCCATCTTGTTCAAGTTGTTGACGTCCTTATGCATCGATGACATTGACACATGGCTATGGCGTTGTTGAATTTGGTTCAATCTCCTTTTTCCTTTCGTTGTAAAGAATACGTTTTTGACGTTATTTTTTGTTGATACTTGGCCAATTTAACCATCGATGTTTGAATTAATTAAATATAATGAACACTTCAATTTTTGCCGTTACCTATGAATAATACGATTATAAAGTTTTCTATTGAATTTTTTACATTAAATTTGACCGGAAATAAAAATTTGTCGATGACATTGGTTATTTAAAATATGATTGTACGATGTCATAAACATATTCTTTTTTTGTCGCAAAGAGGGTATCACAATAAAAAAAACGTGCCACAGTGTCAAAGACTATTAAACGCCGGTTCCGATCCGATATATTTTTAATCAATTCTTGTTCTTACCACAGCAAATAAATATATTGAAAGGAAATATAGATTAAAACCAATCTAATAATAACAGTTGGAGACAACAATAAAGGGATTAAAAAGTAAATATTACATTTTTGAAAATGTCATTTTTGGGTCATTTTCATTACCGGAAAACAAAATGGCGGCTATCATAGGAAATTACCGGCATCTCTATCAAATGTAAATCAAAATTTAACTTACAGGGTAAGCATAGTGAGTCAAAGATAAAGCTGGCAAGTGTAAGGGGAAGTAATGCATCTCCTCTGGACTTAAGTATTCCATCACGAAGCTGTTCTGCCCTTTCTCGCAGTGCATTCAGTTCTGCTGGTCCTAGTGGTATCTTCTTAAGTAAACCAATTAACTCAGATTCTTGATAAGCTAACTTTACCTATAAATGAATAATTTTGTGATGTATCATTAAATAAAACAGGTATTCAGTAAGAAAATGGTCTTTCAAAAGTTGATTTTGGAGACACAACTCTTTAAAAACAAAATTCTGGTCCTGTCAAATCAAAATAAATTATGCACATCTTCTCCATGTGGTTGCAATCAAGTTTTCCAAACTCCAAAGATAATCGTAACAACAATAAGAGCTGTGATCTCAAGGTTCAAAATGGAGTTCAATAGGATATAGCTGATAAAGATCTCAAAATAATAGTCACAATATTTGATAATTTGACATGTTTTTATACATGCGGCAGAAGCCAAGCATGCCAAATTAGAAAGTAATCTAATTTAAACTGAAAGAAAAGTTGTGATCTCAAGGTTCCTATGTTTTGCAGTGGTATATTTTACTTTTCACATTAAAGGATTAGGGTGTTTAATTCCACTTTCAACAGTTTTATTGGTGGAGGAAACCGGAGTACCAGGAGAAAACCACTGACCTGTCGCAAGTCACTGACAAACTGTATCACATAATGTTGTATCGAGTACACCTCGCCTGAGTGGGATTCAAACTCACAACGTTCACATTAAAGATTGTTTTATAGACACTACAACAACATAATATTAATGTTAATATTAATCTCAATAGTTTTGAAATTAAAAACTTCAATTTGAAAAAAGGCAAAAACTTTAAACCACAGAAATAATATTTGAAGTTAAAAAAATAATATTAATAAGTTATTAGATTTCATTCAAAAATAAAACATACGCATTAGAATTTAATTAAAAAATTTCAACCTTTTTTTCCATATTAAGGTTGTATCTCAATAGTTTTGAAATTAAAAACTTCAATCTGAAAAAAGGCAAAAACTTTAAACCATAGAAATAATATTTGAAGCTAACTTTTCTAAATCTTTTAAATATATCCTGAAACAATTTGAATGACATTTAATATATTGGTACCTCTAAAGATTTACAAGATGCTGGTGGTCTAGGCATTTCCAGTCCAAATATTCCTACTTTGAATGCAAGATGATAGCATTCTGGTTCTTCTGAAAGAACACTACACAGGAATGCAGCTTTAGATAAAGTGGAACTGGCTAACAAACTTATATTTGTCAAAGCCTTCTTCTTTTTACCTGCAAAAAAAACACTTATTGTAAAATATGTTTTATGAAAATGTGATAAAAAATACATGTGGAAATATCTCAAATTCAATAGCTTCTGCACGATATATATAAGGTCTTACTAATTGCATCTCCATTAACATGAACAGTTTTTATCGTAAGCGTCTGTTCAAATGTTGTTGCTCTATGAGAGACTAAGGAGATTACTTTAGAGAGAATTTGTAAAATGACAATTTCATCCATTTACTTAGTCAATTTTCATCATTATACTGCCTTCCTTTCAAGCAATCAAATATGCATTAACTGGAGGGTCGTCATGGTCTTGATCGTATGGTTGTTGGATTTACAACTACCTGTGCAATCAGTGCCTATTACCACTAATATTGTGAGTTTGAACCCTGTTCATGGCAAGGTGTACTCGATACAACACTATGTGATCAAGTTTGTCAATGACTTGCGACAGGTCGATGGTTTTCTCCAGGTACTCCGGCTTCTTCCACCAATAAAACTGACTGACACGATATAACTGAGATATTGTTGAAAGTGGCATTAAACACCATAAACCACCAACTACTGCATTAACTGTAAAGATTAATGATGTATTAATTGTAAAGATGGAATGACACTTAAAGAAATATTTACATTAGATTTATTTCTATAGAAAAAAAATTTATGCCAATGATTCGATCAAATTTGTCAATACATTTATTATGCACTATGACTAGTCTTTATATTGTAACTCATTTTGTTTGAATTCTAGAAATTTTATGTTTATTTTCATTAAAATGGTAAATTTTCTGTACGATCCACCTACCTTTAACTAATGGCAGATTAGCTGTTTCTGCCAACAGATCTGGTGGATTAGTTAATAATTCTTCAGCTAGCCTTTGAGCAAGTCTACAAGCCTCTCTTGTATGCCCATGTGCATGTAATGCTTCAGCTCTGGCAAACAACGTCTAAAATAAACCCCAATACAAATTATTTTAATCAACTAATATTATACAAAATGGCATACAAAAAGTAACTTATATGATACTAACCTTAACTTATCACTTTTTAACTGATAAAATATGTCATTATTTACATATTGTACCTATAAAAGTCTTGTCTGCCTCTGTATGGGCAATTACAATGAGGTCATGGTATTTCAAATTACATTGTCTGGATGACATGTACACTGTTAATAAAATCAGACATAATCATAAAAACTTAATACATTTGACCAATATATCATGAAAATGAGGTCAACATCTAAATATTGTGATATGTGCCTGGCTGACAATGAGATCAGATAATTGCCTGCCATCTTTGCTATTTAAACTAATTAAAGATACATTCAAGCAACAAATAAAAAACTTTCCACCTGAACATATATAATCTGCTCTCAAAGACCAAATTTTTCCATCTTTTAATATTATATTAAACAAAAGCTTAACTTACATCTTGAATGTTTTCTTCTGTCAAACCCTGAGAAAGATCAGTTTCCACTTCACTGACCTTCTTGTCATTAGAATTTCCAGTTATATACACCTGACCTTCATCTCCTGATTGCTGTGACTCTGAAGAATTATCTGCTTTAACACCTGTTGCTAATGACTCAGGTACACTAAAGGTTCCTATTTCTAATTCATGTGTGCTATTTACATACATATCTGGGTTAAATCTAATACTAGATGGCTGATTACTAAATCCATTAGAAACTAGAGGATGATTAACATAATTATGCATATCTTGTTCTTCATAGGAGTTGCTACGAGAATTAACTTCCTTCATTTCTGACCCTGAATCCGAGTCACCTCGGAAAAGTGAGCTACTCCTTTCTGGCTCACAGAAACCCTCAGAACCAGAGCTTATTGCTCCATCATTTGTTACAGAGTCTCTTGGACTAGAATTTTGACGACTAGGAAAGCTGTTAGAATGATGATCTTGTAAGATGTTGTGAGCTTGAGCAAGCGTAGTGTTATTATCAGTACTTATTAGATTTTCTGAACACACTGTGACTGGTTGTATACGAGATCGTTTTTTCTCACTGTCATGACATTTGTTAAAACGATAATGAAGGTTAAAACTTTCATTTTCTGAGTATGTGACACCTGGAATTTGATAATCATCCCAGGTCAAACCACAGGCATCAACACCTGGTTTAAAACCAACAAATATATCAAAGTCACTTTTCTTTAGGTTATTTCCGCCACCACTAACATTTGATCCTCTAGCTGATTTCACTTTCTCAACAGTAGATATGTGCCACTCCTTGAACTTTGTACAGAGATCGTCACGTTGTATTGGTGATAATTTTGGGTTCAAAGCAGCAAGCCGCCATAAAGTGACAATTTCGTCACATAGACTAGACGCAGCATGCTGTGTAGCATTAGCTCCATTAGTTCCATTTCCTCTGGAATTATTGCTGTTAGGAGATGTTTTAGTTGTAAACCACCATATTAAAATCTGAAGAAAAAAAATCAATACATAACCTTTAAGTTTTCATTCCAAATTCTATGGTAAAACAGTGGAAAAATTAGATATATATTTTCAATATAAAGAAGTATCTGTGCAAATGTATTGACATTATGTGAAGGTTTAATGAAGTTTTTCAATATTCAAAAATCTTAATACATTTTGTATTAGGTTTAATATACTATAATTTAGCATAAATAATATTAAGTTCTCTGCCAAAACATAAAAAAAACTAGGAAGAACTTTGACTCACTATGCTTACCCTATAAGTTAAGTTTTAGATACCTAAATTATGAGTTGAATGATACTATTTAAAAAACAATTATTTAACCTTGAGGTTAAAGGTCAAGGTCTCACAAAGGTCATTATGGTACACAACACACCGCCTTATGGTCATGCACCCACATACCAAATATCATTGACCTACCATGTATCTCGAAAGACAAAAATGTTATGGCACGGACAAGAAAATACTATTTAAAAAACAATTATTTGACCTTGAGGTCAAAGGTCAAGGTCTCACGAAGGTCATTACGGTACGCGACACAACGCCTTATGGTCATGCACCCACATACCAAATATAATTGACCTATCTGAAAAGACAAAAAATTATGGTCCGGACAAGCTTCGCTGAGAAGAAGCAGAAGAAGTGGAAGAAAAAATCAGACTAAAACAATATGTCTTCCTTCGTTCGAAGTACGGTAATTAGACCACAAAAAAGCTTCTGTTCAAGTTTAATGATATTATATGATAGGCTTTGGTGAAGATATTCAAAATTCAAAAATCATTAACATTAAAGGAAAACTCCAGTCAGTTGAACAGTTGTTATAATTCAATACATTGTAACTTTTTATTCGTAAATAACTAATTATTAAACAAAAAACACCTTTTGCTTTATTAACATTAATATACCCAATTAGAAATATGAATATTTGGAATTTCCTGTCGTAGTGTAAGCAGCCATGACACCTCTTCATGTGACGTCACGGAGACGGATCATGTTAGTTGAATAAATAATGTATGACTCTTCCCAACATCGAGCCCTTTTGGTTATGTTTTAATATCAGATCAACTGCAAAACAATGTTAACAATTTGTATATAATCCTAATTTTTTTCTTAATATTCCCATCCCATGTTACATTTTCATAAAACAAATGAGTTTATTGGGGGGTTTTTTTGGGGGGGAGGGGGGTATCTACGTATAATTCCATGTATGTTTTACATGATTGACCATAGGTTAAATAACTGTCACTTTTAACTCGTTTTATGCATACACATGTTTTTTTCTTTTTTGTCGCCAATTTTTGGTGTCGTACTTTCCCGTGTTTTTCGTGGTCACTGGTCGATGTGTTGACCTGATCGGTAATTACAAAAAAAAACAATTCTTCTTACACTTTCCCTTTTCTTAAGTGCAATAAAATGTTTGACATGAAGTCATAATGATTTTGTAAATATCAAAAGATAAATATACGACATTATTTTACGATTTACATAATTTTTAATGATAAAATTGCAACTCATCAATGCTGATATAATAGACGATACCGACACCGTAACGTCACGGCTCTTTCGGAAGAGCTTTAATTGCAGGTATAATCCGAGAAAGGATTATGCCTTTTGTCTCCTCACATTGAAGAGTTCTGAAAAATGGTGATCCCCTTTATTTGGTGCTACATGCAACTTCAATGACCAAATTCTACCTTACGGTATACTATTTTTAGCATTCATTAACACAGATGTCTTTTATTTAATGTCATTTAAATTTTAACGCTAACTTGTTAAGACCATGGCGTTTTCCTTTAAGGTCAGGCCTCAACATTAACGTTTGTCCGATACCAGTGAAAACTGACGTCGGACAAGTAGATCTTGTATTACGGTTGTCCGACGGGACAAGTGAAAAAATCAGAGATTCCCAAACGTGCCAGTACGACGGACAAATCTATTTCCACTGGTATAAAATACTACCTGGGTTTGTTGTATAAAAGAGCCCTGTTTGATCTCCAATTTGTCCATAATTTATTTTGATTAAAACTAAAGTGAAACACCAGATCAAAACTCTTTTATTGTATTTATCGTTCCTCCATATGAAGTTCAAGGACATTGACAAAATTAAAGTCGCAATCTCAGAAACGCTTTAATGAACGGAAATATCAATATTTGAAATACAAGAACAAGAATCACTCCGGAACGGACACGTAATAATTATCGGATATCAATTTGACGCCAAATTTAAACTTGCCTTTTGTGCAAAATACGATAGAGGACTTGATTTAGGCTTTTGGGAAATATTGAAACCTTTGAAATGGACAAATATTACAAGCTTTTTCCTGATCTGGTTGAAAAGATCCACTAAAATTTTTATTTCTCTGTGAATTTAAAGAAAATACTTTGCTTTATTTATATCACTTGTTTCTGGTAAAAAAAATATACCTAGATACTGGTATATATAGTATCTAGGTATATTTTTTTTTACCAGAAACAAGGATTTATATAACACAAATATGAGTTATTACAATTTGTGTGGTATTGGATCACATCACAGTACTATTTCAAAAGGAAAAAGGGACAGGGGGGGTACATATAAAAATCACTGGTATGCAAGCTCCAATCAAGGTCTTTTAGGTAGACAGAAATAAAAATGTGACATTGAATATATGTCCTTATGGTTGTTATGAATAAAAAAAAAACCAGAACAAATCAGTTCAGGCAGCTTTAACTATTTACTAAATTTGGGCAGGGTAACGTCAGAGGGGTCGCGAAACAATGTTTCGATTAATCGCAATTGACTTCTCCCAGAAGTCTCCCCACTTCTCTCTGTTGTCTCTCACTTCTCCCTGTGAGCACTCTGAAAGAGAAGTCACTTTTCCCTCTAATTTGAAAGTAGTGGGAGCTCTGGACAATTATTCTCTAGTTTTTGTAATTTTTATAATTTTTTTCGGACAACTAAAAGATTGAGTCGGACAAGTACTTTTTTTTAGTTAGTTG
Organism: Bathymodiolus brooksi; assembly: GCA_963680875.1. Taxonomy (NCBI): domain Eukaryota; kingdom Metazoa; phylum Mollusca; class Bivalvia; order Mytilida; family Modiolidae; genus Bathymodiolus; species Bathymodiolus brooksi. Next base: position 62,639,401 of record OY804579.1, read on the forward strand.
TTCGAAGGGACAAGTTGAAAAATATGTTAATGTAGAGGCCTGAAGGTAAACCAAAATGTTGACGGAAATGCCAATGGATAGTCAGATCGCTTTGTCTCTCCTTCAGCGACTTTTGTTGCAGGCATGACAGACATTTGGAAAATGCTATAAGAGTTTTTTTTATAAATCTAACCAAGAATATACAAAACTGAAAAGACAGCTTAATATAATTTTGAGTTTCTAAATAGTTACATTTGTAATACCTGTTCACACTGTAAAACTTCATCCGTTATAATTTCAAGAAGTGGAATAGCATTTGTATCATTTCGTCTGAACATTTCCCTGACAATGGATAACAGATTCCACATTCCTTCTGGTTCCCTGCCTCGCAGTGGTCTAAGTAAACTTTGCCATTCTGCAGCTGCAGGTGGAGCTGTTGCTGATAAATAATTCACATCACTGAAATAGACAACATATGTTCATGTAGATGTGTATCTTACATTTTAAATCAAAGTGTATTTTACTTTCAACAAGATATGATTATAATCTAACGATTATGAAGTCTCCCAAACCGGCCACTGACACTATCTACCCACATATCAAATTTTGATGATATCGGACAATGTTGAATTTTTCCCCCCCATTTTTATGCCGTGTTTTGGCAGGCATTTTGAAAATGGCAGACATCTTGAAAATTTTGAAAACGCAGAATTGCTCCTCTAATGGTGACCTATCACTATGTCAAAATTTATGTCTCTATCATTATCCAGTTAGAAGTTATCAACATTAATGTACGAAATTTCAAGTTTCCCATAGGATTCTATAGTAACCCCCACCCCTTTGAACCCCCAAAAATATGGCTTTGACCCCCTTTACCACAAATCTGAAAACTTTAAGACCAACTAGAAACATATATCTATAACTCCACCAAGTTTCATGAAATTCTGTCCTATAGTTCCTGAGATCTGCCGTGGACAAGTTCATGGTGCACGGAAAGAAAGGAGAATAACAAGAAGAAGAAGAATAATAATAATAATAATAAGAAACGGAGCAAAAAAAAATAAGTCTCCAAATGTTGTTTGGGAGACTTAATTACCAGTATACAGTATTGATATTGCTCTGAAAGGTTGCATTTAGTAAAGCAAGTATATATACTCAATCTATTATCAGAATTCATGAATAAATGGGGAAAGTTATAGGGTCAGATTTGTAATAGAAAAGAAAGTTCAAGAATTCACCTGAACACCATCGGTGAAGGAACACAGAACTTGACCAGTGTTTTCTTGACATTTTCATGAAGGGTGGCCTCATCTAGACACCATGAAGTCTGTTCATTGGCAGATGGTCCTGCTGTGGGATCTGAAAGGACAAAAAATGCAAGACTAATATTTGATTGCGGTTTTCATTATTTGCAGGTAACAAATAAATGGAATCCACTGTAACAATAAAGGTTTTACAAAAGACATTCATCATGTTCACCATTGAAATAGTATTAGTAATATATAGTTTTATCAATGATTTATACATTTTCCCTTTGATTTTTACACACGATAATATCTACATGTATTATCAAGCAACTATCGTGATATGAACATAATATCGTTGTTTTTTTTAAAGTAATGGTATAAAAAATGACATCTCACCAAATCCTCAATAAACATACTATCATTGATGTGTTTTGTTCACCTTCAATGCAAGACTGCTCTGAGAAATATATTCTTGCAAAACAAATCAATAATAGTATATATATCTACAGAACTCTTGAAGCATTACTTTCCTTTACCATTTATCTATCTACAAAATTAAATGAAAACCTATTATTACAAACGTACCAGGTGCCCCTCTAACTGTATTAATAGCAGCTTTTTGTGAAGACAATAACTCATCTAGTAGTCTCTGAGCTGTTGGAAGTATCTGTTTAATAAATTATTTTAAATCATTAGCAAAAATTCACTTATGCTACAAACATTTTTTTTTACAACTTCAAAAACTCCTTGAAAGATTTCCTTCCAATTAGATCACCAAAAATTAAAATATAATTTCTCAACTTTATAAATCAGTGTTCATTTAAATTCCTAGAATAATAAGATTTTTCCTTATTTCTTCAATAGAGTTTGTCATCATTTTCAGTCATATAATTGTACTAAGGAATGAGATTTAATTAGTGATTTGTTCACTTTCATCCTTGATGATAAAGATGGATGAAATGCCAATAATGATTCTTCACTTTATTTCTAAATCGTGACATTTTTTAGTGTTTTTTTATCAACCGCAAATGGATTAGCTAACATATACAGTCTCTGGTCAAAAGTATTCGGACAAAATGATTTTTTAATATATATTTCATATAAAACCACAATTTTTTAAAACATTATTCCAAAGTCAATTCTTGTTCGATTTTGATGAAATTTTTACCAACAGAAGAGTAGTTTTCTGTGATTATTTTAAAATATTTTTTGGGAGAACAGATTTTAAATGTTCATGATTTAAACACAAACTTAAATTATTTGTCTTCAAATGTACTATCATTGTATTGTATTTTTGACGTTCAAAATTTAGTTTTGTGTTTAAATCGTGAACTCATAAAAATTATAGATTATAAATTTATGCTAAAATTACAGTGTAAAACTACATTTAATTCTGTTTTTGCTGGTAAAAAAATCATCAAAATCGAACATGAGTTGACTTTGGAATAATGTTTTTAAAAAATGTGGTTTTACATGAAATATATAGTAAACAATCATTTTGTCCAAATACTTTTGACCAGAGACTGTACATGTATCAGTGACCTTTCCATCTAATCAAAAATTAACAATAGACCAGACATCAACAAAATAAAAACAAGTTTATCACCGGGTTTGTAACTAGATTAACACAACGGGTGCCACTAGTGGAGCAAGAGCTGCTTACCCTTCCGGAGCACAACCCCGGTTTTTAGTGAGGTTCGTGTTACTAGATCTTTAGTTTTATGTGTATGTTTTGTAGATCGTTGTTTGTCCTTTTGTACTTTTTCTTTTGGCCATTGTGTTGTCTGTTCTTATTTGATTTACAGATTCTGATTACCCCTTTGGTATCTTCAAACTCTTCTTTAAGGTATTAAATTCTACAAAATTGTACATTTGCAGTTAAATTTGAAATTCAAACCTGCTGTGGCAATTCACTGATGAGATATTGTGCAAACTTCTGAAGCTGATCTCTCTGTAATCTGGACAACGATTCTGACACAGGTGCTCTCAATGTTACAGCATTGGCCTATAAAACATTGTAATATCCATACTTTTAATGCAACACTATATATTAACATCCATTTTGATTGGGTAACAATGAAACTTTCAGGATATCAATCCCCGAATTGATACCGTCAGATAATAAATAAAGCAAATAAAGAAATGAAGTCAGGTTATTAAAAATTAAATTTTTCATTGATACTTTCAACAGTTACATTAGAAGTGAAATATCAATATTGTATTTATGTATTTGCTGACTATGATTGATTTAAAACATCACCTGTAAACTTAATCAAAGCAAGGATTAATGTCAATAGATAATTAAATCTACATACAATACATGTACACATAACCTTCATATGTATCACCTAACAAGTTAAACTAAAACTATATTGTCTCGTGGTTGAGTGTTGGAAAAAAAACATTTTTGCACATGAAACAAATAAACTTTACACTTGATTTCCAGTTTGGGTTCCAAAATTCATTATTTTATACATAACTAGCAACCACAGAAGTCAGAAGTTGTCTTCTTTTAGATTTAAAGAATAAATATCCTTTTTAAAATAAGTCAATTTAAAAACTCTATAGAGCTTGTGTAATGATTTTGTTACTTAATCTGTATCGACTCTAAATCAAACTTTAAATTTATTGTATATAATATCTGAAAACAGGTACACTACCTGATGGATTCTGTACAGACATAAAGCCACTACATGGGAACACCATGATGCTCCATTACATGTACAGGTACATGATGAAATCCTTCTGCGATCAAATACAACAGCCACTTGGAAACTGCCCTTGTTAGCAATAACTGCTGGTGGAGTTAGAGTGGCACTCAAATGAAAACCTATGAAACACATAAATTATAATAAACAAAATCAGTTGAGAATTGTTCAGAATTTCAATAGTATTGAATAACAAAACTGTACTTGAATATTCAGGTAAATAATACTAAAGTAAACAGTAATAAATCAATCTAATTATCAGGGCAAGTAAATCTCATTTCAGTTGTCCCAAGAAAACTACTTTTCAGAGTTTGAGACAACTACCGTTTTTTGGTACGTATAGAATGTGATCTTATGCTTTAAAATTATAATTTGTAGGTGGGGCGCGTTTTATGCATAAGAGCAAGTATCAGACACTTTTTTTCAGGTCACGCAGAGAGTTACCGGTAGCATAGCTTCGAGTTCACAACCGGCAATATTCCCAATGATAGACGAATTCATGTTCAAATAACATTAATTGTGTTCATTATATATGTGTTATTTAAAATAAAATTGTATAAAAATTGTATTTATTGCTTGTTCATTGCATTTTTGAAAGGTTTGTAAATATGTATTTATTCTCGATGTTTGTTAATAATCATACTTGTGCATTGATGTTGTTGTTTGGAACTAATTGTCCATACGAATGCAGAAATAACTGTCAAATGTTTGCTATCAGACGTGTAATATTTTACCTTTTTGCAATCTTTTTTTTTTCCTGCGGTGAAATTACATGTGTTTGGGTATTGAACCTTTGTTTGATTTATCGATTTTTACAGCAGTTGACAAGGTCAAGGGCCGTATATTGTATAACAAGGTGTGAAAAGATAATTGAACATACTGGGACACCTGTCAATATTATATACTATATTGTAGCATTGTTACAATATGAGTACACTTCAAAAGAAATTATAATCTCTTTGATCAGGTCTTAATTAATGTTATTACTTTTGTATTGTTTTCTCTTTATTTGAATCGATCGTAATTACTTCCTATTACAAGCTTGACCCAAGCTTGCCTATCTTTGAACACATGAATGGTTCATTATTTGATGAATTTACTGATTAAAGATTAAACATATCTACATATTTATTATTTAAAGCAACCATAATTCGTGTGAAGAACGACAAAAAAAAATCAACTGCTCCATCCGTATCATTTTCATTGCCGTTTTGAACTTGTTTTCAAATTAAACATTAGCAATAAACTTCCCACATTCACAAAACAGCTAATTTTCGTTTGCAAAATCTAGAATAATCGGTTTAAACTCTTTTAACTAAACTAATTTAACATTTCTCTGTCTAAAATTTATCAAAAATACATGGATTAACAATACTTGATCTGTGGTAAGCAGTATTTTGCCGTTTGAATGAGGATTTCTGCCGTGAATGTTTTACTGAATCTCCCTGCGTTCTATTAATAGGAGCTAGAATTTTCCCCAGATTTTTTGGGGAGGAAAGGTGGTGCATTTAATAGACACAAAAAGACGGTATGCTTGATCGTAACTGTAACTCATATTTCTTACTCAATCTAAATAAAATTAGATGTTTAAATTGTTGTATCTTTTTTTCTGGTGATACACTAACATCTAATAACATCCCTTGTACTGGTAGCTATGTCCAGTGGTGAAAGTCATCGACTAAAAAAGACAGAAATTCTTTAAAGATCCATCTATTGATCAGTTATGTTAAGTTTGAGTTCCTTCAATTTATCGCCCAAAAAGCTGAAAGCAAGCATGGTACTGGTATTTCCTTTTGATGTTTTATATAAATATAAATATGTACCTATTTGGAGAGCTTCTTTTACAGATTTGGTCTTGTACAAATGTTCTCCCTTCTGAAATTCATCAGCACTACCATTTGCTAGACATGAATACAACCTAAAACAATCCAAATATAAATTTCATAAATTGCTTATTACTCCATTGTACTCAATGCATGCAATAAGAAACTAAATCATCACAACAAAAGTGGGAATCTTTTTGTTTTGTTATGGTTATGGTGCTTAACGCCACTATCCAAAACCATTCCCTCTCTGTTGATCATATACATGCATTAGATGTCAGATCAGCAGAAAATGAGCAGTCATCAACAAATAATTTCTGCAAAGTTTCATTTCAATTTCCCATGTGGTTTCTGATGAGAAAATGTGTAAGACTTCAGCCTTGTCTGTGGTAGCCAATGAAATAAAATGACTCTTTTTGAGGACCAACATAGATTAATGTTTTTCAATTACCTTATATCCTCTTCATTTTCCGGAAAACTCCAAAAGGCAATCCTTAGTTGTACTTCATCTGGAATAGGTTGTGGAAAGTGTTCTACAACTTCAAATGGTATGTGACAAGCTACAGCCTGAGCTGCTAGTTCTACTAATGATGTTACTTTCCCATCTGAAACAAATAGAAAAAAAATGGTAATCATATCAAAACATTTTCTTACATAATAGTTAGTATTCAGTTTGTTTGTTCATTGGTCCGGAGAAAACCACTGACAGTGACCTGTCGCAAGTCACTGACAAACTTTATCACATAATGTTGTACACCTTGCCCTGATCAAGATTCAAACTCACAACATCAGTGGTGATAGGCACTGATTGCATAGGAAGTTGTAAATCCAAATACCATACGATCACGCCCACAACGGCCCCCAGTAAGTATTCAGTTTCAAGTCGTATTCAAAATGTATTTCTTAAAATAGGATTAGATATAACAATCTTAAAATAGTATGTAGATTCAGAAGTTATGAAATTACTTTTATGACTGTGTAATTGTTCCAGTAAATAATTAGACTTAACAACTAGACAGAAACATTTTTTACTGGACTTTCACTCTTCAGAATGGCTAATTACAAGTAATGTGCTGTCCCTTTATGTAAATCATATGAATTACTACTATTACAAAATAATGAACGGTTTATTTAATATTCAAAGAAGTTTCAAACAAATCTAAAATAGGAAACACTGCAACTTCTGCAAAATGTTCACGATGTTGCCATTGTTGGTATTCGAGCCAGACCCTAATAATGTACAAAGGCTCATGGATATACATGTATTAATATAGTCTGCAACGTATCATGATATACATTCTCTAGCAACAGAAAATTTCAAAACATTCATGATAAGGATCTTTGGTGATATGTATTTGATAAAATCATCTGTTGTCCAATGGCAATGTCTTTATCAGCATTCAATCAATATATTTATTGTCTAAAAGTGTGGAAATAATGTTGGTTTTGTGCATATTGATATAAAAATTTAAAGAATAAACAAACCCAAGACTTTCTCTACACTCACCCTGTCCTTTTATCAAAGTAGAAGGTTGCTGACCCCCATTTTGTCTTTTCCAACCCCTCCAATTCTGACACAGACTTTCGGGCTCGCTGATCCACGAACACAGAGAGTCCTCGTCAAACCGATCGCTATCATCAAATGAAAATCTATCCCCCTCGGTATCCCAATCAAAAACGAAGTCCATAATGATAATGGGTTTCTTTGTTTCAGGCCCGAAGGCGAAGGCGCAAGTCTAGACCCAGCTTTGTCGACTGCTCCCAGTTTTTACTTTGTCTTTGGTTATTTTTTCTCATTGTCACCATACAAACTGTTTTATAGTATGTGATTTGACTGAATATGTTTAGAAAGGTTTGTAAGACGGATAAATTATTCAGAATATTGTTGGAAAATGCTGAAAAGGAGCCCAAGTGGCAAGTGGGCAATTCAGCTGTCCAAAACAATAATATCCGATCGGTTGGATTCGACAAAGTTCGTGTACCAACGTTGATCTCGCGAGATCTCATAAACAGGTGCCCGTTCTCATCATACGTTTGTGTTGTCAATAAAATTCACGCCGACTTCCTTAAGTCGAATACTTTTATTATTTGTAATAACATAATAAAAGGATTCGGACGACAGGCATTTGATATATATAGTCATCTCACAAATACAAGATGGACATATAATTTAATATGAAAACAGCGACATTACCCATATTACGCCATTTCTAATTCGAGACAATGAAAATTACAGGTAAAATCTCAAATTAAGCAAAAACATTTTGACATATTGAAAATCAAAATATGTAAAGAAAACTATGTGTAAAACTAATCCGAACACTGCTGAACTAAATCCAGTTTTTTCTGGTAAAATTGAATTAGCTAAACTTCTATAAATTTTATAAATATTTTTTTGTTTAGTATTTGCAAGTGTGTAACAGATACATTACTTTGATAACAAAAGAAGATGCCTTAATTGAACATTGGAGAGATGAGTACCCAAAGCGAAAGAGTCTGAGTCAAAGCAGCACGTTTGACATTGTAAAAATAAATCAATTATAATTAATAAAATTCACATCAAAGGGATTTTATATGTAAAGGTAAACAGTACGACGACAATATCTAATGCAAAGATGTGTATAGTAGAAATCCTTGTCTTGATGTAGAAAAATAAACTTTAATAAAAATAGGCAATCTAACATGTTGCTTTTTTATATAGTATTTCAACATTACGAAAATGTCGTCAGGCCTTTCGATGTTCCCCTGATTAGTAGACTTGTAAATTATAACACTTTATTTTCAACTACCGGTCCGAAATTATGGTGCAACCTGAGTAAAGTATCATATGAAAAATAGTTAGATATCAGTTTATTAAATATTTAACTCAAGCAAATTGGGTCTTCAAAATATTTCAGAAAAACTTTCCCTGGATCCATCTATTAGACCTATACACTTTAATCTGCCAGGTCTAAATTAATAAAACACCATTTTCAAAATTAAACTACTAGCTGTATTAGCGAACTAAATAATAACGTATATACAATCAAACAAATAAACAAAGAACGAACTAACGGTCGTCGTCCTCAGTATCCATTGTCAACCCCAAGTGAAATAGATTTTAAAGATCTTCCACCAGATACACATGTTTACTTAAAGATCTTCCACCAGATACACATGTTTACTTAAAGATCTTCCACCAGATACACCTGTTTACTTAAAGCAGCTACATAAAAAAAACTGGAAATTGTTCGAAATGAAGTAAAAGCAAATGTAGAAAAATCTAAGGGAAAAATGTTCAGGAAAGTAAATGAAAGAATTTCTCCATTGAATATTCGAGTAGGAGATCTTGTTAAGTTCATTCCTAAAATCATGGGATGCGACGTTTTGAGTAATACATAAGTTTTGATAATATTCATTTTATCAGTTCTAATCTTCAAATCTGCTGTGCCAATGATTTTTATGTGATGCCCATTAGCCAATTTAATTTCTCCGTGAAACGGATATATACGAGAGCTACAGTTTTCTGGTAGAGTTAAATAAATCAATTGACAAAATGTTTATAGAATTACCAGTATCTATCAAGACAGCAATATTAGTTTCTCCGCATTTAACAGGCATATACATAATGGGTCATTTTGCTCATTTGAATATATCTCAGAATCGGCCTCTCATAATCTTAATATGATTTATTTGCGGTACCCTTGGCGATTGGGCCTGTTGTCGCCAGGGCTTTGGGCGTTTCCCTGTCGTCTGTCAAATTGGGTTGTACATCTATACGCAGGATGCCCTTGTTGCCTACATAATTGGCATTTCCTCGGCGTTGGTTGCAATTGGCCATTCCAATTACAATCTTTCCTCTTGTGTCCCGGAAAGTTACAACTATAGCATGTTAATTGAACATTTTGTTGAGGAGAGAAGGAATAAGATGGTTGATTTAAAGAATTTGATTGTCCAGATTGTTTTGAAATAACTAGTTCAGAGACTGTTTTGCTGAGCTTAGCAACTTCTTGTGTTAGAGTGTGTATATTGGTATTTTCGGAGCTATCTTGTTGTTTAGGGGAAGTTGCAATATTGATGGCAAGTCACTTTGGCGATATCCACACGTTTCTGCCATTTTTGCAGAAGTGAATGCAACAGTTAAATCTGGTGGTTGTCCAGCACGAACGAAAAACGCAACTTTTTCGGGGAGCCCATCAATGAATCTTGCTAGTATATTTCATGTTCTGGTTTTTGTAATAAGGTACCCTTTTTCAATTATTTGACTATATATGGTAGTCTTCAAGTGTTTGACCAGGTCCAAGCTTTAATGCATTGAATACCTGCCCTTCCATCATGTCCATTGCATTATTGTTGGCGAAATTTATAAATTTTTCTTCAAATAAAACCTGTACCGACTCCCATTTCCGCTTTGAAAAATCGCTTAGTACATTAAACTATGCTAAGGCTGGACCCTTTAGATGCAGATAGAAAGCGGCAACTTTCTTTCCGTCATAGTCATGTAAATCATGCAGTAAGGCGTATGACATAAATTCCGGACGAATTTGTACGAAAACGAAGAGAAATAAAGCCTTCTTCATCTTTTTCTGTCAAATCACAGGTTCCTAGCCAAACAAATAATGCTACTCCGTTAGGGTGTCCGTCTAATAATTTCGGCAGTTTATTCCGTATAATTTCCAAATGTTTGGAACATGGAATTGACGGACGAAAGAACCACTCAATGTTATTTTCAAAACTCACTTGCTCAAACAAATATCGTCTTTTACTATCGGAAATAAAAACGGGACAGCGGAGAGGTAAAATTCAAACTCGTTGGAATGTCAAAATTCCTCAATTGTTTATGAAAATATTCATTTAAAACTTTTAAAACGGGTCTCCACCATATTAGACATACACTTTAATTTACCAGGTCTAATTTAATAAAACACAATTTTCAAAATTAAACTACCATATTAGCGAACTAAGAGTGCATTTCTTTCTAACACAAACGATACAAACGACTACGCACGTACGCGTTTAGAGCATTTTTTTCTAACATACGTTTATAAAGTTTGCTCAAACTTTGACAAACTATGCACTCGCTAAATGTGCGTCTACACAGTTTGTCGTTTATCGTTTGTTGCATTTGTTTCTAATCTCAACGCTGAATCAATTATAGACACGTGGAATTTTCCCGCTAAAACAAAGATGGAATCTAACAAAAGAAGAGAAGGTATGTATAATATTAATGATCTCCAATTAATGGGTGGTTTATCAGAGCATAAAAACGGGGGCCCGGGTGGCTCAATGAGTTAGGTCGTTGGATCTAATTATATAACAACTCCCACAAGTCTATCATATGATCAATACGGCGTGGATTCTCGCCCGGCTTTGTAAATTATGAGTTTATTTACCAACAACACGTGTATACATATTACCAGGTCAAACACTTTGGTTAGAAAAAAAATGCACTCTAAATAATAGCATATATACAATCAAACATATAAACAAAGAACTAACTAACTAACTAAAGACCTGTTTTTTTAATTCTGAACCATTAACCTGGTTTTTAATTCTGAACCATTAACCTGGTTTTAAACATTTTTACGGTCGAGGTTTTTTTTACGGTGTGGTTTTAACCATGCGGTTATATGGTTAAAGAACATCTTAACCGGATCGAAAGCACGTTTGAATGTGTTTGCACCTTGTAATTACCAGTATATGTTTGTAATAGGAACATATGTCTATTATAGACCCATTTCCAAGTTGTTTATTGACATTCTGCATTGTTGTATTTGTTTATAAAGAATTAAATGGATAATTAAATTATTTTATTTGTTGTTGTTTTTTTGTGTGTTTAAGTTGAATTGTTTTATTTATTAATGAAGAATTAATTTTACTTTGTTAAAAAGTAATCAACGAACTAGAAAGTTCTCTTGAATATTGTTCTTCAACCATTGCGTTTTCTATCTATCTTAAACATGTTTATGGTTCGTGATTTAAACGTGTTTCAGGTTGTTTTCAACCATAAACAAGAACACAGACTACACGTGCTTAAATATCTAATTATCATGATGAATATGCATCATTTCCCTAAGCAGTAAGGAGGCGTGTCATTAACCATGCAAACCATTTTGTCCACATGGTTCCATCAATTAATCACAACATATCACTGTCTAAAATCATAGGTACCCGATTTGTGGACCCCCCCTTTTTTTTTTAAATTCATCCCTTTTGTGGGACGTTTTCATTATAAACAGTGTTAAACAACTTCATTTAACACTGTTTATAATGAAAACGTCCCACAAAAGTGATGAATTAAAAAATTTAAGAAAGAAAGGGGGTCCACAAATCGGGTACCTATGTCTAAAATATGAAGAAAATTCATAATGAATACCTGGAATCTTTGGGCAATATAAAAGATAAATTTCGATTAGAATCCGTATCAAACCGGAAGTTTGTAGAAAAGTACCGCCGGAAGTCCTTTTCGTAATATTTTGACTGAGGTCCGCACGATAAGTACTTAGCAATCAATAAATATCTCCATCATCATTGATGCTGCTTGAAATATGTCTCCGATTTTAAACAATTATAACCCTTTGTATTCATAATTTAATAAAAATTTGTGATGATATGATTGTGAAAACGAGAGAAAAGTTGGATGATGTTCCACACTGGGGTGAAAATTTTATCTGGACCAGGAATATTCTTTAAATATTCTGAAGAACACACCTTTACTCATAATGCAAATAAGATCTGATTGAATTAACCTATCGGGATATTGGTGGCATCATGATAATTCGTTGTAACATAACGGTTTTGTATTTATATCAATTTTAATAATTCTTGCTCGTATTAATTTTGAAATCTCGCACCATCTTCTTGGCTGAATAGCTTAAAAGGATATTTATAGCTAATAAATTGGAATATACTGTCAGTTTGCAGATCTTTCTATAAAGTGGGACATTCAGGGGTGTAGTAAGAAAGGAGATCTCAGTGGATCAAGTATTTAAAAATAAAATAGTGCAGTCTTTATTATACTCGTATTCTTTTTAAGTGGACAATACATAACACACACGTTTCAGTATGCTCGGTGTGCAGCAAAAATAAAATGCACATCTAGCCCTTGGGAGAAGCTACATGTAAGACATAAAGGAGTACAGAGAATGCCATGCTCCTTGCATGTACATTGTACAAGACAACACTTCCATCATCGTCATCTCATAGAGTGTGACTTGTTCTTGCCATGATATAGCTGAAAAATTGCTCATTTGGCATTAAACTATAATCACTGACTCCTGTTGATGAAATGATGTTGGCTTTGTACTAGACCAACACACTTACATTGTAGTTGGGGGTTTTTTAATAGTGAAACAACAGTTCACAATTTGACTTGTTATTGTAATCAAGAAAAAATTTAAAAATCTTGTTCTGTGATTAAATGTTCATATTTTTCTTTTCATCTAGGATGGCACCCAGAAAGGGGAAGACTCAGCAACAAGAGCAGGTGGTGTTAGGACCACAAGTAAAGGAGGGAGAAAATGTGTTTGGAGTAGCACACATATTTGCCAGTTTCAATGACACTTTTGTACATGTTACTGACTTGTCTGGAAAGTGAGTTTACATTTTAAGTACATGTAGTTTTCTTCCATGTAAAAAACAATCAACAACAGTTGCATATATAGAATAATGATAAGAATATTACACCTAAATTCAGGGATCTGGATAATTTCAGATTATTGTTCAGGGTTAAGTAATATTTGGGCTTAATTATACCCTCACTCGCAGAGTGGTGGGTATACTGGAATACCCTTGTCCGTTCGTCCGTACCTAAACCTTGTGTACGTAACTAGTCATTTGTCTTTTTTTTTGGATTTTATTCATATTTGGTATCTTGGTTGGCCATGATCTGCATGCGCATATTATGCCGATTTCACGGATGGTTGATTTTTGCGAGAGTTATAGCCCTTTTCATGTTTGTTTGACAATATGTCCGTTCGCACATCTTGTGTACGCAACTAGTCATTTGTCTTGTTGCATTTTATTCATATTTGGTATCTTGATTGGCCATGATCTGAGCATGCGCATATTATACCGATTTCACGGATGGTTGATTTTTGCGAGAGTTGTAGCCCTTTTCATATTTGTTTGACCATATGTCCGTTCGCACATCTTGTGTACGTAACTAGTCATTTGTCTTTTGTTGCATTTTATTCATATTTGGTATCTTGATTGGCCATGATCTGAACATGTGCATATTATACCGATTTCACAGATGGTTGATTTTTGCAAGAGTTATAGCCCTTTTCATGTTTGTTTGACCATATGTCCGTCCGCACATCTTGTGTACGCAACTAGTCATTTGTCTTTTCCGTTTACTAGCCAACTGCCCTGGGAGGATACACATCTCTTGATTCCAACACTCTACACTCCTTTATGCCTCTCCACCACGTTAAGTTCCACTATAATCTAATACTTTCCTACACATCAACTTATGTAGAGCGAGTGGGGGTATCACAGCACGACAACGCATGCAGTTTCATTAATTTAGTTATGTTAACTGTGCATGTTTTGGTCACTGAGCTAATTGAAAAACATCCACATCCTGGTAATTGCCTATTACACTAAATTATCAATTTTTTGTACATTAATTGTCTTCATCCATTTATTCTTCACACTTTAGTTTCTAGATAATAAGGAAAATACTGCTTCATCAAATGCTCTAATATTTAGATCAGGATCCACAAAATACAGATCAAGTTCAAATGTGACAATTTTGACTTTGTGGTTCTGTAGTTGTGTCTCCTCTATGTAGGTTGTAGTCTAGTTTTTGAAAATTGGGAAATTTCGAATAATGAATTAAATGTACTAAAACTTGAATTTGAAGTTAGTATAATAGATATTTTTGAGAGGTAAATTTTCTTTGATCCACTTTATGGCATGAGCTGTTGCAGTCTCAAGAGTGAGTTATGAGGGCCTGGGGTGAAGAAACTTCCTTTGTTTTAGATGGATTGTCTATTTCAACTTCATTACAAACTTCTGTAATTATATAATTTAAAACTTGTCTAACCTCTGATTTGATTTCAGATGACTGATCATTTCCTTTGTTTATTTTTTTGAACACATCTTCTATTTTTTGCTGACCTTTGATGTCTTTTTGCACAGTTTTTTAACATAGTAATAGTATTTCGAATTGTGCGACATTTTCAATCGGAAGGGAAATTTTTGGGAAGGGGAAAGAAATGGAAAAAATGACGATATCTTACCATTGAAAACCATGTGCGTTACAAACACTGCGTTGATTCTGATATTAAAGTCGGGATCTCAAAAGCGCTTTCACAATATCAAAAAATAACATTTCGAATGGAAACACGATATTCACGTACTTTAGTTTTACTACCGAGACTTATCACCGATTGGGAAAATTGTACATCATATTGGGGATAATTTGAAGCCATTTTTTTTTGACAAATTGGGAAACTTTCTCTAGGGGAAACAGCTGAATTTCGGAGGTAATTAGGTAATTAAAGGTAAACAATATCACTGTTAACCATTACAGTTTATAACATTGATGCACTGGAGTTGTAATGTTTTCTAAATGGTCAATCAGTATGTGAAGAACCATATTTTGAGAATTTGTATGAAAAAAAATTGTAATCCAAATTATCTGATATTTGATACTAAATTTGTGTTTTCAGGGAAACCATCGCCCGTGTGACTGGTGGTATGAAGGTTAAGGCAGACAGAGATGAAGCCTCACCATATGCCGCCATGTTGGCAGCACAAGATGTAGCAGAGAAATGTAAAACCCTCGGCATCAATGCTCTTCACATTAAATTGAGAGCTACAGGTGGTAATAGGTAAGATATTTGTTCCTTGTCTCCTAATGTCTCTGAAAGACTGAGTTTAATTTTATTTCTATCTAGTTTCATCCTTTTTCATTTGCTCTGGTGTTATTGTGGTAAATCTGTATCTTCTTGAAAGCTCTCCATCCTTTTTAATTTCAGTGGCAGTCAAAAGTCATTGACCCTCATTCTATATAGTAATTATATATGTTTGAACTTGTTCTTGTCCTGAATTATTTATAGCTGAAATACTGCTCGCTGGGTGTTGAGCAATACTCAATCAATTGTTCAATCAACACATGTATGTCTATGTTCTTAACACCTATTTCTGGAGTCTGCAAAAAACATTTTGACAAAAGGCATTTTTGAAGATTTGATTTCAATTTTATGGAATTTTTGACATGTCCGAAATAGTAAATACTAAACAGGGGCATGGGGCTAGTGGTTTTTGGGAAAGACTGTGATTCTATTCCCCTCTATTCCGTCGGGGATACCATATATGTTAGTCAGTCATGAGTTGTAGTATTGTTCATTGAAGCACCACATTTTATTGCATCATAATGAAATTTATTGATATCTGATTATAGAACCAAGACTCCTGGACCTGGTGCACAGTCAGCTCTCAGAGCTTTAGCTCGTACTGGCATGAAAATAGGCAGAATTGGTAAGTTTGTTAAGCTTCTGAATTGGCCCTAGTTTCAGATTACATAAAAACTTCTGATAAAGTAAAATTTATTTGACACATGAATTAATGCAATGCCAATCTTCATGGTTTTCAATGATGACAGTTATATTTCCAGAGAATGAATGATGAATCATTTCACCTATGCTATCGGAGAAAATCTGGAACATATATATTATTTCTCACAATTTATTAGAAAACCTAGAAGAAGATAAGGCGGCCACGTAAGAACTATTTAATAGTGAGCCTATGAATTTTACTTGGGGTTTCGTACTATTTCTCACTTCCCATTTGGGGCCGTCGTGATCGTATGGTAGTTGGATTTACAACTACCTGTGTAATTGGTGCTCATTGCCACTAAAGTTGTGAGTTCAAACCCCATTCGTTGCAAGGTGTACTGGATAAACGTCGTGTGATAAAGTCAGTGGTTTTCTCCACCAATAAAACTGACTGTTCATGGAGAGTGCACTCGATACAACATTATGTAATAAAGTGTCAGCAACTTGCAACAGGTCGGTGGTTTTCTCCAGGTACTCTGGTTTCCTCCACCAATAAAACTGACTGCCACAATATAACTGAAATAGTGTTAAACACCATCAAGCCACAATCACTTCCCATTTAAGCTGAAGTTAGAGATTGCTATTGATTTATGCTTAAATAGATCATCATGATTGAAAGGATATCAATAGTTATAAGCCATAATAGTTGAAAATATAACCATAATTACCATATGCAGCATCATAAAAAAAACTGAAAATATCAAGATGATAGGAGATATTTTCTGGCTAGGAACAGGCACAAACAAAATTGGTCAGAGAAGGTTTTGTCGCATCAGCCATCTATAGGTATAGAACTAGCTAGTAGAATTACAAGTACTATTGAAACAGATGATGTTCACTATTTCAAACTTTTCAACATACACTTTAATATGTAGGTATATGCTGTCATTGAGACAGCTCTTGTTTATATAGGCTATCATTATGACAGCTTTTGTATATATATATATATATATATATGCTGTCATTGTCAGTTCCATGCATATAAAATGTTTATTGAATGTTTTGATTATATTTTACAGAGGATGTTACACCCATACCATCAGACAGCACTAGGAGGAAGGGAGGTCGTAGAGGACGTCGTTTGTAAACTGCAAATAAATTATTAAGAAGACTTTTGTTGAATAATTCATTCCAATCATTGGATTGAGTCATACATTTATTATTGACTACTTAATAAAAATTCAGGAAATGTCAGGATGAAATGAAAATCGTAATACATGTTTGTAGATTCTGTTTCTGCATTTCTTCATCACAAGGAATCTGGAGTCTATTCACTAATTATTGCTATTCAACTTTTCTCGAAACAGTTGTCAGATTATATTGGAAATTTTTGTTGTCTCCTGTTCTTAAAAGTAGAGAGAAAAAAAAGGTTTGAAGATACCAAAGGAGTAATCAGAAGCTGTCTATCAATACCATGGCCAGAAGAAAAAAGACATCTACAAAACACTACTCAGAAAACTTAAAGATTGAGCAACACAAACCCCCACTATAAAACGGGTGAACTCATTTGCTCCAAAAGGGTATGCAAGTTGTGTACAAAGAGTACACCCTGAACCAACAATTGTCTAGTGGGGAACTTTATTCCAGTTTTTGAGGACCATTCAGGCCTTTGATCTTTTTGTAAAGTTAACATAAATAAGAATAGTAGTAAAACTTTTTTTTATGAAGGATAACAATTCTTCAGCTATAGGAATGAGGACAAGTTGCCCTGGCTGAGAATCTTGAATACAATCTACTGCACTCGTAACAAGCATGCAAATTATTACACCAACAAGGCATTTATATTTTAATACGTGAATGTCGTGTTAATACCAAGTAAGCAATTTTTCAGCTATATTATGTAGCGAACGAGTTGCATTTGATGAAATGAAACTAATGTAGGCGGTGTACTAGACCAACACCCTTCAATTTTTTTAGTGGTAGCTCATTGAAACAATAGTCCACAGTTAAATATGTTTCTTCACTCTTGACACATTATTCCGATTCCAAGCCAATTGGGGTCTACTCTTCCTTATTGCTGTATGCAGTGGAGAAGGAACAAATACCAATGTTATAGTCTGGTCCGACTCAAACCCATGTTCTACCACAAGCTAATCATTGCCCCCACATATGCATCTGTTTTAACTGCTTGAACTTGAACCCATTTGCCAAAGTTGGACCGATTCCTTGGTTAAAGGGAGGGGTGTTCATGGCAAAGTGTACTCGATACAACATTATGTGATAAAGCTTGTCAGTGACTTGTGACAGGTCGGTGGTTTCTCTGGTTACTCCCATTTCCTCCAATAAAACTGATGCCATGATATAACTGAAGTGGTGTTGAACACCATAATCCCTTCTTTGGCTCTTTCAATTTTTCCTGGTGTTAATTATTGAAAGGGAATGATAAAGTTGACTGGTTTGGTCAAATTGGTCTTGGATAATATGGTAACTTGGTTTGTCAACCAATGAGAAGCAGCACCACTTTTGCATGTTTGGGTTCACAACGCGAGAAGGAACAGAAACAGAGTCGTGCATGACTCTTACCTTTCTTTTGGATTAACAAGAGGATTGGCCTGTATTGCTTGACACCTGGATATTCATGCAGTTTGTCTTAGTTTTTGGGGAACATTATTTCGTGCATTTTCACATTTGGTCCAATGCTAAACTTTAATCCATACATAAAAATTGTGGCATTGGTCCCCTCATATCTTGGAAATGGTAAAAGGAACAACAAATCTGTTTAAATATTTCAGATGAATTAAATGGAAATAAAAAGTTACTCTGGGCAACCATACATTTCTTGAACCAGAAGAATAAAAAATTGTAAGCCATATACAAGTGCATTTCCAATACTTGTTCTTTTAAAAAAAATTATTAAAGATTTTTCCAATACATCTCCTGTGAAATTTTGGACCCTCAGTGCTCTGGGCCCCATATATCCCGGTGCTTCATTTGTACAAGATTGAATCCCCATCTCGCAAAGATATTTCCATAGTATCCTACATAAAATTTTGAATTGCACAGATAATAATTCATGCCATTTATTTTTTGGTTCTTCAGAAGAACATTTAACTTTCCCCATAGCAGCCTATGTGAAATTTTGGACCTCGTGACTCTGACCCCATATGAGACTTGTTTAATTTCACCAACTAGTCTATTCCATACACGGTATGATGAATATACTTCATTTGCACAAATCTGAATCTTCTTTAGGAAACCTACCAAATATTGTTGAGCAGTTTTGCATGAAAAAATAAAAAGATATACTACAGACCATGTATGCCCATTGATACAAAAAGCTCACTGGGCTAAAAATCCTATGTACAACAATGCATGAAATTTCAGCCAATCATTGGTAACCATATTAAATTTGGGTTCAACATGAAAAACACAATCGCTAAAGGTTCAGCCGAAAAAATACTCCAGCCTGTGTAAAACACCACGTGTCTATCTACCAGTAAGTGGAATAAGATGGATTAATATAACGTTTACAGATGAGAGATGATAATGGCTTCTGACATTATATCAAGACAGATTTTTAGCTTGGTTCGTCTTTACCTCCAGTTAATTGTAGAAGGACTTGTGTAATATTTACGCTGTTTGTGTTTGCATATAGTGGTGTCCAACACATATTTTGTTGTATACATTTTTGTTTTGTTTGTCTTCATGTTGCCAGTTTCTCTGGATTGGCCCTTCGGTATTCTTTAACGTTTATATTAGCGCCCCTATTCTTTGCTAAAAATTCAGTATTGAAAGCTTCTCCCTGATGTTAATGTTGGGAAATTGCTAACACTAATACTATGC
This sequence comes from Bathymodiolus brooksi, assembly GCA_963680875.1. Lineage (NCBI taxonomy): Eukaryota > Metazoa > Mollusca > Bivalvia > Mytilida > Modiolidae > Bathymodiolus > Bathymodiolus brooksi. The sequence continues at coordinate 62,659,485 of OY804579.1, forward strand.
ACATGTAGCACTGGTACTTAAAAAAATTCTTCTCGGAAACTTCTGATGATTAAATCATATCATTCAGGAAGGGTTGGTTTTTTTTATGAACAAAGAAAGACTTGAAAGTGATATTAATTTAATGACACACAAATAAATCTAGCACATACTCTAAAGTGTTTACAAGGCATAAACAAAACATTTCTATAAATAACATACCAAAACAGCAGTATTCTAACTAACTAAATACAATAATAAGTTGCAGTACAATCAAAATTTCACAATGGAATTTAAATGGTACAGTAATTGATGAACACTTTTTATTAGATATATTCAAGGTACAGTATATGATGTATGGAAATACGCTTGTTTCGAATCGTTTCCATTCCGTCAAAAGTTTTTTATTTTGGTCTGCCATGTTGATGTCAGTAATGGCGTAAACACCGGAAGTTGTCTGCCTAACATTTCAGACATCAAGACATGAAAAAGAGGGCACACGATCAGAATTGATATGATTCGAGACATTTTAAATTTCTTTATTTTTAAATGAAGAAACGTTTGACAAATTTTGCCTACCCGTATCTAAAGTGTAATTATTCCAGTACTCAAATATTTCTTTGACAATGATACAATCAGCTGCAATTTTATACTCTTTGAGGGAGTCCACATCCTAACGTGTTGTATCTAATATAAGGTCTAGTCAATCTGCCACAAAATAAGTGAGTAAAATTACCCGGATTCTCGCACATATTCAAAGAGCATTATGACCAGGAAGTCTTCATATAATAATGATTTCTTAGTTTTTATATTGCCAAGTGATCTACATGTATATATCTGTATTAGACTTAATGATAGTGTATTCATTTCCTTTTTACAAACTGTCAATTTCAATAGTTCAAACGATAAAAAAACATTTGATTCAGAATTTATTTATACATTAAGATACAAACATAAATGTTGACAATAACACCACTTGTTTCTATGGTAATATGATTAATATATTCTCTTGTTGTGTACTGTAGACATTCTAAATATTAAACCTAAAGGTCATTCTTCATTAATTGGTCCAAAGTCTGAACCGTATTTGATGAATAATTCTGATGGGTTATGGTTATGGTGTTTAATGCCACTTTCAACAATATTTCAGTTATATCGTGGTGGTCAAGTTTATTGGTGGAGGAAACCAGAGTACCCGGAGAAAACCCTCGACCAGTCACAATTCACTGACAAACTTTATCACATAATGTTGTATCGAGTTCACCTCGCCTGAACGGGATTCGAACTCACAATGTTAGTGGTGATATGAATAATTCTGATAAAACGATGAAGATGATATAACTGATCAAATTATCTACTTATGAAATACAGTGGATATATATGGTTATAGATAACTAAATGTTATACAATGTAAATAAAAGATATACACATGCCAACATTGTAAAAACATCTTGTAAAACACAAAGCTTCTCATTGGTTAAAACAATTTTCCCAAATTCATAAAAAAAACAACATACATTTACAGTTTATATATTGAGAAAATGATTGTCATGGAGAAAGGCCCTATGGTGTGTGTTACTGTACACTTTTACAGAGAAAACATGGAATGTTTCAATACCTGTACTGACCTAGTTCCAAGTTTTTTTTATCACTTTAAAATAATTTCTTATAAATTCAATGCCAGGTGTAAGGTGAAAAAAAATAGACTGGTATGTAATTGGGTAAAACAGGATTAACCTAGAAGACATTTATTCCATGTTTATTCACTACAATCGGGGGTGAGAGGAAAGCCATACCCAATTTTACGTTTTTCATCACACTAAAATATAAATAGCAAGCGAGGAAAATCTGTTACAATTTTATTTCATGGGTTGAGATGCTATCAGCTGGGACCTATACGTGTGGATCATTCCACACGTGATGCAACATTATCTTTACCGATACATGTATTGGGGGAGGGGGGAAATTCCTTGAACCCGCATTGTGTGAAATTGGTTTTGATGTTGTGAATTATGAAAAACTATGAAAAATCTGACGAATAATGAAAAATCTAATAATATTTAAATAACCTGTATACAAAAATCTTATCTTCTGGTTACTGATAGGTTTTGTGTTGGAGATTCCAAAATGGTTTTGTAATTTCGTAATAAAATTATGGTTTTGAGTTTACAGCTAAAACCAATTGATAGATAATATTTTTCCATTATACAGTAGGAAGACCAAATGAAAGAATTAAATATGGTTCTTGTAATATCATAAACATACTGAGGTGGGTTAAAATAAAAGTTTTCTGACTTCACAAGTAGGCAACAATAGTGTATGTCTGATTTCTTACAATAAAGTAAGATCACTCCTTAAAAAAAATACAAATAATATACATATTGTAGTTCAACATATCATTTAAATAAAAATAGATGCCCACAAAAGATCTAGTACTATATCTTTGAAAGTATTCAACTGGACAAGTATACACCAAATTCCAAATTAACAGCAAAGGTCAGGAAAGGTTAATACTATCATGTTTATTTTGATGAAGTTGGGTTATGTTCTTTAATGGCACTTTCAACAATATTTCGGCTATATCGTGGCGGTCAGTTTTATTGGTGGAGGAAATCGCAGTACCCAGAGAAAATCACATAATGTTGTATTGAGTACACCTCACCATGAGCGGGATTCCTACTCACAACTTTAGTGGTGATAGGCACTGATTGCACTGGTAGTTGTAAATCCAATTACCTACCATACGATCACGGCCACGACGGTCCCTTATCAAAATTTGTATACACTTGTCTTGTATGGAATTTATCAAATAATATCCAAAATTCTATGTTATTCCAGTATACAATGTATCTGTACATTACAATATTACAAGAAAAAGAAAAAAAAAGAACGTGCTATTGAACAATTACTTATTATCCATATGATGCACTAAAGTAATAATACAAGAATACACCCTATATACTCCAACCAATGACAGGATTATTATCTAAAATTAAAAACTTATAAGATATTATTTACAAACAAAAACAAAAGACTTATTGCTCATCAAGATACGTTACCATCTGCATACATCCAGGATATCGGCTATTTTTACACACACACAAAATAGTATTTACACGAAAATTAAATAATAATAATAATAATAACAGAATATTGCACAAGAAAACAAAAAGCTGCATGGAAGTAAAACATTAATGTTTTGATTAAAAGAAAATTATAAATGAGGAATAGGAATTTCTACTTTGAGATTGGATAACAAAAAGGGATTTTCAAGAAAGTCAAAATTAGGATTTCACCCAATTACATAATACTGCAAGTTTTTACATAACAACAAATGAACTGATGGGTCTGTAATACAGTCTTAAGTCACATAAAAAAGTGTGTCATAATTCAATACAAACAGTACCAGTACCTAATAAACATAAATTGTCCTGGTCCCTTTTATTGAAACATTTTAGAGAATAGTTATACATATACTGTGACATTTTTTTTTTTACTAATTTAAGATGATATTGTTCTTCTGTTTCAAATAATTCCTTCTTTGAATATTTTATAATAAAATCTTTATTCTCTTACATGTAACATGTTGTTTCTGAAGGATATTAATACAGCAGTTCAGTTTCAAGTCAACAAAGTCGGTTTAAAAAGATCAATTCTTGTCAGAAAAATCAAAACGGTTTAAAAAAATCACATCTGTTAGTATGTAAAAATACATTAAATTTTGAAACTAGAGGCTCATATTACCCTGTATTGCTCACCTGGTAAAGATTAATAAAACCAAAAATACATTAAATTTTGAAACTAGAGGCTCATATTACCCTGTATTGCTCACCTGGTAAAGATTAATAAAAACCAAAAATACATTAAATTTTGAAACTAGAGGCTCATATTACCCTGTATTGCTCACCTGGTAAAGATTGATCACACCATTGCCCATCAAAGCAAATGTTAAATTTTGACCCCCCACAACTTTAACCTATACATTGGTATATACAGGTAATTGAATCTTTATATCACATATTCATGCCAAATATTATTTCCATTCCTCGTTCTTGGGAAGATTTTGTTTAATTTACCCTATTGCAGCTTAAACTTTGGACCATAATGTCTTTGAAACCATAGACACTGGGTCTTGAATCTATATACCACAATGATACATTCTCTTTTCTTTTTTTTTTTTTCTTTTTTTTTTTTTTTTACTATTTCTCCATTTATTTATGCTAATCTTAGGAATCCAAAGAGCCTTTTTTCCTTTGTTAAGAGTATAAAATTTTTAAAATTGGTCAACAATTCCACCAATATCAACAAAAAAGGTGTCCCAGTATGTTTTAATGTAGTACATATTACAATGACATCTGATGCCATTTACAATGGTATTTCCATATATGGTTCCTAGGAATTTTATATTTAACAACATCTCTATTGCTAGTAATATTATTTTTGGGTCCTTAGGGTACAACCCTATCAACCCTGGGGGACATCATTTGTGAAAGCTTGAATCTTCACATCACATTGAGGAAAACTGCTCATAGCCATTGGCTGTTGGCATCCTCTTAAAAAAACCCAGAGGCTCTCAAGAGCCTGTATCGTTCACCTGGTTATAAAAAAAACCAATTGGTCCTATGTAAAAACTATGTCCTGCAGTGGTAGTCATCTTGGAATTACGATCAACATAAAAAACACAAAGTTTGTAAAGGACCATCCAATGATTGATGCATAGTTTAGGTTCAATCAGTGCAATAGCTTCAGAGAAGAAGATATTTCTGTATTTTCCCAATATGGTCCTGTGTTAATACTATGACCTGTGGTGGCAGCCATCTTGGATTTCCGATCGGCATAAAAAACAGAGGACCTTCCAATGATCATTCCTGGGCAGTTTGGTTTCAATTGTCCAAGTGGTTTCAGAGAAGAAGCGTTTTGAAACATTTTTCCCATAGGGTCCAATGTTAAACTAAGTCCTGCCGTAGCCGCCATTTTGAATTTCATATCGGAACAAAAAACGTAAAGTTTGTAGAGGACCATCCAATGAACATTCATGTACAGTTTGGCTTTAATAATATTTGTAGTATCTGAGAAGAAGGCATTTGAACATTTTCCCATAGGGTCCAAATGTTAATCTATGTATTACGGTGGTGGCCATCTTGGATTTCCGATCGGCATAAAAAACATAAAATTTGTAGAGAACCTTCCAATGATCATTCCTGGGCAGTTTGGTTTCAAATGTCCTAGTGGTTTCAGAGAAGAAGCGTTTTGAAACATTTTCCCCATAGGGTCCAATGTTAAACTAAGTCCTGCCGTAGCCGCCATTTTTAATTTCATATCGGAACAAAAAACGTAAAGTTTGTAGAGGACCATCCAATGAACATTCATGTACAGTTTGGCTTTAATAATATTTGTAGTTTCTGAGAAGAAGGCATTTGAATATTTTCCCATAGGGTCCAATGTTAATCTATGTATTGCGGTGGCGGCCATCTTGGATTTCCGATCGACATAAAAAACATAAATTTTGTAGAGGACCTTCCAATGGTCATTCCTGGGCAGTTTGGTTTCAACTGTCCTAGTGGTTTCAGAGAAGAAGCGTTTTGAAACATTTTTCCCATAGGGTCCAATGTTAAACTAAGTCCTGCCGTAGCCGCCATTTTGAATTTCATACCGGAACAAAAAACGTAAAGTTTGTAGAGGACCATCCAATGAACATTCATGTACAGTTTGGCTTTAATCATATTTGTAGTTTCTGAGAAGAAGGCATTTGAATATTTTCCCATAGGGTCCAATGTTAATCTATGTCCTGCGGTGGTGGCCATCTTGAATTTTCGATCGGCATAAAAAAAACATAAACTTTGTAGAGTACCTTCCAATGACTATTCCTGGGCAGTTTGGTTTCAATTGTCCAAGTGGTTTCAGAGAAGAAGCGTTTTGAAACATTTTTCCCATAGGGTCCAATGTTAAACTAAGTCCTGCCGTAGCCGCCATTTTGAATTTCATATCGGAACAAAAAACGTAAAGTTTGTAGAGGACCATCCAATGAACATTCATGTACAGTTTGGCTTTAATAATATTTGTAGTTTCTGAGAAGAAGGCATTTGAACATTTTCCCATAGGGTCCAATGTTAATCTATGTCCTGCGGTGGCGGCCATCTTGGATTTCCGATCGGCATAAAAAACATAAAATTTGTAGAGGACCTTCCAATGATCATTCCTGGGCAGTTTGGTTTCAACTGTCCTAGTGGTTTCAGTGAAGAAGCGTTTTGAAACATTTTCCCCATAGGGTCCAATGTTAAACTAAGTCCTGCCGTAGCTGCCATTTTGAATTTCATATCGGAACAAAAAACGTAAAGTTTGTAGAGGACCATCCAATGAACATTCATGTACAGTTTGGCTTTAATAATATTTGTAGTTTCTGAGAAGAAGGCATTTGAACATTTTCCCATAGGGTTCAATGTTAATCTATGTATTGCGGTGGTGGCCATCTTGGATTTCCGATCGACATAAAAAACATAAATTTTGTAGAGGACCTTCCAATGATCATTCCTGGGGAGTTTGGTTTCAATTGTCCAAGTGGTTTCAGAGAAGAAGCGTTTTGAAACATTTTTCCCATAGGGTCCAATGTTAAACTAAGTCCTGCCGTAGCCGCCATTTTGAATTTCATACCAGAACAAAAAACGTAAAGTTTGTAGAGGACCATCTAATGAACATTCATGTACAGTTTGGCTTTAATAATATTTGTAGTTTCTGAGAAGGCATTTGAACATTTTCCCATATGGTCCAATGTTAATCTATGTATTGCGGTGGTGGCCATCTTGGATTTCCGATCGGCATAAAAAACACCCACCTTGTAGAGGACCTTCCAATGATCATTCCTGGGCAGTTTGGTTTCAATTGTCCAAGTGGTTTCAGAGAAGAAGCGTTTTGAAACATTTTTCCCATAGGGTCCAATGTTAAACTAAGTCCTGCCGTAGCCGCCATTTTGAATTTCATATCGGAACAAAAAACGTAAAGTTTGTAGAGGACCATCCAATGAACATTCATGTACAGTTTGGCTTTAATAATATATTTAGTTTCTGAGAAGAAGGCATTTGAACATTTTCCCATAGGGTCCAATGTTAATCTATGTATTGCGGTGGCAGCCATCTTGGATTTCCGATCGACATAAAAAACAAAAATTTTGTAGAGGACCTTCCAATGATCATTCCTGGGCAGTTTGGTTTCAACTGTCCTAGTGGTTTCAGAGAAGAAGCGTTTTGAAACATTTTCCCCATAGGGTCCAATGTTAAACTAAGTCCTGCCGTAGCCACCATTTTGAATTTCATATCGGAACAAAAAACGTAAAGTTTGTAGAGGACCATCTAATGAACATTCATGTACAGTTTGGCTTTAATCATATTTGTAGTTTCTGAGAAGAAGGCATTTGAATATTTTCCCATAGGGTCCAATGTTAATCTATGTATTGCGGTGGCGGCCATCTTGGATTTCCGATCGACTTAAAAAACATAAACTTTGTAGAGGACCTTCCAATGATCATTCCTGGGCAGTTTGGTTTCAATTGTCCAAGTGGTTTAAGAGAAGAAGCGTTTTGAAACATTTTTCCCATAGGGTCCAATGTTAAACTTAAGTCTTGCCGTAGCCGCCATTTTGAATTTCATACCGGAACAAAAAACGTAAAGTTTGTAGAGGACCATCTAATGAACATTCATGTACAGTTTGGCTTTAATCATATTTGTAGTTTCTGAGAAGAAGGCATTTGAATATTTTCCCATAGGGTCCAATGTTAATCTATGTCCTGCGGTGGTGGCCATCTTGGATTTCCGATCGGCATAAAAAACATAAAATTTGTAGAGGACCTTCCAATGATCATTCCTGGGCAGTTTGGTTTCAACTGTCCAAGTGGTTTCAGAGAAGAAGCGTTTTGAAACATTTTTCCCATAGGGTCCAATGTTAAACTAAGTCCTGCCGTAGCCGCCATTTTGAATTTCATATCGGAACAAAAAACCTTGAGATTGTAGAAGACCGTCCAATGAACATTCATGTACAGTTTGGCTTTAATTATATTTGTAGTTTCTGAGAAGAAGGCATTTGAACATTTCCCCATAGGGTCCAATGTTAATCTATGTCCTGCGATGGTGGCCATCTTGGATTTCCGATCGGCATAAAAAACAGAAACTTGGTAAAGGACATTCCAATGATCATTCATTTACAGTTTGGGTACAGTCAGTTCATTAGTTTCAGAGAAGAAGATCTTTGAAATTTCAGCCAATCAGAGCATATTATTGGCCCTGGCAGCCATATTGAATATCCGACTGGAACGAAAAACAGTAACTTTGTAGAGGACCATCCAAGGAACATTCCTGCTAAGTTTGGTTCCAATCGGCCCAGTGGTTTCGGAGAAGAAGCTTGAAATGTGAAAAGTTTACAGACGACAGACAACAGACGACAGACAACAGACGACGGACGACGGACGCCAAGTGATGGCAATAGTTCACCTGGACCTTTGGTCCAGGTGAACTAATAAAAAATTAAATAGATAATTCAAGCAATTTAAAATTGCATTTCCACATCTGTTTCTTATGATTTTTTTTCTAAAGTTAACTCATTGTAATCTGATAAAATCTGGCTCCAGGTCTTGGACCCCAAGGGTTCTGAGACCTTTGTTTGAACAAACTTAAATCTACATATCCAAATGATGTTGCACAACAAAAATTGTAACATTTCTATAAATTGGTTCTTGAGAAGATGTTTTTAGACCCCTTATTAGGAGGATCAAGTCCATTTACACAAATCTGAATCTACTCTTCCCAAGGACCATCCCTGCCAAATTTGGTTATACAGTTTTGCAGAAGGTTAAAATAAAAACAAAATGTTTACAGACAGACCCCAAGTGACACCTTCATGTTTAGTGGGCTAATAAATCAAGTATGAATTCACAAATATGTCTCACTTGTACCTATATTGTCAATGAAAATAAACTTCCATATGTTTATTTATTGATAATTTGGACATTTTCCCTTTGATAACACTGAGTGATATTGTCAGTATCAACAAACTGATTGATACTGAAAATTATCGGTCAGTGTGAGGTCATAAGTTGTGACGTTACCGATACAAACAACAATGCCAGTTTTAAAGGTCTCGACAAACATTATCACTTGTATCACAGCTCATCCTATCAGACTTGCTGTGCTACTAGTGAATATATCTGTTTCTGCCTTCAAAACTGCCATTATTCTATATTTAGCAATTATTATTGATCATGGGTGTATGGTTTGTCAGAGAATGTAATGAGCAGATCTGATGTTATGATGATCGTGTGGTAAAGAGAGGGACATAACACGGATTTTCATCGTCGCTACACTGAATGCATATATCAAATGTAAATACATGTATACTAACCATAGTGATATTGTTACATGTATTGATATACCCCTTACTAATAAATACAAATACACAAAATATAGATGTACAATACCAGTCTGTGCCAAAAATCACTAGCCCTATGCCCCAATCTAGTAAAAATTGTCTCAGGCTAGTAAAAAATTGCATAAAATTTGCTTAGTCAAATAAAAAAAATTCTTCTAAAATGCAGTTCAATTCGTATGAAATGTGTAATGACAGGACAAGAAAAAGGTGACCTTTTAATACAAGTGACTGCTTAATAGGGGTGACCGCATGGGCTGATAAGAGAAGTGTCCTTTGTTGAGAGGGGTCTTATAAGAGAGGGACTACTGTAGTACTAGTAACTAACCATAAAAAACATGTTGATGCCCCAGTAGTCACATGATATAGACATGTGACTTGCAAGTTCAAATACAAGTAACCACTATATATGGTGAATCTAAGATCATTAACATATGCCAAAGTTACAAAGTTAGTGGAGTAGGACAAATTGTTAAAATTCACATGACATAAAATGATTCAAGCAGTAGATGTTAAAATACACAAGTCAACATCAAACATGGTGAATGTATGACAAATACGTAGTTGACAAACTGAGCTATTTATCCAAATTTAATAATTTTTGATACCTTCATCAGTGTTACCGTTGGAAAAGAAACACCTATGTTTTACCTTCCTGTATGACTAAAAACCAGAAATACTTAGAAATAAAATTCCTGTGAATAATTTAAAACATTTTTTAAATTGTTTTAAAAGAAAATATTTAAAAAAAAAAATTATATAAAGAACCTTGAAATAAATCACCATAGGAAAAACTACATTACAGATTCAACCATTTTTATTAGTACTTTCAGACTCTTGTTAATCATCCAATGTTCACAACCATATTACAACACCTTTAAAAGGTCATTTTATATAACTATAAAAACAGTCGAAAAGAAAAGATAGATTTCATTTATCCAATCAATTTCATGAAATGTCTCCACAAATTAAACCTAACTGATAATATCATAAATTAGGACTTGTCATTCAACTTTTAACCAACCTATTTAAAACCTTGGACTCATGTCATTTTACAAAATTACGATGCAGTAACATTCCTTCAACACACAACCAACCATATTACCAGTATATGTTGAAGGCCCTGAAGCATGCATTAAGAAAATCAAAATATTTATGATTTTAGCTAAACTTGCAAACCAACAAAAACATTTTTATATGGAATGAAATAAAGACAATATATTAATATGATTTTTGCAATGAAAAAACAATAGCTTAACACAATATATTTGGGACAGATTTTCAATTTGGTTTTTTTTTCTGAACAATTTGATTATGGCACAGCACCTGAGTACACATTTACAGATAATTTCAGAAATTATGGGAAATGTGGATATTTTGCCACCACTAACTTAAATAATGTAAGATAAATGGTCAAATATCCATACTAATTCACTTTGTTTCAGAAAAAACTTGAAATCCAAAATTTTCCCAGAATTCCATAGTTTCTGAATTGGTTGCTACCAGACATACACATGACAGCACCAGGTGACACTTTTACAAATAAGTGACAGCAGTTTCCTGACTGATATATTCATCAAAAGTCTGTGGCGTAGTTGACTCAACTCTGTGAAAAAAACAGGGAATAGCGTGAAAATGTGTTTTTTCTTCAATTTTCTAGTTAAAATTACAAATGACAACTAAAAAGATAATCAACATATTAAAAATTATATCTAAGTCAGTCAAAATTATAACTTGGTACTATATTGCTACTATAATCATTTATTACTGTTCGGATTTTGATAAATTTTCTTCAGTAAAATTAATTGATGTCATTTAAAATGTTGATATGTTTACACAAACTAAAGTAAAGTACACGTATATATCATTATATTATCTTCATAACTAATTATTATTCTATATTTATACCGGAAAATATTTATATTTATAATTAAAGTAATGCCCATGTCTTTAACTGCAATAACTAACATGCTAACAAAATTATGAGTAAAAACTGCAATACTGGTGTAGTGTGATTTTTTTTAGGAAGTAATAGTTTGATTTCTGTAATCTAAGAACTTGAAAATCAACTCTCCAACAAACCAACCACTTCTGACATTTATCACTCATACCAAGCAATCAAAAAATATGAAAATAATTGCACTAAAATATCACTTTTAATTGATCAAAGAAAAATAAACCATATCAAGACAAGATCATGCCCCATGCTAAACCAAAGAGTCAATCCGAACCATGCTAATTTCATCCCCCAAAATATCGTAAAAAACATCATGCTCTATCATCTAGCCATATGTTTTGTTAGTGTTAGTTTTAAATCTTTCTTTTCTACCTTTAGCATTTTCTAGTATATACATTGTTTCCAATTTTTAATTGCTACTGCTATGTGTTCTAGCTTGCCTATCACTTACACAGTGTTCCTCCCCTCTCCCCTCAAAAAAAATAAATAGTAGAAAAAAACATATGGTTATATCTGATCATAGGGTGAAATATTTGTTTTAACTACGGTAATAAATCTTGTAAACATTTATTGGATGTTAAAAAGATCAGGTATTTAATGATAATCACGTTCTTAATGGTTGTGTTCCATCGTGAATGTTGATTAATGATGTTTATATAAATGTTTCTACGAAATTTTTTTGTAATATCTGATCCTAATAAAAAAAAAACAGATCAACATAATTTTTAATTGTTACTGCTATGTGTTCTAGACCATTGCAGAAATTGATATCAACTAAAAACGATATGCAAATATTGATTTTTTTTTTATGATAATAAACCGAGATGTAAAGTTTTGAAGAATTCCAATTTAAAATTTAGGAGGAGTTGTACGCACAAAGTTTTTGATAAAATATCATTAGTGAACGAGTGCAATAACTCCTTCAAAATTAGCCTCATCAAACGTTTGAAATGACATGCGATTCTTCATACGGTAATATGATTCTTTTGTTTTAACAAGAGTTATCTCCCATCTTAATAGTTCATTTATTAAAAATATGACTTCGCTACACAAGATCTTATTAAGTACAAAGATATTTTTTTTTATCATCATTCAAAATGAGTTGGCCTGGTGTCCACATGGAAAAGCTTAACTTCCTACCATGTGCAACTGCTAGCATGGTTCTTAGAGAGACTACATTAAATGCTTTATTTCTCTATTTTATGTAATAGGCATGATGAAAAAAACATTTACAAAAAACAATGATAATAAAAAAAAAACTAACTTTTAACAGTTATTGTAACTGTATATTTTTTAAAGGGGAAACATAGGCAAGTTTATGTATTGTAACTGTATATTTTTTAAAGGGGAAACATAGGCAAGTTTATGTATTGTAACTGTATATTTTTTAAAGGGGAAACATAGGCAAGTTTATGTATTGTAACTGTATATTTTTTAAAGGGGAAACATAGGCAAGTTTATGTATTGTAACTGTATATTTTTTAAAGGGGAAACATAGGCAAGTTTATGTATTGTAACTGTATATTTTTTAAAGGGGAAACATAGGCAAGTTTATGTATTGTAACTGTATATTTTTCAAAGGGGAAACATAGGCAAGTTTATGTATTGTAACTGTATATTTTTTAAAGGGGAAACATAGGCAAGTTTATGTATTGTAACTGTATATTTTTTAAAGGGGAAACATAGGCAAGTTTATGTATTGTAACTGTATATTTTTTAAAGGGGAAACATAGGCAAGTTTATGGTTAATGTTGACAGATAAGTCAAAATATTTATCAAATTTAATCGCAGATATGAATTAAAAAAGGATTAAATAGGGTCATGCTAAAATAAAAAATAAAGAACCCAATATGAAACCAAGAGTAGAAAAAAGTTCAGCTTAGGAACAAAAATGCAGAATGTTTACTTAAATATAAATAATACTAACGTGATGCAAAGTGACTTTTTAATACTCTATATACAAAAGGAGATATAATACTGATTTAACTCACCGTCAAAAATAATGCCCAATGTCGTGCATTAATACATAAAATAAAAATAATTAAATTGATCAGAAATATGAAACATGGGATTGCAAACTAAAGCTTCTTTATGTTCAAAAATATGGAAGACCATTGCAGAAATTGATATATTGTGGAGGGAAAAGGTATCAATTTATTAGAACTTAATTAAAAATAAAAATAGTTTATAGATAGGTATAAATATGTTGATATACAAGGAAATTTTAATGAATAAAACAAATATTTTTGTTAAATTCTTGTCTCAGCTGATGGCAATTGACATGTTGTTCATATGTATATCACTATATACTGGTACTGTTTTCTTTGTAGGTTTCCTTTTTATCTATAATTTCTTTAAAAAGATATAAGAATTTGTCTTGTTTTGAAGAAGCACCAAAGATTATGGCATATTCCTAACTTTTATGGCAATTCTACTCCTTTTGAAACAAAATTTAGACCTCAATTGTATGGATACAAATATAAAACTAAGTTTTTCAGACATGTGCAAATGGGAAAATTAATTATTCCTTCATAAAAATAATTCTTCAGGCTGGCTATAAAGTACTAGTTAGCAATTTAATTATCACTAGATTTTGATTGGTAAAAAATATAAAACTAACCTCATAAAACTGGCAAACGTGTGCAAATTCATTATTATATGACTAACATATAAAACCAAAAACTAATGACTTGCAAAGGGGGGGTTATGGTTATGGTGTTTAATGCCACTTTCAACAATATTTCAGTTATATCGTGGCGGTCAGTTTTATTGGTGGAGGAAACCGGAGTACCCGAAGAAAACTATCGACCTGCCGCAAGTCACTGACAAACATTATCACATAATGTTGTATCAAGTACACCTCGCCAGGATACAACATTATGTGATAAAGTTTGTCAGCGACTTGCGGCAGGTCGTTGGTTTTCTCCGGGTACTCCAACTTGCAAAACAGTACTAATAATGTTGCCAAGAAGTAAGATAAAGTAACTGTTAAAATTTGGTCAATTTAGTTGTTAAAATGGTATGGTTAATTTAAGATTGGTTTAATTTAATGTGAAGGTTAAATATAATATATGTAATGCTAATTCAGTTATTCATTATGTACAGAACTGTTAATAAATAACCATGACCTCAAATGACCTTTTGACTTCTACAATCCATCAGACATTATGCTAAGCATAAGAAACATATCATTATAAAACTGATTTTTTTACTATATATAATACTAAACTGAAGTAAAAAAAAATACTGATGACAATTTTATATCATATACATTAAACCATATGCCAAAAAGCACTAATGTTCATTAAAGCAGCCGATATCTAGACAATCATAAGGTACAAAGGAAGTATACATTATCAACAAAAACAAAAATAGAATGAAATCTCTGAGATTCCTCAACTACCACAATAAATATATACTGTACTAAAAAAATGGGCTTAAAAAAATGACTAGCATAAAATAAAAGTTTTAACAAATATGGCACCCTGCTGCAATTCAACCTTTACATGACCATGTAGGGTAGGGAAATAAAACTTGAAAACAAATGTCATATTCAGATCATATAAATTTTAGACATCAAATACAAAATATTGGTTTTTAACCCTGAACGAAATAGAGAATACTTTTTAAAATTAATTAAAGTGAATATAATATCAAACAAAAATTTCAAATTTATTTTCAGCTACAACAAAAATGATATAATCAATAATAATTTTATAGATAACACTGGTTGTGATTATTATAAATAATTGAATAAATTTACATTCCCTACTCAAATATCAATTTGACTATTTTACAATACAGTGAAAGCTGTTTAAACTGAACCTCCTTAGGATCAGCTTTCAGAATAAACAGCTGTTTGGTTTATTCAGGTTAAATTGACAAAGATTTCCTACATTCGGACTTTATCTAAAATTAGGTTTATACAGAATTCTGTTTTATTTAGGGTTAGGTTTAAACAGATTCCACTGTATTTGTCTCAATTCTAAATTAGGTTTCAAACTGTGGTCTGAATATGGCAAAGGACTCCCAAATTATATTATTTACGCAGGTGAAAATTAAATAGAAGTGAAAAATGATAAGAAATGAAACTGTGCATCAATATTTTCAAAACACTTGAGCTTCCCATCACAAACTTCAGCTTAGCAGAGTCAGTTCATGCCAGAGTAAATAATCCCAACTACATATCATATTAATCCCAAGCAAACACAAACACACAGTTAGCCGTCTGTGCATCATTCTAAAATTATAGGTGTCATACCCAATATTTACACAAGTGTACCAATGACTGATAGGTTGTCTGTTCTAATAAATAAACAATGATAAGGAATTATTTACAAGAAAATAACATCAAATTACCTCCCTTACATAAGATATATACATTATCTCCCTTCTTTAGAAGCTGGTGTGAACTATTTACATTTTATACAACTGAACTGATCTGTGTAACAGATCTCCATTCAAATAAAGCACTAACATGGCAAAGTTATCTTATGAAATACTGAATAAAAACAAGTAAAGGAGGTTCATTAGCTAATATATCAATTTTCTACTATTAACACCTTCTTTAAGAAGGTCTACATTTATATCTACCATTTATTTGCTGTGACAGCAAAATAGCAAAAATATAATGTGAATTAATTTTGTCTTTGACATTACATGTAGAAAAATTAAAGCTTGGTTACATTTATTATTTGTGTCATATATTTTTTAATTTGTCCATTTGTGGACTATATCTTCTCTATAACTAAAACACTGTCTTTATCAAACTCGTTCTTTATAAGAATGTGTTGAGAATGATTCACCTTTTTCATGTGTCATCAGAAACCGTTTCTTGAAAGATTATTGCAGCAAAGATCAAATCTTTCTAATACTAAGGCTTTTAATAAAGTCTGATGTTCTGTTTCTAAGAAAAAAGCATTAGATTTTGAAACAATTTGATGTTTTGTTAGTAGCCTCTTTCTCCCATGCTCCCTTCTCCATGCAGGATATTACCATAGTAACAGTTTACAGCACCATAGTTACTTTGTTCATAAAATTTGATAATCTGAGTGTTCATTGTTATAAATAGCAGCCCTGTAACTGTACCTATCAGATAGACTTCGTTGAACAGGATGTCTATGTGACGGCTGTCCCACCGTCACAGATTCTTCATCCTCTCCAATCACAGTTTCCACCAATGAAGGTTCTAATTCTGGGTAGGCAGTCAACCGTGACTGTATAAGGTACACATAGGTTTTATATCTTTTTAACTGAAAGAAAATGTTGTTTTACTGTCAGATGTATTAGAGCATGTACAGGATTTTGTAGAAACACATTGCATTGTTATCATCAATGTAGGCTATACCTCAAGCCTCTTTCTCAAATAATGAAAAGTATCCATTTAATTTTGACTGTTATGTTTGCCCTATAAAGTAAGATGGATAACAAGGGAGCTTCTACAACAAAATGAACCTGTATTTTATCCAGGTTTTTTCAAATCAAGCTTGAGGTATTGTATAGCTGTGTTAACAGACCGAAGACAAAAACTAGAGAAAGTTGATCTGGTGATCACAGATACCCCTGCATTCCAAATTTTGAATGAGGCAATGAAAGGAATGAAACATGTTGTGATTTATCTTACAACTTATTAGTTTAAACATATTTTATTAATTAATAAATATAGTACAATATGATAAATTTCAATATGATACAATACAAATAATTAAAGGGATTCGAAAACAAGTTTAGAAAAACTTATATTAATTCGTTTCCCTGGTATATCTCTTTACAATAATCAAGCTGGTCTCGAAGTTTATACAATATCAAATTTTAAATTATAAAGAACAATGTTATTCTGAATAGATATAAATGTGAAATTTTTCAAATAGATGGAAGAACTAAGTGGTGAAATAGAAGTGCACAAGAGAAAAAAAAAGAAACAATGAAAGAGAGAATAAAAAGACAAAAAAAGACCTTAATGAGTGAATCGCTTACTACAGATAACAAATTTTTGAACTGCTAAGAATAATTCGACGTTTTGATTGGGTGCAAGTTTGGGTGATCCAAAAAGAAGTATTTCTGTTGTCAGATTTAAGGGTACATTAATAGAATTGATGTACATTTGCCTTTGTGCAGTGTATCTCAGACAGTGAAATAAGTAATGGGTAGTAGATTCAGTTAAACCACAAATACAGTTAGGCGAGTCGACAATGTTCTTACGGTATAAATGTTGGTTTAAAGAGGAACACTGCATTCGTAATCTGGAATGGAGAATTTGCCCAAGGCGACTACCAGTATAATAATAAAATGGTTTTGAAGATATATTTGATTTTAGAGAATACTTCAAGGCTTGAATGGATGGACTTAGTCTAATATTATCTGGTTGTAAGTTCCAGTCGAACGGAAGATGGAATGAAGGAATTGTAATACAGTGAGGTTCGTGTACGGATGACGGGAAGAGCAGAAGTATTGCGTGTGTTATAATCGTGTATATTTGCAAATGCTTGCAGTACTAAGCAGCTTATGTAGTGTGGCGTCAAATTTTTTGTTTTTCATTTTGTAAAATTGAACAAGTTTATGTTTTTCTCTTCGATCTTAAGTTTTTCTCAGCCTGTTTCCATGTAAAGGTTATTAAGTGAAACGAGTCTAGTGCCTCCAGTAACTATTCTGGAAGCTTATAGTTGACCATTTTCAATTTTTTTATTAAGTGATATACTCATGTTATCCCATATTATATCAGCGTATTCTAATAGGGGTCTGACAAATGTGAAATATATTTTTTCGAGAGTTTTTCGGTCTAATATAAATTTAAATTTTCTTAAGATATTGATCCTCTTGTAAGCTTTTCCTGTTATCATGTCAATGTGTTTTTCCCAACTCCCATTGTCTGAAATAACTAGTCCAAGATGTTTGTGTTCTGAGACAGTAGAAATGTCATTGCTGTCCATGTAGAGTGGGGGATGATCCGGTTTGTCGATTTTTCTAGAAATAGTCATGGTTACCGTTTTTTGAGCATTGAAAGTAACCAACCATTTCGTTGCCCAGTCATGGATTTTTGTCAAGTCGTTATTTAGAGAGTCTGCGATTTCATTTGGGTCATCTACAATTAGGTATAAACTAGTGTCGTCAGCAAACAGTTTTATTGTTGATTGTATATCTGTCACAATGTCGTTTATAAAAATTATAAATAAGAGAGGCCCCAGTATTGAACCCTGGAGGGCCCTAGTTCTAATAATAAAACCCTAAATGCTCGCTTACTCGCAAGGGTTATAACGGGATGCCATTACACGTAATGGAGCAGCCGCCAGGATTTTTTGCGCTCGCTTACAGAGCTTCTGACGCCTGCATTTATCAATAATAAGACATAACCTTTCCTTTTGTCCATTATTATAACAAGTTTTTATCACCTACCAGTATTTTAGAATGTAATTCCCACAAAATAAAAATCTTCTCTTTGAAAATTTTGAATTTCGTCATTTCCGGCCTCACTATTTGGATGTCGATACCATATTTGGCGATTTAGGCGTGAATGTTTACCAATCGTAATTACTCGGCCATTCTCGCTACCCTGCAAATAACAGGGTAGCGAGAATGGCCGAGTAGTTACGATTGGAATGTTTACATCAGCTTGTAATAAGAAATACCATATTTAGAAAAGCTCCGCCTTCCGTAGTTTCCGGTTATGGAAAACGATCGATAAATTTGAACAAGGTTGTTGCTAACTTTGAAAAGCATATATTTCTCAGCCAAACCGATTTAACAAGGACTGGGATCATCAGTAATTGTTATAATGAAATGTTTGAAGCGTAAATAGTGAGTTTTTATGTTTCAACTGCAACTTTTTTTTTGCTCCATTGTGACAAATGGGACTGCGTTGTAGCTCTGCCGAGACACAAGTTTGTCACTGGAGCTACATTATTGCAGCTAGGAGGACCCCAGCTTTAATATCACACCATTGGGAATTGGAATTATTTATTACAACTCTCTGTTTTCTATTTGACAAGTAATTTTTTATCCACGATAGTAAAGGACCCTGTATTCCTATTGATTCTAATTTTTTTAGTAATCCAATATGCCAAACTCTGTCGAAAGCTTTGCTAATATCGCAAAATACTACCCTTATTTCTTTCCCTTCATCTAAAGCCTTCCCAAATTCATTGATTATGAATAAAAGTTGATTAATAGCTGAATCACCCCTAGTAAAGCCAGATTGATGTGAGGTAATGATACAATTTGCCAGTTAGTAATTGTGAATATATTTATAAATGCATCTCTCCATTATCTTTCCTATAATACTAATAAGTGATATTGGTCTATAATTTTTTACATTACAAGGGGAGTCCTTTTTGAATACCGGTGTTACATTTGCAAATTTCCACTCAGTAGGAAATATACTTGTGGATAATGAAAGATTGAAAGATTAAAAAGTTTACACAGAGGATACTTTAATATAGATGAAGTTTCTTTAAGAAGTCTGGGGTTACAACTTATTCATTTCATGGCCATCAAAAATTTACAAATTCTTGTAATTGACAATGTAGTAAACTTTTTATTGCTTGCCAAATTAATTTAAATCAGATTACCTGTAATCCTTTCCTTTTTTCTTTCACTATTTACATAAAAACACTGATTATAAGACATATGATGGAAACACACTTGTAATGAAGGAATGCTGAGAAAAGTGAACTGGTGTAACAATTGGTGTAATGTCTCTAGGAAGATCAAAATTGATATACATATGGTGTTAAAGTTTGAAAAGATTTGGTTGAGCATTACTTTTATTTTCATCCAGAAACCTTTAAAGTCCCTATCTTTTAAGAGAAAAAGGGCCATAATTCATGAACGGTAAATGTCAATTTCACCATAATCGAAATTAATCTGTATTTTATAGTACACCGCATTGTGCTAAAGTTTGAAAAGATTTGGTTGAGTCGTACCTTAAATATCATTCGGAAACCTAGAAAGTCCCTATTTTCTAAGAGAAAAAGGGCCATAACTTATGAACGGTAAATGTGAAATACACCATAATCAAAATTAACCTGTATTTTATGGTATACAGCATTGAGTTAAAGTTTGAAAAGATTTGGTTGAGCGGTACTTTAAATATCATTCGGAAACCTAAAAAGTCCCTATTTTCAAAGAGAAAAAGGGCCATAACTCATGAACGGTAAATGTCAAATACATCGTAATCAAACTTAACCTGTATTTTATGGTACACAGCAAAATGTGTGAAAGATGGAAAAGATTTGGTTGAGCGGTACTTTAATTATTATCCGGAAACCAAAAGTGTGACGGACGAACGAACATGAGGATCCCTATATACCCCCCGACTCTCGTCGAGCGGGGGTATAAAAAAGCATGATGTAATGGGGTATAAAACATAGTGGATATAGATCAAACAATGTTCAGGTTGATGTTCACCCATATGTCTAATAGAAAAAAAACTAAATTTTAAATTAAATTTTACCTCATGTTCTAAATAATGTTCTTTTTCAGTGTAATCTGCAATAGTTCTGGCTTTAGCACTTTTATCTGGGGGACTTTGGCGATGTTCCTTGAATTCCAGTTCCATTTCTTGAAATTTCTCCTCATGTTTTCCAAGTTGTTCTCGCTGAAATTACAGAATTAATTTACCATCATTTGATGGCAACAGACAAATGACCATGAACTTTTACTTTCTTGTCACCTCAAAATGATTCAATGAAGGAAGTAAATGGCATACATATTATAAATACAGTCAAACCTTCCCTTGCAGTCACCTCTATTAAGCAGTTACCTGTATTGAAAGGTCACCTTTTTCTTGTCCTGTCATAGAAAATTTCATATGAATTGGACCTCTTTTAAGAGGACACCTGTCTCAAAGGTTTGACTGTACTGAGAATTCACTAGTATTTGTAGTACATGTATACTAATTTTTGTGGATTCTGTGGGTAGTATCAAATCATGATTTTTTTTTTTATATATTTGCCACCATATAAGTCTAGGTGGGGATCAAAAAATTTACGTCCAGTGTTTCAGCTAGACTTTGAAATCTTCAGGACAATTGCCAGTTTTATCAAAATTTCTTCAGGACATTCTCTAATGATTAAACTAATTTTTATAAAGTTCTTCAGGATAATTTGAGAAATAGGTGGGCAAATGTCCTGAGACCAGCACCTAGCTGAATCACTGTTACGCATACCGTTATATGAAAATGCAAACCCATGAAAATTTGTATCCACAAATTTAAATAAATTCAAAGTAATCTTTCACTGTTACAAATTTGTAGTTGAGTTAGAATTAATCAATATTTGATGAAGAAATATAAAGTCAGTTAAAACGTTTTGATTATTTTGGTTATAGTTATGGTGTTTAACGCCACTTTAAACAATTTGTCAGTTATAATTTATACTGTTATAATAAGATGAAGGAAAATAAAAAACATTGTCATAACTATTCCGATTTTTTCCCCTATTCGAATTATTAAGAAAACTCACTAAGTTGAACCTGGTATAAGTTGCAGGAAGTAGAGGTCGCTGAAATCTTCTTTGTGAACCTATACCACCAGATAAGGCAGGAGCAGATAAACTTGCTGCTACAAAATTAATGGTGTCAATCCAGTCCTGAAGTTCTTTACTGTCACTACAAAAGACAAATATAAACAGTCTCAAGGTTTATATGATAATGGTTATGGTGTTATGCCTCTTTCAACAATATTTCAGTTATATAGTGGCTGTCAGGTTTATTGGTGGAGGATATCGGAGTGCTCTCAGAAACACCTCAACCTGTCGCAAGTCACTGACAAACTTTATCACATAATGTTGTATCAAGTACACCTCGCCATGAATGGAGTTCAAACTCACAACTTTAGTGGTGATGGGCACTGATTGCACAGGTAGTTGTAAATCCAACTACCATATGATCACGACCACGATGGCCCCCGAAAGTTTATAATTTTCAATAAAACATCACTAAACGTGGAAACTAGCTATAGAAAAACTGTTTTCTGAAAGATCCCGTTTTTAACTTTCCATTTATTATTCAACAATTTTATTGCACATAAAACCAGAAGGAATATACATCTGTCATTTAGGGAAATGAATCTTCCCAAATATAAAAATAAGGGATATAAACCTTGTTTGAAATAAGAATTCTGCCCAATCAGCTGTAACTAATCGAAAGACATGTTGTTTTTTGGCATAATCTGAAGCTTTGAATGCCACACTATGGTGGATACGTATTGCATTCTGTGATCCCTCTGGTAGATGTCCTTTCTTCATCATATGTTGATCTTTATACAGATATAAAATCATGTCCTGTAAAGAGGCATAATACATCTTCCATCCTCTCTTACCCAAGGGAGCTGAAAAAATCAAAACAAATGTTCAAATATGCAAAATAAATACAAAACATATGTCAGACTAGCATTTAAAGTTTCTATAATTAGTCTTGTTTTCGTGGTTGGAAGGTAAATCTTAACTGGGTTATTGTTGGTGTGGGGGTTGATTGTGACATTCATATTGTAAAATAAGCCCTAAATTTAAGGTTTGGGTAGTTGAGTGATAATGGTGTCCCTATTGTAGAATTAGTATTATTTTCATGGTCATAGTTGTTTGTTTACAAACATATTCTTATTATTTCAATTTAATTGGTGATGTAATCATTGGTAAGCATGTTCCCCGAAAAAATCACTGATTGCACTGAGTCACTAATTGCACAGGTAGCTGTAAATCCAAATACCATACGATCACGACCACAACCCCAGTACAATTTGAAATCAAATAGTGAGTATGCATCTTTTACTTCAAAAATTCAACTGCTAAGAGTGAACATACTTTTCTTTTTGTCTGGTTCTTTGCAACATTTTCTCATTACATATCCATGTTTAAATTCTGTGGCCTGGTTTGGATCTGGTACCTATTGACAAAGAAAACAGTATGAAATGTACACAGTGATAAAAATAAACTAGTATAGTGATGAACTGTCGAACGCCTGTCACTATGAATAAAGCATGATAAATAAAGACTTCCAGAAATAGAGTCCCAGACACCGAGAGTTAATAAACTAAATTAACACAGGGCATTCCACAGCAGCCAGGCACCGAGACAAATTGCCTGTCTAATTGCATTTTTCCCCTGCTACTTAATTTTCAAAAATGAAAATATCAAAGTGAAAGTAAAATACTGCTTTGTTTTGCATACTGGTTTTGCAGGACTCCTCCTTTTACTTTAGAGTTATCACCTCCTACTTGAAAATGAGTGGAATGTCCTGTGACATGTTCCTAGTGCAAGGGCCTGAATGACAGACCAGTGGACATTATAAATTAGACAAGATATCTATTAATATATAGATATTCATCTGTACATCAGGTAACTCCATTAATTATATAGATTTG
This sequence comes from Bathymodiolus brooksi, assembly GCA_963680875.1. Lineage (NCBI taxonomy): Eukaryota > Metazoa > Mollusca > Bivalvia > Mytilida > Modiolidae > Bathymodiolus > Bathymodiolus brooksi. Next base: position 62,683,184 of record OY804579.1, read on the forward strand.
TAACATAACTAATTGACTTACATCTAGGTATGGATTATTTCCCAGAGTACTTTGTGGCATGGTGGTTGATACTGGGGCCATCTTCTCATCAATATGATTGCTTTCATCTTCAGGATAATCTCTACAAAATACCAAAACAATGTCAGCCAGTACTCATGTATTCTGTGAATATCAGTGTACTAAATATCACTCATTTTAGGGGTATAAGTTATGCTCATTGTTGAAGACCCTACTGTGACTGTGAGATGCAGAACAGCAATAAAAGCACTGTTCTTTTACTTTAGTTTATGTGTAAGTGTAAAGTTGAATAGTCTCTCATGTTCATTTACATACATATCTTTTCTTACTAATTGAATACTTTATTATGAAAAATCAATACATGCATGTATATCTAACCAGAGGCTCTCAAGAGCCTGTATCGTTCACCTGGTTATGAAAAGAACCAATTGGTCCTATGTAAAAACTATGTCCTGCAGTGGGAGTCATCTTGGAATTCCGATCAACATAAAAAACACAAAGTTTGTAAAGGACCTTCCAATGATTGATGCACAGTTTAGGTTCAATCAGTGCAATAGCTTCAGAGAAGAACATATTTCTGTATTTTTCCAATATGGTCCTGTGTTAATCTATGACCTATGGTGACAGCCATCTTGGTTTTCCGATCGGCATAAAAAACAGAAATTTGTAGAGGACCTTCCAATGATCATTCCTGGGCAGTTTTGTTTCAAATGTCCAAGTGGTTTCAGAGAAGAAGCATTTTGAAACATTTTTCCCATAGGGTCCAATGTTAAACTAAGTCCTGCCGTAGCCGCCATTTTGAATTTCATATCAGAACAAAAAACGTAAAGTTTGTAGAGGACCATCCAATGAACATTCATGTACAGTTTGGCTTTAATCATATTTGTAGTTTCTGAGAAGAAGGAATTTGAACATTTTCCCATAGGGTCCAATGTTAATCTATGTCTTGCGGTGGTGGCCATCTTGGATTTCCGATCGGCATAAAAAACAAAATTTTGTAGAGAACCTTCCAATGATCATTCCTGGGCAGCTTGGTTTCAATTGTCCAAGTGGTTTCAGAGAAGAAGCGTTTTGAAACATTTTTCCCATAGGGTCCAATGTTAAACTAAGTCCTGCCGTAGCCGCCATTTTGAATTTCATATCAGAACAAAAAACGTAAAGTTTGTAGAGGACCATCCAATGAACATTCATGTACAGTTTGGCTTTAATCATATTTGTAGTTTCTGAGAAGAAGGAATTTGAACATTTTCCCATAGGGTCCAATGTTAATCTATATCCTGAGGTGGTGGCCATCTTGGATTTCCGATCGGCATAAAAAACAAAAATTTTGTAGAGGACCTTCCAATGATCATTCCTGGGCAGTTTGGTTTCAATTGTCCTAGTGGTTTCAGAGAAGAAGCGTTTTGAAACATTTTTCCCATAGGGTCCAATGTTAAACTAAGTCCTGCCGTAGCCGCCATTTTGAATTTCATATCGGAACAAAAAACGTAAAGTTTGTAGATGACCATCCAATGAACATTCATGTACAGTTTGGCTTTAATCATATTTGTAGTTTCTGAGAAGAAGGAATTTGAACATTTTCCCATAGGGTCCAATGTTAATCTATGTCCTGCAGTGGTGGCCATCTTGGATTTCCGATCGGCATAAAAAACAAATATTTTGTAGAGGACCTTCCAATGATCATTCTTGGGCAGTTTGGTTTCAATTGTCCAAGTGGTTTCAGAGAAGAAGCGTTTTGAAACATTTTTCCCATAGGGTCCAATGTTAAACTAAGTCCTGCCATAGCCGCCATTTTGAATTTCATATCGGAACAAAAACGTAAAGTTTGTAGAGGACCATCCAATGAACATTCATGTACAGTTTGGCTTTAATCATATTTGTAGTTTCTGAGAAGAAGGCATTTGAACATTTTCCCATAGGGTCCAATGTTAATCTATGTCCTGCGGTTGTGGCCATCTTGGATTTCCGATTGGCATAAAAAACACAAACTTTGTAGAGGACCTTCCAATGATCATTCCTGGGCAGTTTGGTTTCAAATGTCCAAGTGGTTTCAGAGAAGAAGCGTTTTGAAACATTTTCCCCATAGGGTCCAATGTTAAACTAAGTTCTGCCGTAGCCGCCATTTTGAATTTCATATCGGAACAAAAAATGTAAAATTTGTAGAGGACCATCCAATGAACATTCATGTACAGTTTGGCTTTAATCATATTTGTAGTTTCTGAGAAGAAGGAATTTGAACATTTTCCCATAGGGTCCAATGTTAATCTATATCCTGAGGTGGTGGCCATCTTGGATTTCCGATCGGCATAAAAAACAAAAATTTTGTAGAGGACCTTCCAATGATCATTCCTGGGCAGTTTGGTTTCAATTGTCCTAGTGGTTTCAGAGAAGAAGCGTTTTGAAACATTTTCCCCATAGGGTCCAATGTTAAACTAAGTCCTGCCGTAGCCGCCATTTTGAATTTCATATCAGAACAAAAAACGTAAAGTTTGTAGATGACCATCCAATGAACATTCATGTACAGTTTGGCTTTAATCATATTTGTAGTTTCTGAGAAGAAGGAATTTGAACATTTTCCCATAGGGTCCAATGTTAATCTATGTCCTGCAGTGGTGGCCATCTTGGATTTCCGATCGGCATAAAAAACAAATATTTTGTAGAGGACCTTCCAATGATCATTCTTGGGCAGTTTGGTTTCAATTGTCCAAGTGGTTTCAGAGAAGAAGCATTTTGAAACATTTTTCCCATAGGGTCCAATGTTAAACTAAGTCCTGCCGTAGCCGCCATTTTGAATTTCATATCGGAACAAAAACGTAAAGTTTGTAGAGGACCATCCAATGAACATTCATGTACAGTTTGGCTTTAATCATATTTGTAGTTTCTGAGAAGAAGGCATTTGAACATTTTCCCATAGGGTCCAATGTTAATCTATGTCCTGCGGTGGTGGCCATCTTGGATTTCCGATTGGCATAAAAAACACAAACTTTGTAGAGGACCTTCTAATGATCATTCCTGGGCAGTTTGGTTTCAAATGTCCAAGTGGTTTCAGAGAAGAAGCGTTTTGAAACATTTTTCCCATAGGGTCCAATGTTAAACTAAGTTCTGCCGTAGCCGCCATTTTGAATTTCATATCGGAACAAAAAATGTAAAATTTGTAGAGGACCATCCAATGAACATTCATGTACAGTTTGGCTTTAATCATATTTGTAGTTTCTGAGAAGAAGGAATTTGAACATTTTCCCATAGGGTCCAATGTTAATCTATGTATTGCGGTGGTGGCCATCTTGGATTTCCGATCGGCATAAAAAACAAATATTTTGTAGAGGACCTTCCAATGATCATTCCTGGGCAGTTTGATTTCAATTGTCCAAGTGGTTTCAGAGAAGAAGCGTTTTGAAACATTTTTCCCATAGGGTCCAATGTTAAACTAAGTCCTGCCATAGCCGCCATTTTGAATTTCATATCGGAACAAAAACGTAAAGTTTGTAGAGGACCATCCAATGAACATTCATGTACAGTTTGGCTTTAATCATATTTGTAGTTTCTGAGAAGAAGGCATTTGAACATTTTCCCATAGGGTCCAATGTTAATCTATGTCCTGCGGTGGTGGCCATCTTGGATTTCCGATTGGCATAAAAAACACAATCTTTGTAGAGGACCTTCCAATGATCATTCCTGGGCAGTTTGGTTTCAAATGTCCAAGTGGTTTCAGAGAAGAAGCGTTTTGAAACATTTTTCCCATAGGGTCCAATGTTAAACTAAGTTCTGCCGTAGCCGCCATTTTGAATTTCATATCAGAACAAAAAATGTAAAATTTGTAGAGGACCATCCAATGAACATTCATGTACAGTTTGGCTTTAATCATATTTGTAGTTTCTGAGAAGAAGGAATTTGAACATTTTCCCATAGGGTCCAATGTTAATCTATGTATTGCGGTGGTGGCCATCTTGGATTTCCGATCGGCATAAAAAACAAATATTTTGTAGAGGACCTTCCAATGATCATTCCTGGGCAGTTTGGTTTCAATTGTCCAAGTGGTTTCAGAGAAGAAGCGTTTTGAAACATTTTTCCCATAGGGTCCAATGTTAAACTAAGTCTTGCCGTAGCCACCATTTTGAATTTCATACCGGAACAAAAAACCTGAAGTTTGTAGAGGACCATCTAATGAACATTCATGTACAGTTTGGCTTTAATCATATTTGTAGTTTCTGAGAAGAAGGCATTTGAATATTTTCCCATAGGGTCAATGTTAATCTATGTCCTGCGGTGGCGGCCATCTTGGATTTCCGATCGGCATAAAAAACACATACTTTGTAGAAGACCTTCCAATGATCATTCCTGGGCAGTTTGGTTTCAATTGTCCAAGTGGTTTCAAAGAAGAAGCATTTTAAAACATTTTTCCCATAGGGTCCAATGTTAAACTAAGTCCTGTCATAGCCGCCATTTTGAATTTCATATCGAAACAAAGAACCTTAAGATTGTAGAGGACCAGCCAATGAACATTCATGTACAGTTTGGCTTTAATCATATTTGTAGTTTCTGAGAAGAAGGCATTTGAACATTTCCCCATAGGGTCCAATGTTAATCTATGTCCTGCGATGGCGGCCATCTTGGATTTCCGATCGGCATAAAATACAGTAACTTGGTAAAGGACATTCCAATGATCATTCATTTACAGTTTGGGTTCAGTCAGTTCATTAGTTTCAGAGAAGAAGACCTTTGAAATTTCAGCCAATCAGAGCATATTATTGGCACTGGCAGCCATATTGAATACCCGACTGGAACGAAAAACAGTAACTTTGCAGAGGACCATCCAAGGAACATTCCTGCTAAGTTTGGTTCCAATCGGCCCAGTGGTTTCGGAGAAGAAACTTAAAATGTGAAAAGTTTAGACGACAGACGACGGACGCCAAGTGATGGCAATAGTTCACCTGGACCTTTGGTTCAGGTGAACTAATAACTCAGGAATTAATGAGCCTTTGTCACTCACCTGATAAACTGGTTAATAACAAGTTCTAATTAGAATTACAGTAAAACCTGTCTAAATCAAACCCTGAATAAAAGGGAATCCTGTATAATAAGAACTTGAAATAAAGTCCTAATGTAATAAATCTTTTTGTTATATTAACCTGTATAAACCAAACACCTGTCTATTCCAAATACAAAAGCTGGTACCAAGGATCTTTGGTTTAGACAGGTTCAACTGTAATTCCAGTTGCGATACAACTGATTAAACAAAAAAAAACTCACAATGAGGCTATTCATGACTACCAACAACCTCAAATTCAATTCCCCTGATATATGTATGTAACTGCCATTAAAAATCAGATAAAACAGTCATATAAGCATGGTAAATTATAGACTGATATATTTATATTAATAAGCTATAGCTAATAATAATAATAATAATTTTATTGTTCCAATTAAGGGCCCGGCCCCTTAAGAGGAAGAGAGTTACATATAAAACAAATATTGATTCAATGTACATATAACAATACAAATTTTATGCCAGACAGAATCAGAGATAAAGTAATGATATACACTATACATATAAACACTACTTATGACAACAATAATCCCCTCTTCTAATATCTAGACAATCAATAATATATTTCCCCAGAAGTTTAAGTACTGATATGTCTTCGTTTGTAAAAAGCCATATAAATTTTGCCTCATTGGGTAGATCTTTAAATTTTTGACAAAGCTCACCTATATTATTGAACATGATTTCTCTATTGTCAATGTATAATGGACAGTTAATTATAAAATGAAATTCATCTTCAGTTTGATTTGAAGAACATTTTTCACATATTCTTTGAGATCGTTCTACGTAGGGTTTCTTATATCGATCCCTTTCTATTTTTAGTTCATGGGCACTTATTCTTATTTGACATAACGCCCTTCTCAATCGAAAATTGTTAATAGATAACTATGTTTCCCGGGAGAAACATTTTCTAATTTTGAAATAAGTATCAAGTTTTCCCTCTGGTTCTTTTGACTTTTTATTCCAATAATTTAAAAAACTATGGCATAATTTTTTTTCTTACAGACCTTGCTAATTCATTCTACTTTATTCCTGTATGTTGAATATTTAATTTTTGTAAGATAAATTTAATAGAGGACAACCAGCATTCTATGTTGTCTGAAACCATGCTTTGATTAGCGATATATGCATCAGACAATAGATCACTTTCCATTTTGTCTATTCTAAACCAATATTTTAACATTGACAACAGAGAAATATAGAGGGTATCTGCCAAGTTCAGACAATACAGCTAAGTTTGTGGACTTTTTATTTACACCTAAAATATATTTAAGGTATTTAAAATGAGATTTGTCTATAAAATCATTGATATAAATTTGTTGCAATAAATATTCATTTTCTAATAGCATCTTGTATCTGACATCAATAGGTCATATCCAGGAAAAGTATCCCAAACATACAATTATATGTCCTTTACTGCTATCCTTTTATTTTCATTTTGAAGCTGAAGCATTACACTAGTCAAAACCTGCCTTAAAGGTCACCTCTATATAACAACTCACTGTGTATAAAGGGCCAGACTTGGGGTCAATTACTTTCAAATGTAATCGATTACATTACAATTACTTTGCAATTTTCATGATTACATTACATTACAATTACATCAATTTTCAAATGTAATCGATTAAATTACAGTCATTTTGTAAATGTAATCGATTATATTACTGATTACATTTAATGTCATGACAACCAATATATTAGTGTTTTATGTTATTTTGTCTCGTGTGCATCTGTCCAATATCTCTTCTTTTTTTTTTAATGTATTTCTTAATCAGAACTATGAATTACAATTCAGTTGTAATGTGATCATTACATGCAATAACAAACAGTACATTGTAAATTATAAACAGCAATTCTCATTTTGCTATTTTTCATAAAATATGTCTTCTCTTATTACTATATAATATATGACCAATATTGATTCCATCTTATACTATTAGTAAACATTATAACATACATTTGCACATTTTAATATATATCAAATAATTTCAAACATCCTGTGAGTCTATTGGGGATAATAAACTAGCAGTTATTTGAATGTTTGTCCTTGATATATAATTCAGAAGATAAAAAAACAAAAATCTTCTGATTCTAAAAACTGGCTTAAAAATGTACATAATTTCTCAGTCTAAATATGAAAACTAAATCCTTAATTTATGTAAATAGGTTTAATAAAATATCCATTACAAGTTGCATAGTAACCCACAAGTAATGAAAAAATTATAATAAAATCCAATAATAAAAGGAAAATCAGCACCAAAATAAAATGCAGAAATATCACATATATCTGAATATCAGATACAAGCCCCATTAGAATATTCTTTAAAAAAAAATCCAAATTACAAATATTACAACTTGCTATTTATCAGTTAATTTGTAATATACATGTATGTACGAGCATCATAAATAAAAGTTTCTGAAAATTATAATTTACATTTTGCTTTTTATATAATATCTTTATTTAAATTTAAATTTCTTTTTTAAATTTGTATAAGAAATCTTCATGAGATACCTGTTTTGGTTTATATAAAATATTTCTTTGTCTTATATGCGAATCATGAGGATATGGTGATAGTCTTTCATAGAAGCAATTTCATATATGAAATATTGAAAGTTGTGTCAGATAATTTAAAATTTTAGAGCTTGTTGTGTTTTACACAAGCCAACAAACTGTTTTCACTGAATTTTTGAAACCCTAAAGAAATTGAAATTGAGATATTATTTGTTTGGATATCAAGTCTTTGAAGTCATAATTTACAATTAATATTTTTTGTAGCTGTGATAGTTTTGATTGCAATTAAGTATATAATAATATCTACATTATTTGTTTAATAAATTTCATGAAGAAAATTCATTTACATAAATCATACATTAAATATCTAAGGAGATATATGTTTTAGTTAAGACAAAATAAGTAAAAAATGATGAAAAGTAATCTAAATGTAATCAGAAAGTAACCATGATTACAGGGTCAAAATGAATGTAATCGATTACATTACGATTACATGTAATTTAAAAAATGTCTGATTACAGATTACATTTGATTACATGAAAAATGTAATCGATTACAACCGATTACGATTACCCCATGTCTGTAAAGGGCAGCCTTATTTTTTCCATTAATGAACAGCAGGACTCCCACTACTTTGAAATCAGAGGGAGAAGTGACTTCTCTTTCAGGTGCTGACAAAAGAGAAGTGAGAGACAACAGGGAGAAGTGGTGAGAGTACAGGGAGAAGTCAAAATATTTCTCTAATTAATTGTACCACTTTTCACATTCGCAGGGCATTATTCGTATGTTTTAATGTACTTGTTATGCATTAAGGTATATTCATTAGTTGTTTAATTCCTTGTTTTTGTTAGCATATTATCTCTCTGGTTTACATATATATGTCCTTGTATTTGTTTTTTGTTTGTTTGTATTAAGTAAACCCTTTTCAGATTCTTTGTTTTGTCTTGCACAGATGATAAAGGCACATATATGATAGTCAACTATTATCCAATAAATAATAAATAAATAAAATTGAATAATAAAATGTATTTTGACATCAGCATTGTTTCAAACTAGTCGCACATAGATAAAATGACAAAACATTAGATAAGATAAATATATGCCCCAAAAAAAAACACAAGCTGTGAAATTGCTAATTATTTAATCAAATTTTAATGAGTGTATATTATTTACATTGCTTCTCTTTAATCACTGATTGATATTAATTAAGAAACTAATCATATCCACAAAGTTAACAATCCCTTTGGATAGCCGCCATCAAACTCCAAATAAAAGAAATGAAACAATACTGACGTTATTTTCCCCGAGTTCGGATCCGTAGTACAGTTTTTACAATGGCAGTGTGAAAAACGGAAATTTTGTAGTAAAAATATACCGATTTTTTTTAACAGTTAAAATTAGCAAAGCGACTTGGTAAAATTACAGGGCGACTTCCACTTCTCTTTCGGCACTAGTACAAAGCGAAGTGAGCAGCCACAAGGCGACTTCTTCGCCCTCCAACGTGAGCCCTGGAACAGTGCATATAATTTTAGCTTGTATATAAATTAAAAGGCATCTGCTCATAAAGGGCACATCTTCAGGGTCCCATGAAGGCACTTTATATATATATATATTGATTGTACTTCCAAATAAGCATCCTTTTATTTTCATTTTAAAGCTGAAGCACTACACTTCTTCCAGATAAACACTATTCTAAGAGATTAGAGAAGATATTATTCTATACATTACTGTAACTAGATCTGGTGTATGTATCAATGCTGGTAGGTTTTGTAGATCATATATCTGTTTGAACTGTCTTTTCATAATAAAAATGTAGATATCAAATTTAGTGTGCACGACATGTTTCTGGAATCACTTTCATCAGGTACGATCAAAGTCGAAAAATTGGAAAACCAAATAATTTTAAAATCTTTGGGAACAAATAAACAAAAGGGACTACCGGTAAACAGGATAGTCAAAATCAGCTAAGGTCACCTGTGTCTGAGGGAGGAGAATCTTAATAATAATTCTGTGTTTAAATTTTTTCAGTATTACTTAACCCCAAACAGTAACAAATATTTTATTTCTACAAATATTTTATTTCATTTCCATACACTGTACATTTTTGTATATATAAACTAAATTGAATTAGAATATATTACTAAATTGAGACAAGGGACATTTTGAAGAAAAAAAACCCAAGTCTTTGATCTTTTCATCTCTACTTGACATCATTTTATTTTGGTAGAAATACACTGCCAAAGTAACATCAAGAATATATGGTTGGTTGGTTTGGTTTATGGTGTTTTAACGCCACTTTCAACAATATTTCAGTTATTCCATGGCGGTCAGTTTTATTAGTAGAGGAAACCGGATACCCGGAGAAAACCACCAACCTATCGCAAATCACTGACAAAAACTTTATCACATAATGTTGTGCCTGAGCGGGGTTCAAACTCGCAACATTAATGGTGATAGGCATTGATTGCATAGGTAGTTATAAATCCAACTACCATACGATCATGACAACGACGGCCCCTCAAGAATATATGATATACTAGTGAAATTGGTTACAAATCTACTACATGCAGAATTTATAAACATAGACCTACATATTTTTAGAGTATTAATTACCAAAAATATCCAAATAATAGTACAGTGCTCCCTCGGTCTATCGCCCCCCGTTTTATCGCCAACCTCGCCTATCGCCAAAATTCTCGTCTGTCCCGATTTCCCCCATTAAAAATCCCCCGTTATACTGCCAAACTCAGCTACCACCATCCGCCACAGGTTTTCAGACACAAAAGTCGTAAAACCAATTTAAATTCCCCCGTTAGTACCGCCCACAACTACCCTTTGACAGCTGTGTATTAATCGGTAATTATGGAATGTCAAAACTGGTCATCGGACACGGTCATTGATCTCATAGTTGAGGGTCGGAACAGGTGATCAGTTGTTTTGATTAGAATAATTACCGGTATTTACTCTTCTAGTGATTACATTTGTACTTTTAATCCTAAGTAAAATTTGTAATTTAATTAGTTGTCATAAAAATGTTGTGCTTGAAGAGAAAGCGTAATTAATTATGCAAAGGAAAATCCAAAATTAACATAACAACATATTGCCGATAATTTGACAATTAAATGGGATCTTCCAATAACCCCACAAATGAAGATGAACTGTGGCTGTCACGTGTTTATAATGACCTTAATGTCCCGAGCTACAAATGACGGTTCAAGAATTTATCAACATTGACAAAGATCTGCAAATTGTACAGGACATTTCCGATGTGAATATAATTATTCTAATTTATTTATTTATTAAACATGTATTATTTATACCTATGTATTTGTACAAGTGCAAAATGCATGTCAGTCGAGTTGAAAGTTTATCTTTTCATATGATCACATAACTTCCGGTTTGCAATGTCCCTCAGTTTATCGCCAAACTACCGACTGCACAGAAGATGGCGGTTTAACGAGGGAGCACTGTATGACTACTTACAAAGCCCATTCTAATGCTTCATGTTTTATATCATGATAATAGTATGTCTACTTACAAAGCCCATTCTAATGCTTCATGTTTAATATCATGATAATAGTATGTCTACTTACAAAGCCCATTCTAATGCTTCATGATTTATACCATGATAATAGTATGTCTACTTACAAAGCCCATTCTAATGCTTCATGTTTTATATCATGATAATAGTATGTCTACTTACAAAGCCCATTCTAATGCTTCATGTTTTATATCATGATAATAGTATGTCTACTTACAAAGCCCATTTTAATGCTTCATGTTTAATACCATGATAATAGTATGTCTACTTACAAAGCCCATTCTAATGCTTCATGTTTAATATCATGATAATAGTATGTCTACTTACAAAGCCAATTCTAATGCTTCATGATTTATACCATGATAATAGTATGTCTACTTACAAAGCCCATTCTAATGCTTCATGCTTAATACCATGATAATAGTATGTCTACTTACAAAGCCCATTTTAATGCTTCATGTTTAATACCATGATAATAGTATGTCTACTTACAAAGCCCATTCTAATGCTTCATGTTTAATACCATGATAATAGTATGTCTACTTACAAAGCCCATTCTAATGCTTCATGTTTAATACCATGATAACAGTATGTCTACTTACAAAGCCCATTCTAATGCTTCATGTTTAATACCATGATAATAGTATGTCTACTTACAAAGCCCATTTTAATGCTTCATGTTTAATACCATGATAAAGATTCTTCAACAGTTCTTTAGGGAAATTTTCTCCATCATTTAATTCAGCTAGATTATCAATAAATTCTGAATTGGTCATTCTTTTACCAATATTCTGTAAAAGTACAATTAGCAGAATTATTGATATGTTATATACACAGAGCTCCAGATAATTATCAAATCCAAAGGGTAATTACCCCCTACTTTTGAAAATGATGGGTATTTGCATATTTCCTTTGCACTGTTGTACTCTCTACTTTAGAAAAGATTGCTTACATGTACACTTTTAAAATTATGTTTGACAAGTGTTATTCAATAAATGCAGGATGCAAGTGAAATGTATATCTCTGTTTAATTTGACAAGATTGTGTCATGTTTATTAATAAAATGTTGTAAATATTTTGTTCTGTGTTTACTTTATATAACTGACACCATACCCTGACAAGCTGTTTGCATAAGTACTACATTAAAATACAATAGAAGTTTAGAAAAACATGTTCTTGCTCATTTTCAACGAACAACGTGTTCCCAAATTTATTTTCGTTTTAGTTCTTACTTATTACGTAAACCGCTCCTTATAAGGAGCACCGCATTTATTTGTAATATTGACCGCGATTGGATGATTTATCGTAAACATCCAATCAGATCTCTTTTGACATCGATGCTTAGAAAGGCAAACATTTGGTATTCCTCGGATGTATACGCTCTCTCCTTCGAAAAGTATAAAGGGAAGTAATTACGGGGAATTTCTCAAAGACAAAAATGTATTGTTAATGTACACGACTGTATTATCGCTAACAGCGTACACATACGCTCCGAATTTGGAAAGTTTGCTTACACAGCAATATGTATGCGTAATTGTACACTCTGATCTGATAATACATGCGTTTTTACTCATTTTTTACGCAGCTTATCTGGAGCTCTGATACATGATATAAATTATGTCTTTATGTTATATACATGATATAAATTATGTCTATGTTATATACATGATATAAATTATGTCTTTATGTTATATACATGATATAAATTATGTCTTTATGTTATATACATGATATAAATTATGTCTTTATGTTATATACATGATATAAATTATGTCTTTATGTTATATACATGATATAAATTATGTCTTTATGTTATATACAGGATATAAATTATGTCTTTATGTTATATACATGATATAAATTATGTCTTTATGTTATATACATGATATAAATTATGTCTTTATGTTATATACATGATATAAATTATATCTATGTTATATACATGATATAAATTATGTCTTTATGTTATATACATGATATAAATTATGTCTATGTTATATACATGATATAAATTATGTCTTTATGTTATATACATGATATAAATTATGTCTTTATGTTATATACATGATATAAATTATGTCTTTATGTTATATACATGATATAAATTATGTCTTTATGTTATATACATGATATAAATTATGTCTAAGAAAACTATCTTAGATAATAATATTCATTGATATTTTATAATTTTGTTGATCTTTTGGGGTTTTTTTGGTTTGTTTTATGATGTTTAACGCCACTTTCAACAATGTTTCAGTTACATCGTGGCGGTCAGTTTTATTGGTGGAGGAAACCGGAATACCCGGAAAAAACAACCGACCTGCCCCAAACCACTGACAAACTTTATCACATTATGTTGCATCGAGTACACCTCGTCTGAGCGGGATTCGAACTCACAACGTTAGTGTTGATGGGCACTGATTGCATAGGAAATTTTAAATCCAACTACATGTACCATACGATCACGACCACGACGGCCCCTACCGGTAAACATATTTCATAGGTCAAATACATATATTAAAGTAATAATTTTTTGATTAGAAAACGGAAAATTTGAGTTTTCTCGAAAACAATACATTTTTTTAAAACACAGTAAACGAGAGTTTTGTGCAGAATTTTACTACCATTTTTAAAATATGCATTTCATCTAACAATAACCTTTCATTATTGCTGCACTCATCTGAAATTTGACATTTTTACCGCCAAAATAGAGGTGGGAGTAAACTAACTAGAGGTAGCAGCCAGGTAAATCTTACCTTGATAGAGACAGAGACACGTGTACAGGCATATTTTGACACTCCATTTTTAAACTTTAAAATCTTTCTAAAAGTTCACATAAAATTTCTTCATAAACCTATTTTTTGACATCTTAACATATATATAAACATCGCAAGAATGGGTAAAACAAAGGACTTGTCAAAAGATTGTAAAAACATTGTGTTAAATCTATTCAAGTTTTTTCAGCTTGAGAAGGCCAGGGGAAGACCATTTTATTCCCCAGATAATTTGATTAAAATAACATGCAAGGCTGCTGGCATATCTTACAGTTCTGTGTATAGAGTTGCAAACGGTAAAAGTCCTCCTGAATCCAACAAACCGAAAGAAAGAAAACTCTTGATGATTTTGACCGTTGCACGCTGGTAATCGTGAGGAGGGTTTGATTGATAGGTGTGATTTGGTTTTTCTTGCCAAAGCTAAAGATGGGGATTATCACCAAGAAATGAACGGGCCCATCTTTCTAAACTGGTTCGAAAATCAGCTTATGCCAGCATTAAAAAGCCCAAGTGTTATCGTTTTAGATAATGCCAGTTATCACAACATCAAGACTGAAGAAACTGTTGTGCCAAACTTTAATCAGAGAAAAGCTGTCTTACAAGATTATCTTTCAAAACACAACATTCCTTTTCAGCCCCTTGAAACTAAAAAACAACTTAATGAAAAAATCAAATTTAAGAAACTCCTTTCCGTTTTTAAAACTGATAAAATTGCCAACCTACACGGTCACGAAGTTCTAAGAACCCCTGTTCGCCATTGCGAATTGAACCCCATAGAACTTATTTGGGCACAGGTTAAAGGGTTTGTTGCAGAAAACAATACAACTTTTCGTTTGAAGGATGTGAAAGAACTTGTTTATGGGGGGTTTGGCAGAATTACAAAGGAAGTTTGGGCGAAGGCAGAAGACCATGTATTAAAAATAGAAAAGGAGTATGGGAAAGAGAATTGCATTGATAGGAGTGAGATTCCCCCTATAATAATTGATTTTGATGACGACGAGTCCAGCGACGAGGAAAGCTGAATCCAGTCCAACATGATTACATATTGAACGGGTATACCGGTTGTAAATGACAGATTGTACATAACGTTTTTACCTATAAAATTTTATTCATATCCAATAATTGTATACTCTATGTCTTTTATTAGCAGAAAAGACCGTTCTTTTTCGAATTATATCCGAAAGATTGAAATAGCTTGGTCAAATTAAAAATCAGTAATTATGGAAATTTATGATTTCAAGTTTTTTTCAAAATTTTCGAGGTAAATCTCAGGTAAGCATGTGTATAAATGTCACGTAGTCAAATGCATTAACCATGAAGGGAACAATAGCCTTCTCCGGCACTTCGACGAGAGATAATAGACCAGCTGCGGGACCACCGTCGTTCCTATTGTTATATGGGATTACGTCCACGGTGAGTTGGCTGTCACATTTAACGAGCAAACTTGGCCTATTTTGAAGAACTTAGCCTGAAATAAAGACCAAAATAACGCCAAAAATTGGTAATTTTTCAGATGAGCAGGGCCTTCAGAATAATTTCAACCGTAAATATTTATACAATTCCAAAATGGTAGTAAAATTCCTGATAAAACTCTCGTTGGATGCGTTAAAAAAAAATCTACGCTTTACGAAATATTTAGATTTTTCCGTTTTCTAATCAAAAAATTATTACTTTAGTAATGGATGTTATGTGAATCACATTAGTCATATCCCTGAAAACAACAAAGTTCATGATCAGTGATCTCTTAAGACTTTTAAATCATGAAGAATTCTAATGCTATAATTTTCATCCTGATGCAGATCAAATTATTTTCAGTTGAAGTGATTTTGTTTTCTGACCTATTGATTCCATACATTGCATATTTATATTGCAATGTTTCTCTCAAATATTAACTAGTACTCACTGATCCATGTAGATCTGTGTTCAGTAACATTATTGCACATGTTAAAGTGTGGCAGGAGTCTACAAATAGAAAAATTCAAAATAAGAATATATTGTTTTGTTGCAACGGGTAAATATGTCAACCATCACTGTTTACTACTTTATATTCTTTATTACCACATAGAGTATAATAGACATTTAAACACAACTGTTTAATTTTCCACATACGAGTAGATTCAGTCAATGGCAGCCTTAAAATATCCACTCCCTGTTCTCAATCTGATAGTAGTTTTCTTGTATTGATCAACAAATAAGATCATTGTTACTATTAGAACTTCATCCATACAGAATGTTGTTAGATGTTAGTATATTTGTACACAGTCAAACTTGTATTAAGAGGTCACCTTGGGGACAGAGAAACTGTGGCCTTATAAGTCAAGCGATCTCTTAAAAGACGTTCAATTCATATGAAAATTTCTATGGCAGGACAATAAAATGCAACCTTTTAAATACAGGCGACTGCTTAATAGAAGTGATCACACGGCAGGTTTGATAACCGATTCAACAAACATCTAAGTTTAATAAGATTGTGTGTCAACAAGTATATATATAGTGAAACTTGTCTAAACCAAACCCCCTTAGGACTAGCTTTTATGTTCGCAATAGTAAGATGTTTGGTTTATACAGGTTAAATTTTTAAACCTGTCTATAAAGGGCACTGAAGGGAAAACATGCAAGTGCCCTTTATAGACAGGTGCCCTTTATAAAGAGGTTTGCTATTTTGAGTGGATTTTTTTCCCATATACAGTGCCTCCTCGTTTTATCGCCCCTCTTTATAATGCCAAACGCGCTTATCGCCACGATTTTCTCAAGTCCCGTTTTATATACATTATTATTATACCTTACATTATTTATTATATATAAAATAAAAGTGATGTTTTTACAAAATTGGTACCCCAGATTTATAGATGATGTGGATATGAAGTGAACTCAGAGTGATGAAGAATTACAGAATTTTCTTTCACGTGCCAATAACCTACATCCCTCTATCAAGTTCACTCATGAAATATCTAACACTACCATTTCCTTCCTCGACACTTCTAGTTCTTTATCGGAAGGTGAACTATCCACAGATTTATACTCCAAACCTACCGACACCAATCAATACCTTTTGCCTAGCAGCTGTCATCCTCCTCATGTGACTAAGAGCATACCTTACAGTCAAGCTCTTAGAATCAGGCGAATTTACTCCACCGACAAATCTTTGAAAAAACGATTGGGTCAACTTAAAAATCATTTGAAAAGAAGGGGTTATAAACAAATTATTATCAAGAAAAGTTTTAACAAAGCTCATAACATCTCCAGGAGCAGTTTACTTCAGTACAAAGAAAAACAGAAATGTAAAAGAACCCCTTGTGTCCTCACATACCATCCCTGTCTGAGAAACAGCTTCAACACCATTCGTGAGCATTGGACATTCGTCGAAAAAAATTCCAAACTGCCCAAAATCTTTCCTGAGCCTCCCATGGTTGCCTTCAAACAACCAAACAGTCTGAGAAACCTGTTGGTGCAGGCAGAGATTTCTAAGCCTAACACAACTATAGGCAAGAGTCACTCCTGTGGAGACAAACGCTGCAAATGTTGTAGACATATGCAACACTCGTCATCGTATACCAATAAGGTCACCGGAAAACAGTACAAAATATTTTGTACTGTTAATTGCAAGAGTGCAAATATTATTAACATTATTGAGTGTTCCGTTTGTGGCCTCCAATACGTTGGCGAGTCTAAGCAGCCCTTCCACAAACACTTGAATGGACACAGGAGTGACCTTACAAAAAAGTTGTTTCTTCCTGTGAGCCAGCACTTCGGACTGTCTGACCACAGTCTCGTGGATTTTAACAGAATGAAAATCCTCGTCATTGAACAGAACTGTCTGGAGTGATTTTCAACATGAAAATCGGGAAAGATTTTGGATTAAAGAACTCTGTATTTTACATCCGGACGGTATTAACAGAAAACAATAGGTTTTTATGTATATTTTCTTTCACAGTGTTTATAGTCAACGAATATTTTACTACTGTCACAAAGTTCAGGATTTGTGCTCACCCCCTTTAATTAACGATTTAAGTGTGACGCATTTGAGAATGTTAAAGATTATCGTTATTTACTTTAATATGTCACAATTTGTCACTCGACTATTTAGTGAGTTGTAATTATACCATCTAATCTTTACAAACTCAATCTAATTTTGAAAGACATTGAAGAAGGTCATTTGTTGATCGAAAATTTTGTCAATATATTTTTTGTAACATCTTTATCGGTATCGTTGCACAATCTTCTAGACTTCTATAATTTATTTTGTTTGTGCTGCATCGTCATGTCTCGACGATCCGTTACTCATTAAGTTCTCTGGTTGGTAGATTCCCTTAGACTTTATACAAATGTATATATATATATTTGTAGTTTACATTTCAGAAAAATCATTGACAATATTGAAAGAGGAACGTCTCATCCAAATATTTGGTCTTAATTGACCTAGTGGTTTTAAAGGAGGAGATAAAATTGTGAAATACAAACAGCATGGTAGTTTGATGTTGTTTATCTTATGGCAACACATAACTGACAAAAAATTATATCCTCATAAATGTCCAAAGGTTTTAATATATGAATAACACTCAAAAGACATCCAGTTAATATATAACTTACAAATAATATAACAATGTACATACCCTCTGAGTTATAGATGCCAGAATTACATTCACAGTAGCGTCTAGAGAAGTGTGCCAGCACTCTTTCTCTCTCCTGTGTCTCCCCACTCAAACAAAACTGTTGTAAGAAATTTCTTAAAGCCATGTCCAGAGTTGTATTCTCAAAATTAAAGAGTTTTAAGTATTCCTCAGCTACTAAATTACTAAAATCATTCCTGTTAAGAAATTAAAGTATTTTTTAATGTCATACTGTAATCTGAATCAGGTTTTATTGAAGTAAAACAATACAAATTCTAAATAAATCATTAAATACTTAAATAATTTATTTGTAATGACTATGTCTTCACCCAATTTGAAAAAAAATATATGATCAACGGTTTTTTATATACATGAAGCAAGTAAAATCTTTTTATAACCGTCTTCACGCTAACCCACTTTAAGCCCGGGACAGGTAAAACTGGATTCGGACAAGTGAAAATTATGAAAAAATTTGTTTGAATAGATTTTTTCTTCTTCTAAATTTGGCTTTTAGGAAAAGTAGGTGAAAACCAATAAGGCAAAGACTGCTATAATACAGTGTATAAAAATATACTCATTGTCTCATAGCTGTGACAATTTTCAATACGATAATAAATTCAGTACCGGAGGGTACTTATCATAACAGCCTTCATAATAGTTACCAAAACTGATACAACATGTACATAATTGTACATCTATCAAGTGGCTATGGCTAAGGTACTTAATGCCACTTTCATCAATATTTCAGTTATATGGTGGCAGTCAGTTTTATCAATGGAGGAAACTGGAGAAAACCACCAACCTGCTGCAAGTCACTGACAAACTTTATCACATAATGTTGTATCGAGTACACCTCGCCATAAGCGGGATTCAAACTCACAACTTTAGTGGTGATAGGCACTGATTGCATAGGTATTTGTAAATCCAATTACCATACAATCACGACCACGACAGACCCGTTATATCAAGTGATTTTATATCTGATCAATTTATACTATCAAAAAATGTATTACAAACTTACTTTTTACTTAGATGTCTGGACACATCTGATTTCCTGAATCCATCTAACTGATACAATCGTTTAGCCAACCTTTGTGCCGATGGTCGATCAACAACAGTACATGGAGGTTGATATTCTAATAAATTTGGATCCCGAGAAGGATCAAAAGAGTCTCTTTCTGATCGGTGAGAGGAAATACTATTATTGGGCGAGTTTTCTATACTTCTGTCTGATACCTTGTGATCTGTTCTTTGTGGCGAACGGCTATATTTCGGTGATGACAACGGGGACTCAATATCATTCTCTTCTCCTTGGGCATCTCTACCTTTTTTCATATCAATACTGATAAAACCAGGAATAAATGCTTTGTCAGTGCTGCGGTGTTCTGGGGAGCTATGAAGACTCCTTGATACATGGTCATCTATAGCTTCTATAGACTGAGAGCCATGCTGAGGTATCTGGTCTAAGGAATAAGCCAAATTACCTTCAATGTCAATATCAACTATTGCAAATTCATCATCGGATTTCAATTCTTGACTTTTACTTGTTCGTACATGCTGCTGCTGATGGCCAGATTTTTCATGAACAATTTTTTCTGCACTTTTACTAGTTACGAGTTTTGATTTTTCAACTTTTTCCAAGCTTTCACTTTTTTCCAGGTTTTGTGCATGTGGCTTATCTTCAATTTCAACAGTCTCTACTGACTCACTAGATTTTACTTGATTATCAAAATTTTCCTCATCTTTTATGGATTCCTCTTGCGGTGATATCAAACCTGAATCACTTTCATTGAGTATAACCGTTTGTTCTGAGATGTCAGACTTCATATCCGACGACACTGATGATATTGTACTACTTGCAGCCGACGATTGAGATTGACTCATTACATCACAACCAGTGCCTGACGACGACGAAAAACCTTTGGTTTCCCCATTTTTTGAAGGC
The DNA here is from genome assembly GCA_963680875.1 of Bathymodiolus brooksi. Taxonomy (NCBI): domain Eukaryota; kingdom Metazoa; phylum Mollusca; class Bivalvia; order Mytilida; family Modiolidae; genus Bathymodiolus; species Bathymodiolus brooksi. The sequence goes on from OY804579.1 coordinate 62,703,628, forward strand.
TGCAGCTCAAGGGTACTGGATGCAGACAACTGCCCCTGGTCCTCAAATCCTGATTCAGCTGACCTCTGAAAATTTCTATTTAATTTTGGAGAGTCTTCAATAGAATCATTAATGAATTGGGGAGGAGTTTCCATATCAACTGCAACACATGAATCAGAACTATCAGATGCATTCCTACTTGATGCATCTCGTCTTGTTTTTGGCGATGCAGTCGTCCTAATTATCATGTCCCCAGTCATGAGGAATGTTTCAAACCCTTTCTCCTTCTTCCCATTAACTTCTTTTGAGGAGACAGAATCTCCATTTTCTAATTCTAAATTTGTATCTAAGTTTCCATTCAACGTTTGGGTTTGGTCTGATAATTTAAAATCTACTGATCCATTCTGTACAACACTTGTGGATTTGACAGGGATTGGGATACGGGATAGACCATGGGGAGACCGGTCAACCATGGCAGGAACAGCATATGTCCTGTCTATCCTTTATCAACATTCAGCATGGTTGGCTATCCTTCAACTGACCTGAAATATTTAATCAATGTGTTATTTCGCTTATCTAGTAACACAACATTAAATCATATAGCTATTAACTTCTTATCTAGTTTTCGGATATAACCCAGGGGTATAGAAATAGGACCTAGTTTATCCATTGCAAGAGTACAGGGTATGAATACTCCAGGTGTAAAATACGCAAACACTTGTCTCAATCAACACATCTTTAATATATACAAGTATATTCGTCACATATCAGAGAGTGACAATGAACTCCTATGTTTTTTCAGTTTAAAAACAAGAATTTATTAAATACAAAATGTATAACCTGAAACAACCAGGAAGACACATATTGGACAGTGTTGAGATTTTCTTTGAACTGAAATGAAACTATATTCGGCAACATGTCAAAACACCCCTTACCAAAACAGTCCCACTTTTGTTTCCAAAATAAATAACATTTAACCAAAATGCTTCCATATATATATTACCAAAAGCTCCAATTAGTATATTTTGTGATTCAAAAGTTACTAAATTTAAAATTATAAAATGTTTTCCTGCGATTTATTTTTGTTGGTATTTTTGTTTCCTCTAAATCTTCATAGGTACATTGTCATTTTACCAAACCTCCCCAAATATTATTCGCCTTTGCGATTCAAAAGTTATAAATTTATTCATTGAATTTGATCTTTCATCATTGGGAGGCTCCGAGCAGTACAGCCACAAGGAGATGTCAACCACTCAGCTGCTGAAGAGATTACCACAGGCATTTCATTGGTCCAGTGTTAGACACAGGCATTTCATTGGTCCAATGTAAGACACAGGCATTTCATTGGTCCAGTGTTAGACACAGGCATTTCATTGGTCCAGTGTTAGACACAGGCATTTCATTGGTTCAGTGTTAGACACAGGCATTTCATTGGTTCAGTGTTAGACACAGGCATTTCATTGGTTCAGTGTTAGACACAGGCATTTCATTGGTCCAGTGTTAGACACAGGCATTTCATTGGTCCAGTGTTAGACTTTTAATGCAGTAATTGTGCAAACATTGACAATTGACATTTAAACTTGCTTGATAAACTTTGATATAGTGTTATCATCTGCAACCCCTGAGTAGCTGTGTGTTGCAGACAATGGTAAAGTGCAAACATTGTTATTTCTTTGTAGCGCTCAGTGGAATGTTTACGGTGCTAAAAATTATTATATTTCTGTGCTTTGTTTCTTCTCTCTAAAGAAGTAATCTAAAAGTGTGGGCATTCTGGCAACACAATTTTTATTTTGGAAAAAAGTGTCCACATGTAGTGGGGGGGAGGGAGGGAGGGGGGTGTTGTGACATGCATTAATATTCTAATGCAGGTGAATACATTATTTTCAACTTTAAGAAGCTGAATGTTATTGTAATAAACCGTCAAACAATTTGAGTTACCATTTCAGTAAATGAAATGAAAAAATCATAACTGTGTTTCCCACAATAAAAAAAATGCAAAAGTAAATGAAAACATAGTCTTATAATGAAGGATCCTACAATATATTACAGAACTGGCAAGATTTGAAATTATTAGAAGATGTAAATAACTTCCTTATTTTATTCAAGTATCAATCTCCAATATTTTAAGTTAACTGGTCAATTACTTTCATCTTTAGGTGCACCGCATAAGGTACAGACTCATATTCTTTTACAAAGTCATACACCACTTAGTTGCGGTGATACTAAACAGAGTCGACTAGAGTCGATTAGATCGGCGTGATTTACTTCCGGTTTACCAAAATAGAGACAAGTAACTTTTATACTCAATACTTTTAAGAACTCAATAAAAAAAATGCTTTTTTGTTATGAATAAAGGTTTTTATTACACAATACAGTGATTTTCAGCTTTTTCTGGTCTGAACTTTTAGCTATTTATTTGTCATTGAGCTGTACGGCTGTGTGTTAGAGACGACAAATATGGATGGGGTGTTGTTGAGAAGTCTACACATCATTGTATAGTAAGATGGGTGTTAAATAGTTTTGATTTTTATTTATTATCATATAAAATAATAGATATGTACATACAGAGACTTAATTTTTCATATTTTGCATGTATTTATTTATTATTTCGTTTGGTAACAAAATCATCGGTAAATCCAAAATGGCGACACCTTTGTCTAATAAAAACCTGTGCCATTCCGGGACGGATAGGAAATAGTTGAGGATAGGATGAAGACGATGTATATTTAATTGTTGTTGGGTTTTTTTGTTTTTTTTTATAAATATCCTAATAATTTACAATATTGACTGAAACTCATATAAAGAAACTTTTATTTGTATTTATAAATCGTTGCTTCATACAACAATATCAATGAAACAATTTAATTAATTTGTCTAACATAAATTGTCTCATAAGTGTATGTTAAAAGTGGTCACCATGTAAGCTAGTAACAATCAAAGAAAACAACATCGCTTTTAATTAATTAAAATCAAAATCGATAATGACATATATATGATCAGACCCTAATTAACGATTTAAACAGGTTGACATGCTTGTGTTATTGATGAATACCTGACAGGTGGTATTGATTGGATTAACCTACTTCAATTACTAATTGAAGCCTGTGTCTTAATTAAATTGTGATTAACAACCGTTATGATTCTAAAAACAACATGTTGAGTATGAGTCCATCTTCTCAAATTTCTCAACATTCCATTGTAGCTTATTAACCTACTTCAATAAACTAATTCAAGTGCCTGTCTTAATTAAATTGTGATTAAAGGGGAGATCAAACAACCGTTATGATTCTAAAAACAACATGTTGAGTACAAGTCCATCTACTCAAATTTCTCAACATTCCATTGTAGCTTGGTTATTTTACCATAAATATAGCAATAATCTAAAACAATATCAGACAGTCATTTTGGCATTTAACTGCTAGTGCTATATTAGATTTTCTAAAAGTTTAAATCAATTTACTGATTTTTTTTCTTTAAAGTTTGGCTTACTTTGCTGTAAATATTTTTTTCTTTAAAGTTTGACTTTTTACTTTGCTGTACATATTTTTGCTTGTATTGATTTAGTGCTTAATATATTGCTCTTTTTTATTTTCTGGATAAATTTAGAACCCTTATTTAGTGCTAATACTTTTGTGTAATATATAGTTTACGATATTTCTATTTTATAGTGCTCTTTCTGTTAAATTGACATCAGACGATTGACGTTTTGTTCCTTTTTATTTATCATGGATTGTTATCCATGAGGTGTATGTCACACCGATTGCTCTGATGGCAGAGCTATTGCATGTGATATATGCAACCGATGGCTGCATTACACATGCGAGAACATATCAAACCAGGAGTTTCTCTTCCTGAAGAAGACATCATTGTCTTACATTTGTTATCGTTGTCTTTACGGGCATGAATCAATCTACAGCTTTGACAATGCCTTACAGCGTTTGTCAGCAGCTAGTCAAGACTTGTTTGACGATGCTGTGCGTCTCGAACGCATCTTTCTAAGATATGAGCCGAAAGTTGTGTCATCTGATTCATGTACCTATACCGGTTTGGTACAGGACTAGATAGCCACACAGTTGCTTGGTCAACAGTGGTCTGAGTCTACTTCTATGGTAGTCAGGGGAGATGGTAATTGTCTTTTCAATGCCATCTCCTTGGTATTATTTGGCCATGAGAATGCTTCATCTGAGATCAGATTGAAGACATTCTTTGAATTATTTGACAATGCAGCGTTCTATGAGCATATACATGTCAAATTTTTCATACCGGACATTAGTCCACCTCTTGCCAGTGCCATTCGACAATGTGCACAGATTGGTAGCTATTCATGCACATGTATAAATTACTAACCTAAAGAAAAGGTATCTTTACACCTATGTGGGACAAATGTGAACAAGTACAAAATGCATTGTACAACAAACTGACACCCTCCCCCCCCCCCCCCCCCCCCCATTTGTTTTCCACTGTAAATTTGACCTAACTGGAAAGTTCTAATACAATAACTGCAACCCCTGTTAATTTGACCTTTAGGGTGAATTCAAATATCATATATATACTCCTCATTTGGATACAATAATAAATGCTTAAGTATAAAATGTATTTTGAAATTAATAAAAAGTTCGATAATATAATTTTCCGGATGTGCATGGATTAAGCTGAAAGTTTTAAAGAAGACTACTGTTTTCTCCAAATAAATTATTAACTTTATAATTAATATTAATTTATTGGGAGGTGTTAGAATAAAAAAGAATGATCTTAATAAATAAACTTTTTTCATTCCTGTTTTAAAATAAACTTTTTAATCGCGGACCATAATTGATGTCCCGAGCCTCATGCAGGATGTCTAAGTGGTTATAACTTTCAATATACTTTAAAAAAAAAATTATTTTTAAATGTAAATAGAAATGATCGCAGACTACCTAAGATGTCCCGGGCCACATGCAGGACATCTTGGTAGGTTAAAAAGTCCCCATGTATTAAACTTAATTTCTTCGATAGAGCTAAAGAATAAAACATTTTTTTTTCAAATAAGGGAAAGGGAGGGCCTACCCCCACATTGCTCATGGCCTTGACGTGGCGTGGGGACTCTAACATTCTGTACAGTCCTTTTTTAAATACACTGTAATTTATGAAATGATTCTGCTTCAATGTTTAATTTATCATATAACTTCTACCATTGGCATCATATTCTCAATCAATCAATCGATGTTATTTCCAATAAAAACTATATCTCAAAATTACGAACACTGTACAGAATGATAGTCTAACATGAGCATTTTTTTCTTCCATATTTTTTTTTGCAGTGATAAATTTATTTATTCAAGTGTCACATTATGCCTGCCATAAAATATCCAAGTCATATCATACCATTAATTCAATCAATCCTATACATTGATTTTGTATTGTATGTATCATCATCTCATACGTTCATTTTAGTGAACTTCAAATACGTCAAGCATTTTCATGTCCTAGACCGATATTGATTTTAAATTTAGAAGCACTTTTATTTTGCTTTGACAAACATGAATACATGTATGACCTAAATTTCAACATGCATGTGCTTTAAAAATATGATTTAATACTCAAATACCACTTATGAGTTATTGACAAACATGATATTTCATATCTCAGTCGAAAAGGACTATAAAAGTTACTCGTCTTTATTTTGGTAAACCGGAAGTAAATCGCGCCGATCTTTCTTGTATATATTCACTCCGTGAGAAGAAAAACATCAATAAAATTAACTTATAAATATCATTTAAGTCATTTAATATCATCTACAAAGTAATACAATACTTTTACATGTTTATTTTGCGCTATTTAAATAGTAGACTCTAGTTGACTCTGTTTAGTATCACCCCTTAGTTGCCATACCATATTCAAACCTATTAATTCCAGTTGACACCAGAACCAGACACACAAATCCAAATTCATTCAAGCACATACAGACATCAAAAGACTACTACAAATACTCATACTTCCCCAGGTCTATCACACTTTGGAATCAACTGACTACAACATTTACCACTGCAGACACAGTTGATGGTTTCAAGAGCATGATCCCAGTATCTGCCTTGATTCCAATTTTCACACCATAATCACTCATAGTAGTTATCAAATGTACATAGTTTTAACCTTTGATTCATTGTTTATTGTATATATGTTAACTTATGTATTAACTAAATTTAATACAGCGCTCGGCCAATAATCTTCAGTAGTGAAGGACTGCTAGAAATGTAAAGAAGAAGAAGAAAAGAACAAACCTGAACAAGATGTTTGGACATTTTGGTTTAATTTAAAAATGGGAACAATCAATTAAATACACTGAAAAATAACAATAAGGAGATTCACCAACCACACACATTCACTATTAAACGTGGAGAAGCAACAACATAAAACCGGTGTGTTTCGAATACATTCTATCCTAATTTGTGATAATACAATTTACGTGACCAAAATTAATTTGTCGACAAAGGCTTTTGTTTTCATTTCATGTATGAAGAAATACTGCGTAAGTTTGGTTTCATGTAAACAAATGTTGATACCATTGGGTTTAAATATCATATACCTGAGTAAATATATCAATAATTTTGGGATTTAAGGAGATTTTAACGAATATTACTCAAGATTATGAACAGGAAAATAAGGCACTTCACCTATTTCCTCTCGGGAGCAAGTAATAAAAGAATTGAATACGGAATGCTATATCCGCAGAAGTAATTACGTTAAGGTAGCGTTCGGATATTTCTGTGAATCGCTCGACAGTAGCAGACCTGTATTTCATAATAGATCAAATATTTTATTGAATAAATGCATAAATACAATATCCAATGGGATTGCACATCAGGCATAGCCTATGTAAGTGCTCTCCCTCAACAACTAAGGACATCAAGTAGATTATATAATGATAAGAATAATTAATTAATTTACATTGTAATTAGTGTACAAAAATTTTTACTTAGGAGAAATTTTGTAATAATTTTAAAACTGTCCATTTATTCATTATAACTGTGAAATTTGCCAGTTTAGAGTGTGAATAAGTTAACCTGTAATTAATATATTCTTCCGTATATAAAGATACATATGTACATGTATATATAGGCACATAAAAAGGCATATTCATGCATATGCATACAACATGTATACACATGTATACATAAATATAGATATATATTTGTTTAACCATCTTAAGCAATAAATTAAATTCATAATAGATTAATTATATATAAACGTAAATAAGTTAATCGTAAATAAGTTAATCGTAAATTGAACACAATGAGATCAAGGATAACGCATGTAGTAAACAACAAGATCAAATAATGAACAAAGTTGGCCGATAAGTTGGAGGTATTCGATAAAATAAAAGTAAAAAAAATTAGTCATCTCTAATTTATCAAAATCCATAGTGAAAAATTTAACAAAATTGAGGATAAGCGCACATACATTACTAATAGAAAAAGGAAGATACGTCAGATCAAAACTCTGTACGAAATTTAAGATTATATTCACTCTGTAATAAGATCGAGGATGAAGAACATTTTCTATTATTTTGCAAAAAAACATGATACCTTAAGATCTACTCTATTTTCAAATCTGAATCTAGACCTTTCTACCTTACAAAATGATAGTGAGACGACCTCATCCACATTCAATAAGCTTATGAATCCTAAAAGTATATCCGAAACTAAATTTATTTGTAGTTTTATTGAATCTGCATTTTCTTGTTGTCAATGATAATTTTCTGTTAAGATAGTTCTTCCTGTTATGTGTTCATTTACATGTTCGTAGGATTTAGTATCTTTACATTGTGTGGAACACATCAATTTTGTTTTGATATTCCAATAAACAGTCTTAGTCTAAGTCTGAGTCTAAATTAGGCTGTGAGTAATACTCCCAGATTTAGGGGAATGTCTTATAGATAACATATTCAGTTATTCCCAATTATATAATTATCATTTATAATATTTCAAAAGTAAATGTGTAAATGGCTAACTTCTACGGAAATGATGCGCATGTCCTCATTTCAATACACCGTGCCGATAGCGTATATATCTTAACTAACTTATTAAGTACTACGCATTAAATCCATAACTATTACAGTATAGATTGATCCACCTACTGGTTAAATTGTATTTGAAAAAAGGCTTGAATTCTGGAATGTGTCTATGAATGTATGTTTTGATACACAAAAGATGGAGAATGGAAGACTCCTCATTCAAGAATGATAATTTTCGACAGTAGCCAGGGGTACAAATATATGGGATCCGATCGATAGTCCGACGGTTCGATGGTCCGACGGTTCGATAATCCAACAGTTTGATAGTCCAACAGTTCGATAGTTCGATAGTCCGACAAGTTTAATAGTTCCGCCGTTCATAATTTAATAGTTCCCCTGTGCATACTACCTCCGAAGTCTTGTGTGTAGTTGAGGTATCTCAAGGAACGTCAGTACCCGTACGTACGTCCGTAACAAAATGTCCGTCGAAGATATCCCAGCTATTACCGAAATGTATATGACTTAATAAATCAGAAGTTGTATCGCGTGAGCAACACTACTCGGGTCTGTCGGCCTAGTATTTTCTGAAGCGACCGACTTAAGTAGTGCAATTTAAACGTCAAAAACATGAAAATTTCCGTAGAAAGATATCTCGACTTGATTTGATTTTTGGAATGGAGCTTGTACTATGTATGACTCCTATTTTCAGATCTGTGCCACACTTCGTTTGCCGACGGCAGGGAGCATCCGTGTTCTACGGACACGTTTGTCTTTTATGTGTATTTACTAACCGTTAACTTAACTTCATTCATACGTCCGTGGTTATTTGGAGAAGTCGCCGATTGCAGTATTAAAGCTGACGACTGCCGGACTTCCTTTTTTAACGTAGCTACTCGGCCATACTCGCTGCTGTCAAATTACCTAATTTTCCGTGCAACGGAAATTGTCGAGTAGTTACCATTGTATCGGACTATCGAACTGTCGGACTATCGAACTGTCGGGCCATCGAACTGTCGGACCACAACTACGCACTCCAAATATATAAGGTTGTATCATATATGCCTTTATATATCTCTGTTTGTATAACGGACGTATACGGTCATTCATAGTCTTGGTAGACTATCGAAATTATGCCCCTCTGATAATTGCACATCTAAACATAAAGGAGCACTGCAAATATTTAAGGAAATGACGAAAAATTGTCTGGTTATGAACAAATCAAGATACAATAGAAAGTAGTGATTCTTCCAAAAAACAATCTAGATTTGTGAATGTGTAATAAAACAGACTACATTAATTATCTAATGCGGTAATTTAATGGTAAATGGCGTAATAAACTAAATGCATGTAAATTATAAATAAAAAAGTTTCATTGGAAGTCAATGCAACATTACACAAACTTTAGGAGAGCTTCTTAAAGCGACTTTTATAACAAGCAAGCAAACAAACAAACAAATAATTTATTGTCAATTAAACAGGTACCACACAAGGAACCGTTTCTAACCTGTTTCACGTATGCACTTCAATGTATTTCGGCGAAAACGACAAATAAAGAAAAAGAGAAGAAATAATAAAGAAATGTTAATGAAAATAGATATGTAAAACAGAAAGTTAAAAAAGAGTGACAGCAACCCAGCTTATGAAGAGATGTGGCCGTATCAACGGTCCAGTTTTGGACCATTGAATCAAGAATTTCACAAGCATTTAGATTTTTCATATCATCGTTTAGTAGAATTTTTGTTAGTTAAACATGCCGTTTTGGCCAAAAAAAAATGGGGGCATTTTGGTAAAATAATTTTTATTCTGAAAAAAAGAAGTTTTGGTAAAGAGTGGGGGCGTTTTGGTAAAAAGTTGGGCGTTTTGGTAGGGGCATTTTGATAGTAGGAGTGTTTTTACCTGTTACCTCAAAAGGATCTTCTTTTTTCTATTCGGATAGGTTAATCATGAATGCATACTGTTTTTTCAATCTGATTACAATCAGCTGTTATCGCATGCTACCCTTGACTTAAAGTTGGACTCTTTTCATGTATTCTTAAAATAGGATTCTTTGTCATGTTTTTAGTGAACATGAACATGAAACAATGTACTGGTTATCTATCATATCGTGTTATCAAGTGCAATTTCAACTAAATTTTAACGATATTTGGGAGAGCGTACAGCATATATAACAGCTGATTTTTGTCATATCGACTGTTTTTAAAATATGTAAGGGTCTTCATTTGACATAGGCCACATGACCACATCGATGGCGTAATGGTTTGCGCGCTCACTTCGAGTGTGGTAAATTGTGGGTTCGAGCCTCGGTCGGGTCGAACCAAAGACTATAAAATTCAGTGATATTTGTTGCTTCCCCGCTAAGCACGCAGTATTAAGGAGAAAGAGCAAAGATTGGTTGACTCGGAATCAGAATAATGTGTCCGAGTGGAGCGACATGTCTACCCGCGGACTGTTGCTTGAGTGAGCCAGCACTACAAAAATCCAACTCAGTGTGTTGGTCTTGAACAAAGCGGACCTCATCACCCTCTCATTGAAAATTAAATTGTTCTCGCCATGATATAGCTGAAAAATTGCTGAATTGGCGTTAAACAACAATCATTCACTCTTAGGGGAAGTGGAATTTGCTACCGAAGTTTGAAATTATTTTATATTTCAAAGAAAATAGATGTATTTTGACGAGACTGTTCTCCATCAACTCCGGGATTCTGAACCAGAAAATAAATTCATACTCTGTATCAATGCCACATGTACAAATATCCGAAAGACACGCTCTAAACCAGTCTCTCACATTAAGACATTTATGTCTACCCTTCTCAATCTGTAATTTATTAGTACTTATTCAAAGACGTAGTCCAGAGTGGACGAGAATGTGGGGGAGCTTTATGGATTGACCTGAAAGTGTGTGTGTGTGTGTGTGGAGGGGTCGAAAAGTGGGATGGGACTTCAAAAGGAGAAGTCGGTGAAGCGGGGGAGGGGGCAAGCATTCATGACATTATTATGAAAATAGAAGACAAACATATACCAACTATCATCGAAGGGAAAACGGGTTTTTCCAGTGGATACTAAAACCTTGGAGAAAATTAAGAAAAAACATTCGTTATCAAAGAAAGCTAACACTGCTGGTGACCCAGAAACTAGGAAGCAATACAACAAAATCAGAAATCAAGTCAAATCATTGACAAGAAAGTTGAGGAAAAGCTACGAAAAGGACTTGTCGAAGAAAGCCAAAACTAACCCGAAGGCAATATGGTTCTATATTAAATCGGGGTCGTCTCATTACTCCGACAGTCATAACTCCGACAGTTATTTCTCCGACACTCAAAACTCCGACAGTCATTACTCCGACACTCATTAATACTCCGACCATGCATCCCGGACTGTATCATCATATCCTATCTAATCGCAACTCCAAACAACTATAGGATAATTGCACGGAGTGGATATTGAAAATATGATCACGAGTGCCGCAAAACGCATCAGATTAAACGAGTGTGTGGAACTTGCTACGCGCATTAGTTTAATCTGAATGCGTTTCGGCACGAGTGATCATATATTCAATATTCACGACGTGCAATTGATTATTATATTTATTTCATTGACGAAAATAAAAGATATAATCGAAAATTTAAATGAACTATGTTTTCAGTGTTCCTGCGCGTTAATGTTTACTTAGCGTCGCTTAGGACATATGTTTTTGACCATACCATTTAACATATTTTACTATATAGTTTGTTTTCTTATGTACTGAATTCAATTATGTACTGTCCATGACCAGTTTTGGCGATTTTGTGTGTTAATTAGCATTCCAACACAATTATTACTTAATTGTTGCATTTGAAACAAAAACACTTTTTAAATTTAAATTCTCCTTACCTTTGGATATGATAATGTTGAATTTGTTTATCTCTCCCCAGTGGCATAGGAGCCCGGCGGGGGGATGGGGCTACTTGCCCCCCAATGTCAGAAGTGGGGGGCAAACATATACTTCTGCCCCCCAACTTTTTGACAGAAATTTTATATTTCCAAAGGAATTTTTTACAGAAAAACCTCTTTAATTGCTTTTTCTGAAAATAAAGTTTGCCCCCTTTAATTTTCGGAAATTTTTAAGAAGTTCCCTCCCCCTCCCCCCCCCCCCCCCCCCCCCCACTTTCCATCACGTTCCTACGCCGCTGTTCCCATTCTTAATAGCAATTCCAATGGCAACGTTTTCGCCTTGGATACAACAAGTACCATGAAAGGTATTGTTCTATTTTAAGTAGAGGCTCATGACGAATGCATAGATGAAACTTAGGGTAAATAAGGGTAAAGGATACCCGAAAATTAATAAGTTCTTGACCCTCTCTTCAAGAACTTTCTGGTTAGATTATGCAAATTTTCCTAGAAACAACCAATGAGGTAACATATAAAAAAAAATTGGCATCTTAAGTCTCATCGGATACATTGGGTTTTCTGAGTGGTCAGAGAGGATGGGAAGCGTTTTCTCCCGCCACATCCAGAAAAGTGTCAGAAGCAGTCAGATGTTACAAGAGGAGATAGAGGTGGGAAAGTACTTGTATTCGACGGATACAAGTATCAGAAAAACCGGAAAAGGGGTGACAACATTCACTGGAGATGCTGGAGAGAGACATGCAGAGCCCCATTGCAAACAAATGATTTCAATGTCGATGATAAAGCGCCAGAATTGCAAAGACTATCGGTCACTGTCGAAGTATCAAGAGTCGGAGTAATGATTGTCGGAGTAATAAGTGTCGGAGTAATGACTGTCGGAGTATTGAGTGTCGGAGTAATGACATTATCCCATTAAATCAAAGACAAAAACTCGAACAGGTATTGGGGATCTCCATGTTGACCCAAAGGATACTAAGTCAAAGAAAACTGATAAGGACTCTGAAAAAGCGGAAATTTTAGGAGAAGTTTTTAGCAGCGTTTTCACCAAGGAACCAAAAGGTGATACACCAACATTAGAGCGTAAAGAGGTGAAAGTAAACATGTTAGAATTGAAAATAATCAGAGACAAGGTCACGAAATTATTAATGAAGCTAAGTGTAGACAAATCTCCAGGACTCGACAATTTACACGCAAGATTTATGAAGGAAACAGCTGAAACTTTGAGTGAACCTCTAACTATACTTTATAATCAGTCACGTAGAAAATCAAAAGTACCAAGTATGTGGAGAAGTGCACTAAGCAATGCAATATTCAAGAAGGGGAACAAGTGTCGAGCAGGAAATTATAGACCCATTAGTCTCACATCTGTAGCATGTAAAGTACTTGAAAGCTTAGTAAGGGAGCACATTATAGAATTTATGAAATGAAATAACTTCTTAACAAAAAAACAGTATGGATTCATATTTGGACGATCTACATCCCTTCCGCTTTTAGAGGTACTTGATAAGTGGACTGAGGCACTCGATTTAGGCTACTCTATTGATTGTGTTTACATGGATTATCAGAAAGCATTTGATACAGTACCACATAAGCGACTCCATAACAAGTTAACATCATATGGCATAAATGAACAACTAATAGCCTGGATCGACAGTTTCCTATCAAACAGAGTGCAGCAAGTGGGAGTAAATGGTGAGAGATCTGCATGGCACAATGTAACATCTGGAATACCGCAAGGCTCGGTGCTTGAACCGTTGTTATTTGTTATATTTATAAACGATCTACCCGAGACAGTGAACTCTGATGCATATTTATTCGCAGACGACACCAAAATATTTAAAATTATCAAATCGAGTGATGACTCAACAATACTACAGGAAGACTTGACTAAACTAGAAGAATGGAGCGATACATGGCTATTGAGATTCCATCCGGGTAAGTGTATTAAGAACATGCATATAGGGAAAAAGAATGACGACAATAGCTACAGCCTACATAGGAAATCACTAGAGAAAGTTATCGAGGAAAAAGGTATTGGAGTTGTCATTGACTCAGATTTGACACTTGAGAAACACATCAACGAGAAGGTAAATAAAGCGAATCAGATGTTTGCCACACTTCGAAGGACCTTCCAGTTTATGGACAAATCCACATTCGTGCAACTATACAAAGCACTTGTTCGAACACATCTCGACTATGCCAGTTCAGTATGGGCACCATTTAAAGCCAAACACATAGAGCAAATCGAATGGGTTCAGAGAAGGGCGACCAAACAAATTCCAGGATTTAGAGATGACATACTCAGAGAGGCTTCGGGCTTTGAAACTACCATCGTTGAGTTACCGAAGATTAAGGGGAGACATGATTGAGGTATTTAAAATTCTAAATGGAAAATACGACCAAGACGCCTGCACAATACTTAAGCTATGGAAAGATATGGCACCAAGATCTAGCATTAGAGGAACCTCATTAAAGCTTTATCCCCAAAGAGCCAGAACACAGCTAAGGAAATATTCGTTTGCGATGAGAGTTGTCAAATATTGGAATAGTTTGCCAGAGAAAATAGTAACATCAAAAAGACTTAACACCTTTAAAAATAGACTAGACAAATATTGGGAAGACCAGGATCTTGTGTATGAAGATTTCAAAGCAGATATTAAGCTAGAAGGAAGAGACGTCGATTTCAACATGTCAGAGGAAGAAATAGAGTCCGGTATAGAGGAACCTTTGGATCCTGCACTGGAAAACATCGCTAGCACACATTTATAGTCGCTTATCTGTTGTTTTATTGCACATTTTCTGCTTCCATACTCAAATTTCAGCCATTTCAATTTCTTGCCAAAAAGGGGGTAACATGCCTTCTCTTGGCCACCGATCCCACGCCCCTAAGGTTCGTAACTTAACCTTTCTTCGATCACATTTCCCTATAGCAACTTTTCTGGCTTATTTATACGATTGTTGAATAGATTTTAAATGTTTCAAATTTGTTTCCATATTTTTCTTGATCATAAAATAAGGTAGTTAGTAAAAGTGGTAACCCGGGCCCGGGTCCGGTTCCAAAAACCCGGGCCCAAATTCGTATTTTCTTTATTACATCTTTGTTAAGGCATTAATTTTAATAAAATTTGAACATAATGCATAAAATTATGTATTTTATCACATTTTTTAAACAAATGTAAAAAAAAAAAGTTTTTATACGAAATATCGGCAATATAAGTTTTCCAAGTTAGTAAAAGTTGTAACCCGGGCCAAGACGAAATTTTCAGTTAATCAATGATTGCACCTTTATTACTTCTTTAAAATTCTTGAAATTTTGTAAAGCCATACTTCAATACAACAACAACAAATATATTTTATCAACTTAAAAAAAAAAGTTTTCTTTTTTCTCCACGGTGCAATATTAATATATTAAGATTTGTAAACAAAGACTGGTCACGTGGGTGTACAGGTAAATATTGATACTAATACACAATATTTTTTTTAATTTTTTGTAAAGTATATACTGATATCTCAAGCTGACCAAAATTTGAATCGATTATATTGAGTAGTAAAAAAGATATAGACGATCATATCTTTTCAGGTCAATTTTTCAAGTCATTAGTGTAACCTCCGGCCCGGGTTACAACTTTTATCAGAATCTAAAATGCTCCCATAATGACAAAAGAGAACATTACCATTGAATTTAGAATATTTTTTTACATTTCTTTAATACTAAAAAATGTTCATTCTGAATATTGTGAAGTTTTAACGAGAAATAAAGGTGTAATCATCGATTAATTGAAAATTTTGCCTTGGCCCGGGTTACAACTTTTATCCTGCAATGACAGCATTTACCGACCAATATAGCCTGCCTAATATATTTTTTGATATTGGTCAGTTATAAATAGAACATTTTTTGATATTGGTCAGTTATAAATAGAACATACAAATGTAAAACGGGGCACATCGGGGGATATTGTTTTCAAATACATACATAAAATTATTTCAAATACTTTTATCATCGTCCAGTAAACGTTTATTTACGATTTAAAATTGCAGGATAAATACAATACATGTGCACTGTCGAAGCATATAGGTAAATATGTGTATTCGGCGCGAAACGCGGGAAAAAGCTCGGCGAAGCCTCGCCTTTTCCCGCGTTTCTAAGCCTCATACACATATTACCCATATGCTTCGACAGTGCACAAGTATTGTATATTTACTAACTTCGAAAACTTGTATTGCCGATATTTCGTTATAAAAACTATTTTTTTTTATATTTGTTAAAAAATGGGTTACCACTGTAGCCATTATCATAGTCCGAGATTCCTCTGTCGTCCGACGACATTATATATTTTTCCTAGAGCCGTCGGACGTCAGAGCGCTATACATACGGAAAACAGCGGATTTGCTTCTCCAACTCTGGGTCAGCACATTTCCACGTTTCGTGGCTATCGGATTTTATTTTCTATCAGAAACCCTTATATAAATCGCTTCACCAATCATTTTTCTATTCATTCATAACCATCTTACCCCCAGAAAGTGGTGTTACACTCCATTACAGCACGATTTTGCCTTAGATCCTATGATTTCGACATTTGTCTTCCATTTTTCAAACATTTGTCACGTGACTACGAGAAAACTACGATTACCGCAATGTATCATGGGAGATGATTTGCATATAAACAAACAAACAAATATTTTTATTGCCAATCATAGGCGCCTGTTAAGGCAGAACAATTAACATAAAATTTAATATAGTTGATTATATTGATTGGTAATGATTTTAACAGCAAATTTAGTGAATTACAGATAACCATAAAGAAAAAAAAATGTAGTACCTTGTCCAAAAACAAAAAGGGGGAACGTAACACATGCTCTTTCCGAAGCCCGTTGGTAACACTCTGCCATTGAATCTTTTCTTTCCAACACATTCTGTATTATTTCCTTCTGCTCTGCTTTGATCTGTAGATGGACTGTTTGTCCTGCAGAATACGCTTAAATGTATCGCCTTCCATGTGATTTGAATGTTGTTTACGTATGCAAATAATGCTCCAAATAATTTGGCACGCTGCATTAATTAGTTCCCATCATGCAATGCGTTGCTGTCATCATTCAGTTAGTATCGCGAGATCACATGTGTAGATTCGAAAATGGAAGTCAAATGGCGGAATAATAGGATCTAAGGCAAAATCGTGCTGTAATGGAGTGTAACACCACTTTCTGAGGGTAAGATGGTTATGAATGAATAGAAAAATGATTGCTGAAGCGATTTATATAAGGGTTTCTGATAGTTAATAAAATCCGATAGCCACGAAACGTGGAAATGTGCCGACCCAGAGCTGGTGAGGCAAATCAGCTGTTTTCCGTATATATTGCGCTCTGACGTCCGACGGCTCTAGGAAAAATATATAATGTCGTCGGACGACAGAGGAATCTCGGACTACCATTATCAATGCCTATTATGGGTAATTAACCCCACTGTATGCCGTCCGTATCTAATAGAGATTATATTATAATATGAAAACACAGTTTCAACTTTGATAGGACTATAAAAAAGACGTGTGTATATGCATGCTAACATTGCTGTTCCGAATGCAAGGATCGTTTTAGTCAGCTGGTCATGTGACACACATATTGAACTGTCAAAATGTCGAACGCACTGCAGGTGATTCTGGTAAGATATTGACCTAGGATAGTTCTCTGTTGCTGTCATTTTTATTAACTAATTTTTATTGACAGCTTTCTGGGTATACTACGTAAAGATTAAGTTCTCTGTGCTCATATTATGCGACAGAATACAAAGTCAAAGATGGTGGTGTTACACAAGAGTCAAGACTCAAGACAATGCACTTGCGGATTGGATAATCGGATGAAATTTTAAAAATCTTCATCTCTGAAACTACTGGGCCAATTTGAACTAAAGTTTGCTTAAATAGGCCTTGGATGATCCCCTTTCAAAATTATGTCCGGCAATGCAGACCTCCAATCAACATGGTTACGGTTGCTGAAAAATAAAGTCATTACTTACTTACTTACTAAATAGAAAAAGGGGGGGGGGGTGAAATTTGAAAAAAAATGTCCTCTGAAACTACAGGGCCAATTGGAACTAAACTTTGCTTACATAGGCCTTGGATGATCCCCTTTCAAAATTATGTCAGGCAATGCAGACCTCCAATCAACATGGCCACCGTTGCTAAAAATAGAAAAAAAAGAGGGGGAATGAAATTTGAAATTTTTTCCCTGTGAAATTACTGGGCCAATTGGATCCAAGCTTTGCTGGAATGATCCTCTGGTGATTCCCTTTCAAAATTTTGTCTGGCAGTCCCATCCTCGGACCAAGATGGACGCTGTTACTAAAAATTAACGATTCCTTCCACATTAAGTAGGATGCAAGGTTTTACATGTCTTATAAATTCCTATAAAACCAATATGTTTAGGTTATTTCAGTGAAATACTGTTTGTAGAAGAATATGATATTTGTGCTTCGTCGTGCATCTTTTTTTAAAGATTGTTCTTGTTTATATTTGATTTAAAAAAAGTTAATTGTACATTTATGTATGTCCACTTTTTTCAACTATAAAATATGGACTTACTACAAATATTTTAACCTAATGTTAGTGACACGTGAAGACTAAATAACATTTAATATGAACTGCAAGTTTAAGATTTACTGTAGTTACTAAATTAAAATAAAATAATAAAAAAATACAAAAAGGGAAAGGGTCCTTTCCTGGAGTGACTGTGGTGTGACCAACAGCCCTGCCCCCATGCAGGATCGCTGATGTCACTAAAAATAGAAATTCATTGAATTGTCTGCTTTATCATAAGTCAAAATTATCTAAAATTTTAAATGCAGCTACATGGCAACGAGTAGGGTAGTGTGATATTCCATATTTTTCTGTAAAATTTTTCTTTCAGCTGATCTATGCAAATTAGGAATATTTAATAAAAGATCACATTTAAATCTTTTCCTCTAATATCGTTGAACCAAATTAAACCAAATTTGGCTGGGATGATCCTTTGGTGGACCCCTTTCAAAATTTGTGTCAGACAGCCCTACGCTCAATTCAATATTATGGTGGCAGTTACTAAAAATAAGAATTTCTTTAATTGTCTATTGCTGCTTTATTATAGGCGCAAGTCAAAATAAGCAATAAACTGCAGCTGCAAGACTAAACAAATAGATCAACAATTCTTCGTGTTTTTCTCAATTCTGTAATTTTGTTCATTTAGCCTATTTATGCAGGTACCTGTAAAGTGCGAAACGAAATAGAAACGAAACCGAACGAAACGAAATGTAACGAAATGAAACCGAACGAAATGAAACGAAATGTAGCGAAAAAAAATGAAAAATTCAATATGGCATGAAGATTAAGAGGGTTTATAATATATTGATTATCCAAATTTAGAAGATTTAAAGGGTTCCCGGTTTTATACTATAATGATTATCCAAATTTATTATACCCTAAAGCATTTTTTGTCTATATGAAATTTTAAACAACTGATAGAATTACTACTTTCGCATACTTGATAATAATACTTAGATGACTGTTGTCGGGTCAATAGATTCTGAACTGTTGCCGTCTGAAAAACTAGCGGACTTTTTGTAAAGTACTCCTTTCGATTGAAGGGCTACTGCTATTAAAGTTTTGGTGAATGAAGAGTACATGTAAATTTCTAGCCAATGACTTATTATAAAAAGGACGGATATGTGGTAGATGCCAAAGACAATCACCTACTCTTCACCAATAATTTTTTTTTAGAAAGACCAAAAGAAAATTACTATTAAAGAACACTGTAAAAACTTCAATGAATGATGAGTATACTCATTCTACGCAGTCACCTCTAGAAGGCCCCAAATATATAAAAATATATGTACAAAATCAAAACAAAAAAACGGCAGAACATCTTATTAACAAATACAATAAATGAAACTAAAAGATGAAAATCAGTTACATGAGCACTCAACCCTCCCCCTGAATGCAGACCAGTGATAAAAAAATAAGAACAAATAAGACACAGTTAAAATCAGAATGAACCAGTGTCTAATACGAGACAAAACAAGAAGCATACAAGATCAACAACAGATTGAATAAGTTTAAACAAATTGAAAACGAGTATGGTCTCACAACTGAATAATCAAAGTTAACTGACAACTACATGTAGCTTAAGACAAAAAGGTCCTCTGACAAAAAGCCATACTTTTTTCACACACATTAGTTGTGCTGTCTCTAAAAAAAGCTTTAATAGCACGAAATCACAAACCGTGAGAGGAAAAAAATACATGACTGTGCGATGCCTTGCATCTTAACAACGATTTATGTTTTAACCTTTTAAAAACCAAGTACAATGTATAGGCCAAGGTGCTCCGGAATGTTAAGCGGCCTCTGCTGTGCATTTGGGACCTGCTGGGTTGTCCAATGTCACCCCAGTATAGAGTCTAATCCCAGAATTTCAACCACCGAACATGTCCATGCTACATGTATATACTTTCTGTCTCATATCGGCTGTACAGTAACAATAAATCGTGTAAAAAAGTAGGGTGGACTTTAAATAGATAGGGGTTAGTCAAATATATATATAGGTGAGCATAATTGTTTACTGTGAGACCACTGAACCTTGTCTAAGCTAATATAAAAATAGTATGTAGGTTGTTGACTTATTTAGTTATCAAGGATATAAGCAAACATTTAATTATTTTTTCTCAAGTCAAGCAAAGAATACATAAAATTTTATTACTCCAGAAATTATTTTTTACTTACATATGTATTTAAGGTTGATGAATAATAAAAATGTATACATGTATGCATGGTTGTTCAAATGTAAATGATATATTTATGTTTTGTTTATTTTGATGTTTGGAATATACTTGCTTGAACAGATGGAATGAGCTGACCAATGAAATCCCTCATCATTGGGAAGGTGTCTGGAAATCTCTAACACTTGAAGTGGATATCAAGGCTTGGAACCAACATCAGTTGGTTGGAGTTATGGTGTTTAATGCCACTTTCAACAATATTTCAGTCATGTTGTGGCAGTCAGTTTTATTGGTGGAGAAAACCGGAGTACCCGGAGAAAACCACCAACCTGATGCAAGTCACTGACAAACTTTTTCACATAAAGTTGTATCAAGTACACTTCGCTTTGAACAGGATTCTGTTTTATGTAGGTTAGCGTTGTGGTTACAAGAATTCAATTCAAAATGATCATGAAATGTTATTGGCTGTCATATTTTATTTCTTTATTGGAGGGGAACAGCATCAGTGGCATAATGGTTAGCGTGCTTGCATCCAGTGCTGTATATCGTGAGTTCGAGCCCCAGCCAGGTCAAACCAAAGACTATAAAATTGGTATTTGTTGCTTCTCTGCTAAGCATGCAGCATTAAGGAGAATTCACAAAGACTGGTTGGCTCGGAATCAGAATGATGTGTTTTAGTGGAGCAACATGTCTACCCGCGGCATTGTTTCAGTGAGCTAGCATTATAAAAATCCAACTCAGCGTGTTTGTCTAGAACAAAGCGGACCTCATCATCATCTCATTGAAAATGAACTTGTTCTCGCCATAATATAGCTGAAAAATTGCTGAATTGGCGTTAAACAACACTTTTGTGGTGAGATATATCTGTTGCTATTTAAGAAATAAATCACGGAATCCAGAATGTGTTGGGAGTTTTAACATGGGTTGGCGGATATTAGTATTTTATCCCGAGACAGGGGCGAGGGATAAAATTTACTAATATCCGCCAACCCATGTTAAAACTCAAAACCCATTCTGGCTTCCATGATTTATTTCGATTCTGATATGTCTAAGAGTACAAATGCGGTAGTATACTTTGATTGGAAGACGGTAATTTATATTTACGCTTGCGGAAAATGTCGCACACAATTTATGTTGCCAATGGAAAAGTCAGTCACATTCACCGGTGCATGTGCGAATGAGATTATACCATCGATCAATTGCTCGTTTGTCTACAAAGCGAAAGAAGGAGGTCATGTTAGAATGCTTTTTAGCTCACCTGACCCAGAGAGTCATGTGAAGTATTGTCATCACTTGGTGTCTATCGCTGTCTGTCGTTGTCCTTAAACTTTTATATTTTACTCTTCTTCTCTGAAACGATTGGGCAAGATCGAAAGTACATGAAAGAAACAAAGGCCCAAAAGTGTCAAAAAGGTATTGTCTGTTTTTAATCTTCTTCTCTGAATACATGTCTACATATGGACTGTTGATTTAGTGAGCTAGCAAGTGGTTATAAAAATCCAATTCGGCATGAGGGTCCAGCAGACATCATCAGTTTCTCATCAAGATATAACTTGTTTTCGCCAGAAATACCAGGTAGCTGAAAATTTGCTCACTTTGCATTAAGCAGCAATCACTCACTCACTCGATCACTCCCTCCACCAAACAAGAGACCCCAAGGTATTAAAATGAGTATTTTCTTTGATTTTGTATGTGGATTGTTTATTGTTTATCTGGTTTTTTTATGAATTCTTTACGAAAATCCCTTTTAGAAAAATCCATAGTGTTACTGTTTTTGATATAAAATGGCTTGAAAAGGGGGGAACTTTTATATTTTTCATCCAATTTTGATGTGTTTTAATCCCCATTTAAAAAAAAATGACAAGACCGATTTTAATGGATTTTTTTTCTCTAAATTATGCACAGAATTTCTTCCTTTAGTTTAATAAGTGATGACTTTACTGGGCACATAATAATAATGGTTTTCTGTAAAACTTGTCAACCTGCTTTGGTCATAACATTCTGCACCAGTCACAAACTTTTATTGACTTTGCCACAATTCAGCTAAAATGTCAATTACTATTTGTTGTACTTTCCACATCTTTCTGCTGTAGTGTGCCAAATAACCAAACGGACAATTACGTTAGTGATTATCTACCTAATAATTAGCCAATGACATGAACAATATGTCATCTCCAAGCAGTGGACTTATTGAACAAAAATGGTCAATAGATGGATCATTAATATCATATGGCAAGTTCTTCAGTATAAGAGAGTGGAAAATTGTCATTGACATAAATAATTCTGCTTGAAGTCATGAAGAGATATCATTGCTAATTATCAACCTTAGTGACAGGAATTTATTTTGTTCCCTTTGCTGTTGCAGAGTTGTTGCCTTTGTGGAAGCAAGTTGCAAATATGTAGTTGAGATATGAAATGTACCTCAACCTATGTAGTCATTTAAGTTGTTGAGTTAGACTTCTGCCTTCACGTATTTATATGGAGAGTCAGAGAAACATATTTAATTTGTGTGGTCACGTTTGTTAGTAACTTACAGAAAGTCTGCAATATTTCCTGGTACTCTGGTTTCCCCTACCAATAAAGGGTTATGGTGTTTAATGCCACTTTCAACAATTTTTCAGTTATATCATGGTGTTCAGTTTTTTTGGTGGTGGAAACCGGAAACTGGATTCGAACTCACAACGTTAGTGGTGATAGGCACTGATTGCATAGGTAGTTATTAATCCAACTACCATAGGATCACGACCACGACAGCTCCTCTTCCAATAAAACAAACAGCCTTGTTATAATTGAAATATTGGTATTGTTTAAACTTTAAAGTCTAGATATTAATTCTAATCTAGAGAGACACAGATGAGTGCTTATACATGTGTATCTGGTTAATATATTTACTGGTATATATTTTCAGAAACCAGCTTCAGCAGGTGTGGAGTTCTGTAAAGATAAGATAAATTCAGTATGTCAGAACCTAGAACCATGGCAGATAGTTTTATATACATGTGGTACTACTGTTGTTGTCATAGGTGTAAAGAAGTTTATCTTCAATGAAGAAGAAGGTAAGAAAAAGCCAATTTTCGACGTGATGGTTTTCATCCCACTTGAATACTTGTATAAATACCGGATACCATAGTTGGTAACCCACAGCTGATCACGCTCATGAGCGGAGAGTATATGTTGCGTGATCAGCTGTGGGTTACTGATGATGACCTGGTACATGTTTTTATACCCCATAGAAGCATACTTTGTGATGGAGGATGGGTATATACATTTTTTTTATATTTTGCATTAAAAAGTAGCATTGCTATATGCCATCCTAAAAGACAGGTTGTTGCTGTTTCCTGACACACACTTTAAGAAGTGTGCTGGTAGGTAGGCAGTTTATAAAAAAAATTCACCAAAAATACCAAAACACATATTTTTGAAGTAAAACGATGTCCACAAAAACCTGTTAAAAACAAATTGCGTATGAATTTGGCAGATTTTGGTGAGACAGTCAAGAAACAGCAAACCCAAACTAACAATTGTTTAATGAATGGCCTTAAATCTGAAGTCATTAACTGTATATACAATGATTAATGAATGGCCTTAAATCTGAAGTCATTAACTGTATATACAATGATTAATGAATGGCCTTAAATCTGAAGTCATTAACTGTTTATACAATGATTAATGAATGGCCTTAAATCTGAAGTCATTAACTGTATATACAATGATTAATGAATGGCCTTAAATCTGAAGTCATTAACTGTTTATACAATGATTAATGAATGGCCTTAAATCTGAAGTCATTAACTGTTTATACAATGATTAATGAATGGCCTTAAATCTGAAGTCATTAACTGTATATACAATGATTAATGAATGGCCTTAAATCTGAAGTCATTAATTGTATATACAATGATTAATGAATGGCCTTAAATCTGAAGTCATTAACTGTTTATACAATGATTAATGAATGGCCTTAAATCTGAAGTCATTAACTGTTTATACAATGATTAATGAATGGCCTTAAATCTGAAGTCATTAACTGTATATACAATGATTAATGAATGGCCTTAAATCTGAAGTCATTAACTGTATATACAATGATTAATGAATGGCTTTAAATCTGAAGTCATTAACTGTTTATACAATGATTAATGAATGGCCTTAAATCTGAAGTCATTAACTGTATATACAATGATTAATGAATGGCCTTAAATCTGAAGTCATTAACTGTATATACAATGATTAATGAATGGCTTTAAATCTGAAGTCATTAACTGTATATACAATGATTAATGAATGGCCTTAAATCTGAAGTCATTAACTGTATATACAATGATTAATGAATGGCCTTAAATCTGAAGTCATTAACTGTTTATACAATGATTAATGAATGGCCTTAAATCTGAAGTCATTAACTGTATATACAATGATTAATGAATGGCCTTAAATCTGAAGTCATTAACTGTTTATACAATGATTAATGAATGGCCTTAAATCTGAAGTCATTAACTGTTTATACAATGATTAATGAATGGCCTTAAATCTGAAGTCATTAACTGTATATACAATGATTAATGAATGGCCTTAAATCTGAAGTCATTAACTGTATATACAATGATTAATGAATGGCCTTAAATCTGAAGTCATTAACTGTTTATACAATGATTAATGAATGGCCTTAAATCTGAAGTCATTAACTGTATATACAATGATTAATGAATGGCTTTAAATCTGAAGTCATTAACTGTATATACAATGATTAATGAATGGCCTTAAATCTGAAGTCATTAACTGTATATACAATGATTAATGAATGGCTTTAAATCTGAAGTCATTAACTGTTTATACAATGATTAATGAATGGCCTTAAATCTGAAGTCATTAACTGTATATACAATGATTAATGAATGGCCTTAAATCTGAAGTCATTAACTGTTTATACAATGATTAATGAATGGCCTTAAATCTGAAGTCATTAACTGTTTATACAATGATTAATGAATGGCCTTAAATCTGAAGTCATTAACTGTTTATACAATGATTAATGAATGGCCTTAAATCTGAAGTCATTAACTGTATATACAATGATTAATGAATGGCCTTAAATCTGAAGTCATTAACTGTTTATACAATGATTAATGAATGGCCTTAAATCTGAAGTCATTAACTGTTTATACAATGATTAATGAATGGCCTTAAATCTGAAGTCATTAACTGTTTATACAATGATTAATGAATGGCCTTAAATCTGAAGTCATTAACTGTTTATACAATGATTAATGAATGGCCTTAAATCAATGAATGGCCTTAAATCTGAAGTCATTAACTGTATATACAATGATTAATGAATGGCCTTAAATCTGAAGTCATTAACTGTATATACAATGATTAATGAATGGCCTTAAATCTGAAGTCATTAACTGTTTATACAATGATTAATGAATGGCCTTAAATCTGAAGTCATTAACTGTATATACAATGATTAATGAATGGCCTTAAATCTGAAGTCATTAACTGTTTATACAATGATTAATGAATGGCCTTAAATCTGAAGTCATTAACTGTTTATACAATGATTAATAAATGGCCTTAAATCTGAAGTCATTAACTGTTTATACAATGATTAATGAATGGCCTTAAATCTGAAGTCATTAACTGTATATACAATGATTAATGAATGGCCTTAAATCTGAAGTCATTAACTGTTTATACAATGATTAATGAATGGCCTTAAATCTGAAGTCATTAACTGTTTATACAATGATTAATGAATGGCCTTAAATCTGAAGTCATTAACTGTTTGTACAATGATTAATGAATGGCCTTAAATCTGAAGTCATTAACTGTATATACAATGATTAATGAATGGCCTTAAATCTGAAGTCATTAACTGTTTATACAATGATTAATGAATGGCCTTAAATCTGAAGTCATTAACTGTATATACAATGATTAATGAATGGCCTTAAATCTGAAGTCATTAACTGTTTATACAATGATTAATGAATGGCCTTAAATCTGAAGTCATTAACTGTTTATACAATGATTAATGAATGGCCTTAAATCTGAAGTCATTAACTGTTTATACAATGATTAATGAATGGCCTTAAATCTGAAGTCATTAACTGTATATACAATGATTAATGAATGGCCTTAAATCTGAAGTCATTAACTGTATATACAATGATTAATGAATGGCCTTAAATCTGAAGTCATTAACTGTATATACAATGATTAATGAATGGCCTTAAATCTGAAGTCATTAACTGTATATACAATGATTAATGAATGGCCTTAAATCTGAAGTCATTAACTGTTTATACAATGATTAATGAATGGCCTTAAATCTGAAGTCATTAACTGTATATACAATGATTAATGAATGGCCTTAAATCTGAAGTCATTAACTGTTTATACAATGATTAATGAATGGCCTTAAATCTGAAGTCATTAACTGTTTATACAATGATGAAATCATAAAAAGTAACAAATTTCTCAGATATGTTCTTTTCCTGTTAGAACTTAATCCAAATTAAATTACAGATAAGAAAGATATGAAGAAAGTTTTGCTTTTCTAAATTTTCACTATTTTATGGATGCTGACAAGTGACTTCATATTGATATATGTATTTGCAGATTTGATTCCAAGGCTGAAAAAGAAAGTATTTAGGATAGTAAAAATGATTCCTCAAGTGAAAAAGAGAATCAAAGATGAAAAAAGTAAAATGTCTCATGATATAGAAGAATCATTTCATAAACAAGTAGAGGGATATCTTACAGCTCTACCTGATAAAGGCTATCCAATGGTACATAATTTTTAAAAAGTACAGTTTAATTTTAGCCCATATGGTCACATCTATTAAGCAGTCACTTGTATTAAAAGGTCACCTTTTTCTTGTCATGTCATAGAAAATTTGAAAAATTGAACCTCTTTTAAGAGGTCACCTGTCTTAAAGGACCACCTTTTCTTAGTTCCAAAGGTGACCTCTTAATACAGGTATGACTGTATGTGTTTTATGTTTTAAAGTGGGAATTTGATAGGGTAGATGTCTTGAGTGTTAATTTATCTTAGTAGATTTGTATCAGTATTGAAAGTGACAATAAATACAGATTAATATATGGGCATTTCCATATAGGCCTGGTTATCATCCCGAGACCCCTATATTGGCCCGAGACGGAGTCTCGGGCCAATATGGGTCGAGGGATGATAACCAGGCCAATATGGAAATGCCCATGTATTAAACTATTTATTACATACTTCCGACATCTAGAAAGGAGACACCCATATTGGCCTGAGACGAAGTCGAGGCCCATATTGGCCCGGGCCAATATGGGCCTTGGCCCGGGCCAATATGGGCCTCGATTTGGAAATGATCTTGTAGTAATCCAATAACCGATTATTTTCCCGGGGTGTGAAAATATGGACAGTTTACTTCCGGTCATATTGGTCATACAAAAATGCCTTTATTTGAACTAAGTATGTAATAAACACCAATAATCCTAGACTATATCATTGCTTGAACAAATTTTATAAATTAATTTCTTCAACTGCAAGACACTTAATAGACACAAGATTTATATGTAATATATGATAATTCAGAATGTTTTTTGTAAAAAATAAAATTTTAATGTCTGAAAAAGCAGAATGTGTAATGAAATAGTATTTTTGACTATTAGATGATAGAAAAGTAATTTAATTGGTAAAAAATCAATTCACAGG
The DNA here is from genome assembly GCA_963680875.1 of Bathymodiolus brooksi. Taxonomy (NCBI): domain Eukaryota; kingdom Metazoa; phylum Mollusca; class Bivalvia; order Mytilida; family Modiolidae; genus Bathymodiolus; species Bathymodiolus brooksi. The sequence goes on from OY804579.1 coordinate 62,731,933, forward strand.
TATTCCCACTAATATTGACCAAATCTATTATTGTCTTTCCAGACAGCCATCTTTCAAATCCCAAGACTGTAATAATATTTGGTATCAATTGTAAAACTGAAAAGGGTTTCTTCTGTTGAAAACTTACCTAATGCAATGGGTTTTTTTTTCATGCAGCTTAGATATTACATTAATTGATTGGTGTTTAGTGCCAAATTTTCCCGTATTTTAACTATCCCGGTACATTGTGGCCTTTTATCTACCAGGGTAACACATTTATCTCTATAATGTTGTACACATGTATTTTTGTATAGAATTGGAATATTATTGGCTTAGATATTAGAAATTAAAATAAGAATGTTCTTAATTGGAAAGACAAAATTATTTTTATGAGAAATTAGACACTCCTGCTTATTTTGTTTAATTGTAGGACAAGGTTTTAGTAGAATTGAAGAAATATCAACAGATTGGTAAGATTTGATAATTATCTTAATTTTTCCTTTATTTTTAGTGTTTTATTTAGGAAATTGAAAAAAGACAATCTGATTGAAATCACATATCTCACTTGCCCCCCTTTACTGATATGTTGCTACATGTGACATCTGAGGAAACCCCATTACAGGTCACATGTGGGGGACCCTATGTTACCGTCCAACAAAAATGAAGGTTAGGAGACTATGAAAGCATTTAGATTTGAAATTATACTGTTTTTTATACTATTAGCAATCTGATTGGTTGAAAAAGGTCATAATACTTATTTATCAAATCAATAGGTTTCTTCAGAACTCTTACACCATGACATGTCAGTCAAGCAGAACAAGTGAGAGATGTGATTTTAACCAGATTGAAAAAGTGTAGTCACAATATATCGATCGAAAGAATTAAGCCAATATTCACAATGTGCAAATAAGCTCTGTTTTAACTACTTCCTTTATTGAGAACTATGAACTATTTTAAAATAGATGAGCTGTTACAGCTCCATGTAGCCTCTGATAAGGAATTACTTGCCATTTTGAAATATTATGAAGAAACAGTCATTAGAAATTTAACTAAGTGAAATGTACAATAAGCTGGAACATTTTAGGTACCTGTAATGTGAATGGTTGATTCTTTTGTTCTTCAATGCTAAAAAATACTTCACTTAGAGGAATTTATTGTATTATTCTTCAGCTCAAATTGAATGGGATAAAGGACTAGTGTCTGGTACTGTGTATAATGGTGATCCAAAACTGACAGATTTAATGTCAAAGGTAGGGTTAACAACTTTAGTGTTGCAGCAAGTCTGATAGGACAAGCTTGGATAGTAGCGCTAATGTATGTCAAAACCATCAAAACTGGCATTATTGTTTTTATCAGTTACGTCAAAACCATCAAAACTGGCATTATTGTTTTTATCAGTTACGTCAAAACCATCAAAACTGGCATTATTGTTTTTATCAGTTACGTCAAAACCATCAAAACTGGCATTATTGTTTTTATCAGTTACGTCAAAACCATCAAAACCGGCATTATTGTTTTTATCAGTTACGTCAAAACCATCAAAACTAGCATTATTGTTTTTATCAGTTACGTCAAAACCATCAAAACTGGCATTATTGTTTTTATCAGTTACGTCAAAACCATCAAAACTGACATTATTGTTTTTATCAGTTACGTCAAAACCATCAAAACTGACATTATTGTTTTTATCAGTTACGTCAAAACCATCAAAACTGGCATTATTGTTTTTATCGGTTACGTCAAAACCATCAAAACTGGCATTATTGTTTTTATCAGTTACGTCAAAACCATAAAAACTGGCATTATTGTTTTTATCAGTTACGTCAAAACCATCAAAACTGACATTATTGTTTTTATCAGTTACGTCAAAACCATCAAAACTGGCATTATTGTTTTTATCAGTTACGTCAAAACCATCAAAACTGGCATTATTGTTTTTATCAGTTACGTCAAAACCATCAAAACTGACATTATTGTTTTTATCAGTTATGTCAAAACCATCAAAACTGACATTATTGTTTTTATCGGTTACGTCAAAACCATCAAAACTGGCATTATTGTTTTTATCGGTTACGTCAAAACCATCAAAACTGACATTATTGTTTTTATCAGTTACGTCAAAACCATAAAAACTGGCATTATTGTTTTTATCAGTTACGTCAAAACCATCAAAACTGACATTATTGTTTTTATCAGTTACGTCAAAACCATCAAAACTGACATTATTGTTTTTATCAGTTACGTCAAAACCATCAAAACTGGCATTATTGTTTTTATCAGTTACGTCAAAACCATCAAAACTGGCATTATTGTTTTTATCAGTTACGTCAAAACCATCAAAACTGGCATTATTGTTTTTATCAGTTACGTCAAAACCATCAAAACCGGCATTATTGTTTTTATCAGTTACGTCAAAACCATCAAAACTAGCATTATTGTTTTTATCAGTTACGTCAAAACCATCAAAACTGGCATTATTGTTTTTATCAGTTACGTCAAAACCATCAAAACTGACATTATTTTTTTTATCAGTTACGTCAAAACCATCAAAACTGACATTATTGTTTTTATCAGTTACGTCAAAACCATCAAAACTGGCATTATTGTTTTTATCGGTTACGTCAAAACCATCAAAACTGGCATTATTGTTTTTATCAGTTACGTCAAAACCATCAAAACTGGCATTATTGTTTTTATCAGTTACGTCAAAACCATCAAAACTGGCATTATTGTTTTTATCAGTTACGTCAAAACCATCAAAACTGGCATTATTGTTTTTATCAGTTACGTCAAAACCATCAAAACTGGCATTATTGTTTTTATCAGTTACGTCAAAACCATCAAAACTAGCATTATTGTTTTTATCAGTTACGTCAAAACCATCAAAACTAGCATTATTGTTTTTATCAGTTACGTCAAAACCATCAAAACTGGCATTATTGTTTTTATCAGTTACGTCAAAACCATCAAAACTGACATTATTGTTTTTATCAGTTACGTCAAAACCATCAAAACTGGCATTATTGTTTTTATCAGTTACGTCAAAACCATCAAAACTGACATTATTGTTTTTATCAGTTACGTCAAAACCATCAAAACTGGCATTATTGTTTTTATCAGTTACATCAAAACCATCAAAACTGACATTATTGTTTTTATCAATTACGTCAAAACCATCAAAACTGGCATTATTGTTTTTATCAGTTACGTCAAAACCATCAAAACTGACATTATTGTTTTTATCAGTTACGTCAAAACCATCAAAACTGGCATTATTGTTTTTATCAGTTACGTCAAAACCATCAAAACTGGCATTATTGTTTTTATCAGTTACGTCAAAACCATCAAAACTGACATTATTGTTTTTATCAGTTACGTCAAAACCATCAAAACTGGCATTATTGTTTTTATCAGTTACGTCAAAACCATCAAAACCGGCATTATTGTTTTTATCAGTTACGTCAAAACCATCAAAACTAGCATTATTGTTTTTATCAGTTACATCAAAACTGGCATTATTGTTTTTATCAGTTACGTCAAAACCATCAAAACTGACATTATTGTTTTTATCAGTTACGTCAAAACCATCAAAACTGACATTATTGTTTTTATCAGTTACGTCAAAACCATCAAAACTGACATTATTGTTTTTATCAGTTACGTCAAAACCATCAAAACTGGCATTATTGTTTTTATCGGTTACGTCAAAACCATCAAAACTGGCATTATTGTTTTTATCAGTTACGTCAAAACCATCAAAACTGACATTATTGTTTTTATCAGTTACGTCAAAACCATCAAAACTGACATTATTGTTTTTATCAGTTACGTCAAAACCATCAAAACTGGCATTATTGTTTTTATCAGTTAAGTCAAAACCATCAAAACTGACATTATTGTTTTTATCAGTTACGTCAAAACCATCAAAACTGGCATTATTGTTTTTATCAGTTACGTCAAAACCATCAAAACCGGCATTATTGTTTTTATCAGTTACGTCAAAACCATCAAAACTGGCATTATTGTTTTTATCAGTTACATCAAAACTGGCATTATTGTTTTTATCAGTTACGTCAAAACCATCAAAACTGACATTATTGTTTTTATCAGTTACGTCAAAACCATCAAAACTGACATTATTGTTTTTATCAGTTACGTCAAAACCATCAAAACTGGCATTATTGTTTTTATCGGTTACGTCAAAACCATCAAAACTGGCATTATTGTTTTTATCAGTTACGTCAAAACCATCAAAACTGGCATTATTGTTTTTATCAGTTACGTCAAAACCATCAAAACTGACATTATTGTTTTTATCAGTTACGTCAAAACCATCAAAACTGACATTATTGTTTTTATCAGTTACGTCAAAACCATCAAAACTGGCATTATTGTTTTTATCAGTTAAGTCAAAACCATCAAAACTGACATTATTGTTTTTATCAGTTACGTCAAAACCATCAAAACTGGCATTATTGTTTTTATCAGTTACGTCAAAACCATCAAAACTGGCATTATTGTTTTTATCAGTTACGTCAAAACCATCAAAACTGACATTATTGTTTTTATCAGTTACGTCAAAACCATCAAAACTGACATTATTGTTTTTATCAGTTACATCAAAACCATCAAAACCGGCATTATTGTTTTTATCAGTTACATCAAAACCATCAAAACTGACATTATTGTTTTTATCAGTTACGTCAAAACCATCAAAACTGGCATTATTGTTTTTATCAGTTACGTCAAAACCATCAAAACCGGCATTATTGTTTTTATCAGTTACGTCAAAACCATCAAAACTGGCATTATTGTTTTTATCAGTTACGTCAAAACCATCAAAACTGACATTATTGTTTTTATCAGTTACGTCAAAACCATCAAAACTGACATTATTGTTTTTATCAGTTACGTCAAAACCATCAAAACTGGCATTATTGTTTTTATCAGTTACGTCAAAACCATCAAAACTGGCATTATTGTTTTTATCAGTTACGTCAAAACCATCAAAACTAGCATTATTGTTTTTATCAGTTACGTCAAAACCATCAAAACTAGCATTATTGTTTTTATCAGTTACGTCAAAACCATCAAAACTGGCATTATTGTTTTTATCAGTTACGTCAAAACCATCAAAACTGACATTATTGTTTTTATCAGTTACGTCAAAACCATCAAAACTGACATTATTGTTTTTATCAGTTACGTCAAAACCATCAAAACTGACATTATTGTTTTTATCAGTTACGTCAAAACCATCAAAACTGGCATTATTGTTTTTATCAGTTAAGTCAAAACCATCAAAACTGACATTATTGTTTTTATCAGTTACGTCAAAACCATCAAAACTGGCATTATTGTTTTTATCAGTTACGTCAAAACCATCAAAACCGGCATTATTGTTTTTATCAGTTACGTCAAAACCATCAAAACTGGCATTATTGTTTTTATCAGTTACATCAAAACTGGCATTATTGTTTTTATCAGTTACGTCAAAACCATCAAAACTGACATTATTGTTTTTATCAGTTACGTCAAAACCATCAAAACTGACATTATTGTTTTTATCAGTTACGTCAAAACCATCAAAACTGGCATTATTGTTTTTATCGGTTACGTCAAAACCATCAAAACTGGCATTATTGTTTTTATCAGTTACGTCAAAACCATCAAAACTGGCATTATTGTTTTTATCAGTTACGTCAAAACCATCAAAACTGACATTATTGTTTTTATCAGTTACGTCAAAACCATCAAAACTGACATTATTGTTTTTATCAGTTACGTCAAAACCATCAAAACTGGCATTATTGTTTTTATCAGTTAAGTCAAAACCATCAAAACTGACATTATTGTTTTTATCAGTTACGTCAAAACCATCAAAACTGGCATTATTGTTTTTATCAGTTACGTCAAAACCATCAAAACTGACATTATTGTTTTTATCAGTTACGTCAAAACCATCAAAACTGACATTATTGTTTTTATCAGTTACATCAAAACCATCAAAACTGGCATTATTGTTTTTATCAGTTACATCAAAACCATCAAAACTGACATTATTGTTTTTATCAGTTACGTCAAAACCATCAAAACTGGCATTATTGTTTTTATCAGTTACGTCAAAACCATCAAAACCGGCATTATTGTTTTTATCAGTTACGTCAAAACCATCAAAACTGGCATTATTGTTTTTATCAGTTACGTCAAAACCATCAAAACTGACATTATTGTTTTTATCAGTTACGTCAAAACCATCAAAACTGACATTATTGTTTTTATCAGTTACGTCAAAACCATCAAAACTGGCATTATTGTTTTTATCAGTTACGTCAAAACCATCAAAACTGGCATTATTGTTTTTATCAGTTACGTCAAAACCATCAAAACTAGCATTATTGTTTTTATCAGTTACGTCAAAACCATCAAAACTAGCATTATTGTTTTTATCAGTTACGTCAAAACCATCAAAACTGGCATTATTGTTTTTATCAGTTACGTCAAAACCATCAAAACTGACATTATTGTTTTTATCAGTTACGTCAAAACCATCAAAACTGGCATTATTGTTTTTATCAGTTACGTCAAAACCATCAAAACTGGCATTATTGTTTTTATCAGTTACGTCAAAACCATCAAAACTGACATTATTGTTTTTATCAGTTACATCAAAACTGACATTATTGTTTTTATCAGTTACATCAAAACCATCAAAACTGGCATTATTGTTTTTATCAGTTACATCAAAACCATCAAAACTGACATTATTGTTTTTATCAGTTACGTCAAAACCATCAAAACTGGCATTATTGTTTTTATCAGTTACGTCAAAACCATCAAAACCGGCATTATTGTTTTTATCAGTTACGTCAAAACCATCAAAACTGGCATTATTGTTTTTATCAGTTACGTCAAAACCATCAAAACTGACATTATTGTTTTTATCAGTTACGTCAAAACCATCAAAACTGACATTATTGTTTTTATCAGTTACGTCAAAACCATCAAAACTGGCATTATTGTTTTTATCGGTTACGTCAAAACCATCAAAACTGGCATTATTGTTTTTATCAGTTACGTCAAAACCATAAAAACTGGCATTATTGTTTTTATCAGTTACGTCAAAACCATCAAAACTGACATTATTGTTTTTATCAGTTACGTCAAAACCATCAAAACTGACATTATTGTTTTTATCAGTTACGTCAAAACCATCAAAACTGGCATTATTGTTTTTATCAGTAACGTCAAAACCATCAAAACTGGCATTATTGTTTTTATCAGTTACGTCAAAACCATCAAAACTGACATTATTGTTTTTATCAGTTACGTCAAAACCATCAAAACTGACATTATTGTTTTTATCAGTTACGTCAAAACCATCAAAACTGGCATTATTGTTTTTATCAGTTACATCAAAACCATCAAAACTGACATTATTGTTTTTATCAATTACGTCAAAACCATCAAAACTGGCATTATTGTTTTTATCAGTTACATCAAAACCATCAAAACTGACATTATTGTTTTTATCAGTTACGTCAAAACCATCAAAACTGGCATTATTGTTTTTATCAGTTACGTCAAAACCATCAAAACTGGCATTATTGTTTTTATCAGTTACGTCAAAACCATCAAAACTGACATTATTGTTTTTATCAGTTACGTCAAAACCATCAAAACTGGCATTATTGTTTTTATCAGTTACGTCAAAACCATCAAAACCGGCATTATTGTTTTTATCAGTTACGTCAAAACCATCAAAACTAGCATTATTGTTTTTATCAGTTACGTCAAAACCATCAAAACTGGCATTATTGTTTTTATCGGTTACGTCAAAACCATCAAAACCGGCATTATTGTTTTTATCAGTTACGTCAAAACCATAAAAACTGGTATTATTGTTTTTATCAGTTACGTCAAAACCATCAAAACTGACATTATTGTTTTTATCAGTTACGTCAAAACCATCAAAACTGACATTATTGTTTTTATCAGTTACGTCAAAACCATCAAAACTGGCATTATTGTTTTTATCAGTTACGTCAAAACCATCAAAACTGGCATTATTGTTTTTATCAGTTACGTCAAAACCATCAAAACTGACATTATTGTTTTTATCAGTTACGTCAAAACCATCAAAACTGACATTATTGTTTTTATCAGTTACATCAAAACCATCAAAACTGACATTATTGTTTTTATCAATTACGTCAAAACCATCAAAACTGGCATTATTGTTTTTATCAGTTACATCAAAACCATCAAAACTGACATTATTGTTTTTATCAGTTACGTCAAAACCATCAAAACTGGCATTATTGTTTTTATCAGTTACGTCAAAACCATCAAAACTGGCATTATTGTTTTTATCAGTTACGTCAAAACCATCAAAACTGACATTATTGTTTTTATCAGTTACGTCAAAACCATCAAAACTGGCATTATTGTTTTTATCAGTTACGTCAAAACCATCAAAACCGGCATTATTGTTTTTATCAGTTACGTCAAAACCATCAAAACTGACATTATTGTTTTTATCAGTTACGTCAAAACCATCAAAACTGACATTATTGTTTTTATCAGTTACGTCAAAACCATCAAAACTGACATTATTGTTTTTATCAGTTACGTCAAAACCATCAAAACTGGCATTATTGTTTTTATCGGTTACGTCAAAACCATCAAAACTGGCATTATTGTTTTTATCAGTTACGTCAAAACCATCAAAACTGACATTATTGTTTTTATCAGTTACGTCAAAACCATCAAAACTGACATTATTGTTTTTATCAGTTACGTCAAAACCATCAAAACTGGCATTATTGTTTTTATCAGTTAAGTCAAAACCATCAAAACTGACATTATTGTTTTTATCAGTTACGTCAAAACCATCAAAACTGGCATTATTGTTTTTATCAGTTACGTCAAAACCATCAAAACCGGCATTATTGTTTTTATCAGTTACGTCAAAACCATCAAAACTGGCATTATTGTTTTTATCAGTTACATCAAAACTGGCATTATTGTTTTTATCAGTTACGTCAAAACCATCAAAACTGACATTATTGTTTTTATCAGTTACGTCAAAACCATCAAAACTGACATTATTGTTTTTATCAGTTACGTCAAAACCATCAAAACTGGCATTATTGTTTTTATCGGTTACGTCAAAACCATCAAAACTGGCATTATTGTTTTTATCAGTTACGTCAAAACCATCAAAACTGGCATTATTGTTTTTATCAGTTACGTCAAAACCATCAAAACTGACATTATTGTTTTTATCAGTTACGTCAAAACCATCAAAACTGACATTATTGTTTTTATCAGTTACGTCAAAACCATCAAAACTGGCATTATTGTTTTTATCAGTTAAGTCAAAACCATCAAAACTGACATTATTGTTTTTATCAGTTACGTCAAAACCATCAAAACTGGCATTATTGTTTTTATCAGTTACGTCAAAACCATCAAAACTGACATTATTGTTTTTATCAGTTACGTCAAAACCATCAAAACTGGCATTATTGTTTTTATCAGTTACGTCAAAACCATCAAAACTGACATTATTGTTTTTATCAGTTACGTCAAAACCATCAAAACTGGCATTATTGTTTTTATCAGTTACGTCAAAACCATCAAAACTGACATTATTGTTTTTATCAGTTACGTCAAAACCATCAAAACTGACATTATTGTTTTTATCAGTTACGTCAAAACCATCAAATCTGGCATTATTGTTTTTATCAGTTACGTCAAAACCATCAAAACTGGCATTATTGTTTTTATCAGTTAGTGTTACATCATAATTTTCAGTATCAGAATCAGTTTGTTGTTACTGACAAAAAATAACTCAATGAAATCAAAAGAAAAATTTCCAAATTATTGATAATGTTTCCTATTACGGTAGCATGTGTACTGTATAATAATACATTTACAGAACATTCTTCTGTAATTTGGAATCTATAACATTAAAAGTATATTTATTTAAAAGGGGTTATTTAACATTAAAAGTATATTTATTTAAAAGGGGTTATTTAACATTAAAAGTATATTTATTTAAAAGGGGTTATTTAGCATTAAAAGTATATTTATTTAAAAGGGGTTATTTAACATTAAAAGTATATTTATTTAAAGGGGTTATTTAGCATTAAAAGTATATGTATTTAAAAGGGGTTATTTAACATTAAAAGGGGTTATTTAACATTAAAAGTATATTTATTTAAAAAGGGTTATTTAACATTAAAAGTATATTTATTTAAAAGGGGTTATTTAGCATTAAAAGTATATGTATTTAAAAGGGGTTATTTAACATTAAAAGTATATTTATTTAAAAGGGGTTATTTAACATTAAAAGTATATTTATTTAAAAGGGGTTATTTAGCATTAAAAGTATATGTATTTAAAAGGGGTTATTTAACATTAAAAGTATATTTGTTTAAAAGGGGTTATTTAACATTAAAATGGGTTATTTAACATTAAAAGTATATTTATTTAAAAGGGGTTATTTAACATTAAAAGTATATTTATTTAAAAGGGGTTATTTAGCATTAAAAGTATATGTATTTAAAAGGGGTTATTTAACATTAAAAGTATATTTATTTAAAAGGGGTTATTTAACATTAAAAGTATATTTATTTAAAAGGGGTTATTTAGCATTAAAAGTATATGTATTTAAAAGGGATTATTTAACATTAAAAGTATATTTGTTTAAAAGGGGTTATTTAACATTAAAAGGGGTTATTTAACATTAAAAGTATATTTATTTAAAAAGGGTTATTTAACATTAAAAGTATATTTATTTAAAAGGGGTTATTTAGCATTAAAAGTATATGTATTTAAAAGGGGTTATTTAACATTAAAAGTATATTTGTTTAAAAGGGGTTATTTAACATTAAGAGTATATTTATTTAAAAGAGGTTATTTAACATTAAAAGTATATTTATTTAAAAGGAGTTATTTAACATTAAAAGTATATTTATTTAAAAGGGGTTATTTAACATTAAAAGTATATTTATTTAAAAGGGGTTATTTAGCATTAAAAGTATATGTATTTAAAAGGGGTTATTTAACATTAAAAGTATATTTGTTTAAAAGGGGTTATTTAACATTAAAAGGGGTTATTTAACATTAAAAGTATATTTATTTAAAAGGGGTTATTTAACATTAAAAGTATATTTATTTAAAAGGGGTTATTTAACATTAAAAGTATATTTATTTAAAAGGGGTTATTTAACATTAAAAGTATATTTATTTAAAAGGGGTTATTTAACATTAAAAGTATATTTATTTAAAAGGGGTTATTTAGCATTAAAAGTATATGTATTTAAAAGGGATTATTTAACATTAAAAGTATATTTGTTTAAAAGGGGTTATTTAACATTAAAAGGGGTTATTTAACATTAAAAGTATATTTATTTAAAAGGAGTTATTTAACATTAAAAGTATATTTATTTAAAAGGGGTTATTTAGCATTAAAAGTATATGTATTTAAAAGGGGTTATTTAACATTAAAAGTATATTTGTTTAAAAGGGGTTATTTAACATTAAGAGTATATTTATTTAAAAGAGGTTATTTAACATTAAAAGTATATTTATTTAAAAGGAGTTATTTAACATTAAAAGTATATTTATTTAAAAGGGGTTATTTAACATTAAAAGTATATTTATTTAAAAGGGGTTATTTAGCATTAAAAGTATATTTATTTAAAAGGAGTTATTTAACATTAAAAGTATATTTATTTAAAAGGGGTTATTTAACATTAAAAGTATATTTATTTAAAAGGGGTTATTTAGCATTAAAAGTATATTTATTTAAAAGGGGTTATTTAACATTAAAAGTATATTTTTTCCATCATTTGTTTGAATGTACAGTGAAACAAACCACCTTCAGACCAACTTTTGTGTTTGGTATATAGACGTTAAATTAACAAAGAATTCATATGTACACACTTTATTTAAAGTCAAGTTTATATAGGAATATGATTTATTCAAGATTTAGTTTAGAAAGGTTTCTCTGTATTAAATTTTAAAAACAGAAATCTTAATAACCTACATTGTAGATTTTAACATAAGTATAATTTTATTATAGACATATGGTATGTTTGCTTGGACTAATCCATTACATGCAGACATATTCCCAGATATCAGGAAGATGGAAGCAGAGGTTGTACGAATGTGTTGTACAATGTTTAACGGAGGACCAGAAACTGCCGGAACAGTAAGTTTGTATTCGTTCATTGTTGTAATGTACAGGTATCTGCACAAATACAAAATATCAATATCATAACCGAAAAAAGTCTAATAAATAATACTCATACATGTTGTTGTACACTCTAATTTAGTACAAATGACACGTTTTTGGAATAACCTTCATCAGGTACATTTATAGTGCAAAAATTGGAAAGCTAAATAATTTAAAAGTCTTTGGAGGGAATGTAAACCAAATGGCTTAAGCAGGATAGCCAAAATTGGCTACGGTTAAATTATTGGATTTGAATGTAAGCAAACCTGAATCTCTACCAATCATTATTCTTATGTTCCTGTCATCTTGTGTTCTTCATTACTGATATTAGGTTACCCTGTTACCCACCTCAAGTGTTTCCAGACACTTTCCCAATGGTGAGGTTTTCATGGGTCATCTCATTATATATGTTCAGGCTTTCTACCCAAATAAGTCACGATATAGCTGAAAGAATTGGTGAGGGTAATAATAAATATCATGAACCCTTTTTCATGTATGTTAAGATATCATACAAGAGAATATGAATATTGGAATATCATTTCAATTAAAATAAATATAGTATAACTAATAAATCTTTCTGAATATCAAAAATATGACCACAAGTGACCGAACAACGCATGGACTAAATAAGTGCGTGGAACTCTTAATCTGTGTGATAACTCCTGAGCAAAAGAGATTATAATCACTATAGGTAATCTTGTCACCTGTAAATATTTCCTGTGTTGGTTCAGTAATTATGACATTTAAATGCAAACAGAATTAAGTCTGTTGCCATGGAAATAAAGACGTCCAGAAAAACGTGTCACAAGAAAAAATCAACAGGAACAAAAATCTGTCGCAGACTTGAAATTAAATTACCATTGGCAAAGCCCAACACGATCCATGCTTATAACATAGATGGAGGGTGTAAATTTATAATGTAAATAATGAATTATGGAATATCTATGTCGTCACTGCAATTTTAAATAAGGTTACAAGAAAAAAAGAATGCATTTAAGTAAAAAGCATTAATTGAATCTTCAAAAATGGGTGTAACCGTATATATGTCCACAAACTTTTGCTGCCATATTTTGGTATCACTGAGTTGTCTTTTTTCAGTCTCTAGCCACAATGTTTTTTCACAATAACTTACATTTTATTTGACTGATTCTTCTGATATTGTAACACAATGATCTTTGACACAGAATAAAGGTTATGATTGTGGACAAAAGTGGTTGTTTTGTTGTAGCTGTATCAAGTCGATACCATGCAGCAGCTATTTATTATTTTTACATCATAAAATTAAGAATTGCCTTTAGGATTTTAATATAAGGAAAGTTGACTCATAAGTATAGTTGCTTCTTTTATGAAACCAATTTGTCTTGTCATGCATGATTTATTATTTATTGATTCAACATTATGTGATAAAGTTTGTCAGTGACTTGCAGCAGGTCCTTGGTTTTCTCAGGGTACTCCGGTTTCCTCAACCAATAAAACTTACTGCCACAATATAAATGAAATATTGTTGAAAGTGGCATTAAACACCATACCCCTACCCCCCTTTATTATTTAAAAAAATGAAACTGATAGTTTGATAACTGTTTATACAAAGTATTGTACCTATACATAACCCCATGTATTACACCCTAATAAATCTTTAGGAATGATAAGTATTTGAAATCTGCTTACAGATGACATCAGGAGGTACAGAGAGTATATTAATGGCCTGTCTAACTTATAGAAACATGGCAAGAGAAAGAGGAGTACATGTTCCAGAAATGTAAGTACATTAAGGTCATAAACAATTGTAATACATGAAGACTTTTTAATTATGAGATTTGAACTCATTAAACCAGGTTCTGAGAGGTTAAATCAGTTTACAATATGGCATACTCATTAAACCAGGTTCTGAGAGGTTAAATCAGTTTACAATATGGCATACTCATTAAACCAGATTCTGAGAGGTTAAATCAGTTTACAATATACCATACTACAATAATTCAAATCACCTCTCTGGCAAACTTACAATGCACATACTCATAGATTGTTTCTTTTTGGGAGGGAGGGAGGGGGTAGTACAAAACCCGACATCACCCTTCAAAACCAAGGACTATTTAAGTCAAGAACTTGGTTGAGCTATGACTATTAAACTCTGGATTTCGATTGATGCCTTAGCAGAGAAATTAGAATGAGAGAAACAGATGGAAATCAAGATCATGACCAGGAACAGGCATAAATATTTGGTGGGGTTAAATCCTTTAAATGGATCCCAAACACTCCTCTCTTGGTATCTAGATCTCCAACAACCAATCCAAACAGTTATATATAAAACAATAAAAATTCTGCACAGATTTGCTTTTACTCAATAGACCACACTCTTTGATAGAAATGACAATAACAACAAAAGCTGGATCAGTGAATGCCCATGATTACTAGATAAGATGGTGGAATCTGTTGGTTGTACTCTTAAGGATAACAAAATCACAATTGATACTTCTAATAGGTTAAATATCAGTAAAGTTTCTGAGTCTTATGGTCATTAGATTTTTAATACCAGTTTTATAATCATACTAAATAAAACACGCAATCAGTATGTCATAGCAAATATTAACAGCAGTCTGATTGGATGATTTTAGTGTACAGTTGTCTCCCTTTTATAAGTCTAACCCTTCTGCAATGAAAAAAGTGACCATATAATAGGAGTCTTTAAATTAGACTTTCGAATTTACTGGCCAGAAAACTTCAAAATTAGAATATTTATATAGATTCTATTGAAAAAATTTGGCAAAAGTCACTGGTCCGAATCAATTTTCACTGGCCGTGGGACACCAGACCACTGCTAAAGTCGATGACTGTAATAGAGGTGGCCTCTCTTGAGAGGGATAATTTAATAGTATTTTACTGTATCAGCACATCTTAAATCTAGTCTAAATGTTTTTGTCTATATTCTGAAGACAAGATACTCGTAGATTGATTTCTAAGCTTAAAATGCCCATAGTTCATTGTATATCATTACAATAATGTTAATTCAAGCTATCAATAATTTGGACTTTTTTCCTTTGATCTCACCGAGTGATATTGTCAGTATTAACAAAATGACTGATACTGGAATTTATCGGTCAGTGTGAAATCAATCACATTATGATGTTACCGATAAAAAAGTAATGTCAGGTTTTGAAAGTCTCAAAATGTCAGTGTTGAAGTTCTTGACATACATTATCACTAGTATCGAAACTCATCCTATCAGACTTGCTACATTATTATTGTGATAAGATCTGTCTAAACCTTGAAAACTGACATTATTCTATGATATATGATTTTATAGATATAATATTGAGAATGTTTTCTAACTTTGACCATTGTTTCTTTACAGAATTGCTCCACTAACAGTCCATGCAGCTTTTGACAAGGTATTAAAAATTCCAATTATATTTGAATTTATAACTCACATTTAAACACAATGAGAAAATATGATATTTGATAAGAGTGTGTGGATATGGATGGGCATATATGTTATACTCATCCAGAAACTGGTCACTGTTCAATGTATGTTCCTAAATTTATATTTACATTAAAGCATCTTTTTGTGTAAATTTTAAAAATATGATATTTAACCAAATTGAGCAGTATAGATGTATGTATAAAATACAAATAGAAATATAATTTTGAATGATTGGAACCTGAAACTATACCTTGCTGTTAATTCCTTGCAAAAAAAGATTAAGGTTTTCTTTTCATTTCATAAAACATTTAAAGATTTTTTTTTATTTTCTTTCATTACATTTTTATAATTAATAGACTATTGATATGCAGATTGAGGGTTAGGGCTATGGTGTTTAGCACCACGTTCAACAATATTTCAGTTATATTGTGGTCAGTTTATTGGTGGAGGTAACCGGAGTACCCAGAGAAAATCACAGACCTGCTGCAAGTCACTGACAAACTGTATTACATAATGTTGTATTGAGCACAGCTTTCCTGAGCAGATATGCAGATTGAAATTACAAAAACATTTGGACATATGACTAGATGACGCAGTTATAAACAAATTCAATGTACAATATTTTCTTTGCTATTTAATATAGGCAGCTGCTTACTTCCACATGAAGATAACACATATACCTATTGATGAAGAGACTAGACAGGTTGACATTAAAGCTATGAGACGAGCTATAAACAGAAATACCTGCATGGTAAGTCAGATCCCTACCACACTTTTATTACACTTTTGGTGGAGAGTGACCTTATTAGGGACTATTGTATTAACATGATTAAATAATTTAGGACATACCTTAATTTTGCATTTTTTCTCTTTGTACCTTAATTTGTATTGATTATAAAACAAAACTACTGATATAATTTTAATGTTGATTTCATGAATGAGATGTTTTGTACAGCATAATGATTGACTCTATAAATATGATATTTACAGTTGGTTTGTTCAGCACTACATTTCCAACATAGAATCATAAATAATACATTAGTACAATTTTTGTTTACAGTTGGTAGGTTCAGCACCACATTTCCCACATGGAGTCATAGATTCTATAGAAGACATTTGTGAGGTAATAAGTTCATGAAATAGAGAAAATAGAGACCTTTGTGAAATTAATTTCTTTTTTAGGGGGTACCATACACTACAGGGAGATAACTCTTTAAAATCAGTTGAACGTTTTGATCATATGATGTTTGTATGCAGATTTCAAGCATCTCGGTGATCAAAACCACAGAGAGAAAAGCTGCTATGTGGCTAGTGAATTTATAGCTCTGAGTCTGTTGGTTGGAATTTGTTAAAATTTTGATATTTATTACAGTGGATATATTCAAACACACTGCCAAAAAAATAAGAAAATTAAACGAGCAGATCAAATTTTACCTGAAGTGTATGGTACCACCTTAAACTTAAAAAAATCCAATATACATGTACATGTATTTGATCTCTTCTAAAACTCTGGTATTTGTTTTAAGTGGATGATATATCATACGTAATTAGAATACATTTCATTCTTTGATGACAATTACTCTATATGTTTTTGTTAATACAGAACATGTATATATATATGGGGTGGTGCAATGGTCAGCATCATCTCTTCACGGGTGGTAGATTGTGGATTTGAGTCCCTGTTGGGTCAAACCAAACACTATGATTGTGGATTTGAGTTCCTGTTGGGTCAAACCAAACACTATGATTGTGGATTTGAGTTCCTGTTGGGTCAAACCAAACACTATGATTGTGGATTTGAGTCCCTGTTGGGTCAAACCAAACCCTATGAAATTGGTATTTGCTGCTTCTCCACTAAGCACACTGCATTAAGGAGTAAGAACAATGACTGGTTGGTTTGAATCTAGATATTGTGTCAGAGTGGAGCGACATGTCTACCCGGGGATTGTTGTTTCAGTGATCTAGTGCTGTAAAAATCCCACAAAGCATGTCTGTCTAATACGAAGCAGACATCATTATTATCTCATTGAAATGTTACTTGTTCTTGCTATGATATGGCTAAAAAAATTGCTCACTAGGTGTTAAACAGCAATCACTCACTCCTATACAATGTACATGTATATATATTGTCATTTTCATAACATTTTAACTGTATCAGTTAGTCAGACATCAGGACACTTTCAGATCTAAGTACATTGTTTTCCAGTTAGGATTAAAGTACAATATTCCAGTCCATGTAGATTGTTGCCTTGGAGGTTTTCTAGTACCGTTTATGGAGAAAGCAGGGTACAAAATTCCACTATGTGACTTCCGTGTCAAGGGTGTGACCAGTATATCTGCTGATACTCATAAGGTATGTTGTAATTACAAAAGCATAGACATCTGTTCATGCATGAATTTGGTCATGGTAATATGTATCAAGATAATTAATAGCTATGTAGGAGTCGTCGTGGTCGTGATAGTATGGTAGTTGGATTTATGACTACCTATGCAATTAGTGCCTGTCACCACTAAAGTTGTTAGTTCAAATACTGCTCAGGCTGTCAGGCGAGGTGTACTCGATACAACATTATGTGATAATGTATGTCATTGACTTGCAGCGGGTCAGTGGTTTTCTCAGTGTACTCCGGTTTCCTCCACCAATAAAACTGACTGCCACGATATAACTGAAGTATTGTTGAAAGTGGCAGTAAACACCAAAACCCTAACCCCAAGGCCACATTAAGTAGGTTATCTCCCTTTAACTAGTTAGCAAAGGAAATACAGAATAATTGTATCTTTGATATAGAGATGGAATTTGTTTTTATCATGGTGAGACTGATTGGTTGAACTGTTTTCTGAGAGAATGAATTCACTTGAGACATCTATATTATTTGGAATAATTAACGCAGGGACAAAAAATTTTCAGTTGTTTAACTGATTTCAGCTATTTTCCTATGAATTTTTTTTCTGAAAGTTGCAGGGAAAAAAATGAACCTGTTGAAAGGGGGTGTAAATGGTTTCAGCTATTCTTCATTAATTTTCAGTTCTTTTATTTTCTAGCCAGAATCATCTCTGTAACAGTACATTTTACTGAAACCTGTTAGGCTAATATAAAAATTATTTTACTTTCTCCCTAAAGTTCAGAAAGTAATTTATTTTTAAATATGTCTGAAGGAATATCTTTTCTTTAAAAAAAGTCATTACTTTTATTTCAGTATGCATTTGCTCCCAAAGGTTCATCAGTTATAATGTACAGAAATAAAGACATCAGACAGAATCAGTTCTTTGTACAACCTACTTGGCCTGGTGGAATTTATGCTACATCAACTATGGGTGGTAGGTCCTACAACTTTATCTCAAATAAGCTGAGTTATACCTTAATATGATATTACAATACATTTACTTTGTCAAGAGAGTCATCTTAATTTACTTCAAAAATTGAAGTACTTCATATATTTAAGTGCCAATTCATGCACTTTGATGTAATTGGATTCAAATTTATTTAAAAAGAAATGTCTATTGATAAGCACCATTGTGTAGTTGTGTAGAACTTTTGTAGGTTTGTAGGTTCTTAATTTTTGTTGTTAATTTCATGAGGTTTCTAACTAGTTCTGCTCATAATTTCAAGTTTAGAAACAATTAAATGAACAAACTGATTTTTTTTTTAACTAATTGAAATATTAGCATCGTGTTATCGGTTTTCGTGCTATTATCGATTTTCTGATATAGCGATTAACAGTGTTAACCCTTCATTCATATGACGATTGGAATTTTCAAAGAATGGCTAGTTAAATATTTCTTTGTACATAAGATTGTTTTTAAAGCCATTCTTGTATTTCAATATACTCTCGATTATCTGGCAACTTATGTTGTCAGTAAAATGGCGTCATCTGTTTTCGTGTGAAGTAATAACAAGGCCGATATACAGGATGGAAACGAATATAAAATCCGGAAATGGCTGGTTTTAAAATTTCATGGTTCTGGCCATCTACCAAATCATACTACATCTAAATAAAATAACAGAATGTTTGAAAATGACCACTTTCAAAATTGTGTTTACTTTAGATGTTTTTTTTAGTGCTGAAACCACAATGCACTGCAAAGTGACATGTATTTTATATAAGAAACAGGCACATTTCAGTCAGCTCTTTTGTTTACAAGTACGATCAG
This sequence comes from Bathymodiolus brooksi, assembly GCA_963680875.1. NCBI lineage: Eukaryota > Metazoa > Mollusca > Bivalvia > Mytilida > Modiolidae > Bathymodiolus > Bathymodiolus brooksi. The sequence continues at coordinate 62,751,732 of OY804579.1, forward strand.
TGACCCCATGACAGTTACATGACAGGAAGAGCAGGTGTCTGAGAGGCAGAAGACATGGTTAAATTTTATATAGCCCTTCTGGATTTTTTTCCAGCTACTTTATAAATGAAGTAAATTTTTAGTATTACAAAAAGTATGGTTCAGTAGGTAGGTTCACTGTTTTTGGTACTTACGTCTCTAAAAGCAAACTTTAACATCTTTTACAGATGTCACGCTGTAGTCTTGTTTATGTTCCATAAATAGAAACCGGAAGACACGTCAAAAATAATGCGTCCGCTGTGGAAATCAAAATAAAATGGATAAAGCGAAAACAGATGACGCACGAAAACACATACCGCGACGATAATATGTAAAATTACATTATAAAACAGTTAATTCAGTTATGTAAAGTAGAAAAATGATGTCTAGATTTCTTCAAGTTAAAAAAGTCTTTCAACTATGATAAGGAATATCACATGATAATTTGCTTGAAAAGTCACATTATAATTTGCTAGAAAAATTACATGATCATTTGCCAGAAAAATCCCATGATCATTTTCTAGAAAAGTCAAATGATAATTTGCTAGAAAAGTCACATGATAGTTTGCTATGGACCTTTTTTGTTGGACTCAATAGGAATCTCACACAAATGGTATATTATAAAGTTTAAATGTTGGTTAGTTAGGAATCTCACATTGTTGCAAATAATGTCACATGGTGGTTTCCTAAGATGCACACATGTTGTTTTGCTGTGAGTTCAGCTCATCAGTTATGATATCGTATAATCGGTAATTTTTGCGGTGTGAAATTTCTGCAGTTTTGAACTAAAAAGAAGACATTTAAATTTGGCGGATTTTTTTTTTTTGGATTGAAAATCTTGGCACCAAAAAAAAATTGTTTGTATTACAGGAAGCAACAACTGAAGCGATGTTACGATAAACAACTGGTGCTCATTATAGTTGTCCTTAGAAGAAAAAACGTATTTAGTTCTTTAAAAATTTTCAAAGGTTATTATAGCTTCCGAATATGCATTTGGTAGCTTCAATTTTTTCTAAGAAACTTTATTTCCCTGTTTTTGCAATCTATTTTGTTGACAGGAAATACGAATTCAACAGTTGGATCGATATCGGTAATGTTTGATAGTTCGGATATATATTTTTAAAGTTGAATTTTCATACTTTAGCATATGACAATTTCTTAAAAAGAATTAGAATTAGGAATAATTATATTCATTTCTTTTAGTATAATGTAGACATAAAAACTTGGGTTAACCGGAATTCTACTACTAGTATATTTCTATTTGTTTAGTTTTTAAATGAATCCTGAGATCACACAGTTTGATATTATTCAATCGTAGCTAGCTACTACAACAATTTTTTTTAAATCACTAATATTAATTTATGTTATAGTAATTTTAAAAATTGCTTTAATCAACTTTATTATGATTGTAAACATCTGATCATGTGATTGCTTCAATTATTGTCGGTGTCAGCTTGGTACAATCCTATTTCTTTATCTGGATTAATTGTAATTAAGAGTTAAAAATCATCATGCCACAGCTAAATAACCTTTATTTGTTGTATAAACATTTACATAGTACTAGTTTTTTTTATCAGGATATAGTAATTAGGCTTAATTAAATATTTGACATCTCCGAATGAATTGGAGTTGAGTTTGAAAAGGTAATATGTATTGATTTATTATTACGGGACATAAAATTTATTTTACATAATATTCTGCGATTTTAATTTCTGCGGTCCAGAGTTGACTGCAGAATACCACAGAAATTAGATAGCTGCAGAAATTACCGGTTATACGGTATTATATCCTGGTCATTCCAGGATTATTATTTTTTTTAAATGATTTAAAATGAAGAGTAAATTAATAAAATGAGAATTGAATGGTTATTGAATTATCTTCCCTTTTTCTGTACAGGAAGTAGAGCTGGTGCCATTATAGCTGCATGCTGGGCCACACTAGTCTACTTTGGAGAAGACGGATATGTTGATTCAACTAAGAAAATTATCAGCACAACTCGTAAAATTGTTCAAGGGTACAACTATTTTCATTATGTCTATCAATTATTCAGTAATGTAAAGAAAGTTTAAACAGTGATGGTCGATAATTCACTGTTATTTATTTTTGTGTTGTGTATGCCAGTCAAAGGCTCACTAGACAGTGATGGTCAACAATTCACTGTTATTTATTTTTGTGTTGTGTATGCCAGTCAAAGGCTCACTAGACAGTGATGGTCAACAATTCACTGTTATTTATTTTTGTGTTGTGGATGCCAGTCAAAGGCTCACTAGACAGTGATGGTCAACAAGTCACTGTTATATATTTTTGTGTTGTGTATGCCAGTCAAAGGCTCACTAGACAGTGATGGTCAACAATTCACTGTTATTTATTTTTGTGCTGTGAATGCCAGTTAAAGGCTCACTAGACAGTGATGGTCAACAATTCACTGTTATTTATTTTTGTGTTGTGTATGCCAGTCAAAGGGTCAATAGAGTTTGTGTTGTATTTGTTGTTTTAACATGCCAACTTTAACCCTTACATGTCCAGAGAGCTTATTTTTAGGCTTTTCAAACCACCCCTCGAGTGCCAACGGCCTATTTATAGGCTTTGCGTAAAACGTCATTCATCGATGACGTCACAGTAAACATGACGTCACAAGTTCAATGATAGTGCCATTCTGTAATATATATATATTTTTTTATTTTTTTTATTCAGAACCTACCCCTTTACAACGGTGGCAAGCATCAATGGGGTACCAATGTTTGCATCTAATATTCATAAATTATACAACTATATTAAAATGAGTATAAATCATACACGAACATTGAATATAACACATTTGAAATCATCAAAGAATAAAAAAACATCATTGTCATTGTCATAAAAGTCATAACATATTATCACAGAAACAATTGTGTCATTCTTCATTAAAACAAAATGATATACAATGTATATTTTTAATTGCACTTAATTATAAGTAAAATATAAGAATGACATATAAAATAAAAGAAACACAATATTAAGCGAGTTCCTGATCATCGACACATGACTCAATTAAAATAGTTTGCTCTTTCATCATTTTACATAATTAGTCTTTTTACTGAACTGGTCGAGCAAGAAACCAAGCTCACTGTTAAAACTAAGACAAAAGTCGCCGCGGCTTTTGAAAAGACGGTAGCTCTGAAAACGCAAGATCCGGATAAAACGATTTTATTACTGTTTCTATTTCTTTGAATAGTTCTTGTCTGATAATGATTGGTATATGCACTGCGCATCAAATCAACTGAATGGCGTAACAAATCATTTAAAGAGAGGTGTAAAGTAATCGAACATCTCTTCAATTCATTTACGGAGAAGTGCATTATTTCCAGTAATATAGTTAGATAGACATGTCACCCCACTCGGATACAATATCCTGATTCCGAGCCAACTAGTCTTTGCTCTTTCTCCTTAATGCTATGTGCTTAGTGGAGAAGCAACAAATACCAATTTTATAGTCTTTGGTTTGACCCGATCGGGGATCGAATGCACGACCTACCGCATTCAACATTTTAATAACGATTATATGTATATATATATATATATAGGGTACTGTAGGGTACCCTCTGAAATGGCCCCAACTTTCCGTTCCGGATTAGGAATTATAAACTTGTGTTTAATTTAAAGGTCTAGGAAGGGCCGCCGAAAAGAATTTTTGGGCCCCAGGGAAAAAAGAAACTTGACCCCCCTCCTCCAATTCTCCAAATAATGATACTCAAACTAAGTCCACCACGGTGTGTCATAAGGAAGGAATCAGTACAGCAAAAATGAATGGATGAATTGTGATTTAGAAAACAGCTTTCTACTTGTTTATTTGTCTGGAGCATTAATTATAATGATCCGGTACATTTATTTATAGATGTATTTTTATAAACTAAAAACATTAGTCGAATTATTTTATCAACAACCAAATATAAAACATATCTTCACTAATTTAATGCCCTACAACATTTTTATTTGAAAGAGCATAGGGTAAAAACAATTTCAGCAGAAAATGTTACTCGGATAGGATTCTGAGGCTTTGGAAAAAATTACCAAGAGGAACCCTCGTGCCTCGTTTTACCCACTTGCCGTAATAAGAATATTAATCAGTTTAAAGTTAAACTGAAGTCAATATACCAAAATTTGGTAAAAACTACTTTTGATACCAACAACTATTGTAGGCCTACTTTGGACAGTTGACTTGTGTGTGTCCGAGATGTCATCCTTTTTTTTAATCTCTCTCAGTCTCTCTCTCGACATCTTTTGTACCGACCCGCTCAGCATACCTTGATTATAATTTGTTTAATTTGTATGTTGCAATGTTTGACAATGACAATATAGTGACTGACGAAGTGAAATTAATAAATAAATAAAAAATAAAGGGTCACCTAAATGGAATCAATTGAGTTTAACAAAAGTCTGATCATGTCTACTCACCATTATTGAGCCCCTCCCCCTGCAATCCTCGATCTGCTACTCTCAGAGGTAATTCTTAGGGACTTAGCCTGGGACCCCATTTCCTATGTATTTGTCTATAGCAAATCACTTAGGCCTACATATTTCAGAGCCTTTATATAAAAAATTAGTGGGGCCCCTCCACCTGCAACCCTCGATCTGCCAGTGTCAATGGTTGTTCTTAGGGGAGCCCAAGCAGTAAATAAATAAATAATAATAAATAAGCTTTATTTAGAGTCGGCATGGTTAAAACAACATACAACATAAGCTCTGTTGAGCTTTTAACCGGGCTTGGCTCTCATTTGAATCATTTAATATACATTTACAAGTTGAAAATCACTAAATATATGTACATGGGCCGCAGCCACGGCTGACCCCCCCCCCCCCCCCCCCCCTCTCAGTGGGCCTGGGTCTAAGGTATGTACTTACATATGGTGCTATTTCCAATGCGTAAACCTACTTAAAAAGGTCCTCCCGACATAAGCAAAGTTTAATGTTATTTCCCGAATTGCTCATTACTTTCACGCTCGATAAAAAAAACGTGGGCGTGGAAGAAGACACCCTCATTTCAGAGTTATTGAAAAGTATCGGTTTTATCGGTTTTGCCGACAAAAAATGTGAAAGTCCGATAAAAACAACATAAATATCGGCCCAGATGTCCGATTAAAAAAAAATGCGATGTTTAAATTTTTTCCTGAAATTCGTACCCGCTCCGCATAATGGTTTTCATATTATAGTGAAGAACCATTCGGAATTCCGATTGTTCTTTCCAATGTCGGATGAGACCCGAGAGCTTCCGTACTATAACAAACAACAAACAAGCATGGCTACACCATGGCCGATTAAATTTCACACAGATGCTAGGACGGGTGTGAAGAGCTCAGAACAAAAATTAATGAAAAGTGCGAAGCCTATAGGAAGCGGTTATTTTTAAACATTACATGGCTTAATCAGATAAGATAAGATTTTATTGGTCCAAATTAAAGGGCCCACGAAGGGGCATATAAACATAATAAAACATAAGGTGATTGCATAAAATATCATATAAATTATAAATACAAGAATGAGAGACATGACTAGTGTTAAAATATGCGATACCAGCTATCCGAAACAGTGACTTTTTAACAGGAAATCACACATGCATATTAAAGTATCTTTACTTTCTGAGTTTAAAAGCCAGACCTTGGCTACAAAATGACAACGAAATTTTGTGTTGAACATTACGCCCAATAGTCAATACGGGGATAAGTTTTAAAAATTTGCAGGGCTCAAGTAAAAAATTTCTTTTCTTCGCAGGTTCCAAAAAATATTAAATCAGTACAGTATCTGACCATGGCATGAGAAAACTTGTGTACAAAAATGGGCATTGACACAACAAACAACAGCTCACAAAACTGTCGTGCATGGCTCTTAAAGAGCACACTAGAAAAGACCTTGAATCAAAATTTAGGAATGTTCATGCCTTGATTAAAAAAAATAGGCTAATATCTGACATTACATGGCTTAATCAGTTAGACAGGGAAAAAGGACTAGATCATAGTAAAACCTATGACATATATGACTGCAGCGACGTGTTTTATGGAATTTATTTCCCTCAGAGAGGGAAAAACTCATTGGCAATTTTTCTCCCTCACCATGGATACCAGTACAGATGACAGTGACTGTGTTACTGAACAGGAAACTATATTTATTAGAAACTGTGTCCAGGGATTTGTGTGTATTGGTGAACCCAAAACAACCAGTTCTGAAGATATGTTTGCCTGTGTAAATGAAAATTATGATGGGGCTTCTAATATGATGGGATGTAAAACTGGTCTGGTTGCTCGTCTTCAGGAATGTTACCCAGAAGTGGAAGATATTGGAAATGATAGAGAAGTAAAAATTGAAAGTGAGAGGGAAATCAGAGTAATAGGGAGGGAGAGAGGGACACTGAGGAAAATAGGGACGAGAGTGATGTAAACATTGATGGCGAGATTGATAGTGAATCAGAGTGTGAGCAGAGTGAAGATGAAACTTTTAGAAATGTTAACAAATTTGTAGAAATAGATTTGATTTTGATTTGATTTTTGGTGTTTTAGCGCCACTTTCAGCTATATCATTGCGACCAGTTTTAGTGGTGGAGGAAGCCAATATTTCAGCTATATCATTGCGACCAGTTTTAGTGGTGGAGGAAGCCAATATTTCAGCTATATCATTGCGACCAGTTTTAGTGGTGGAGGAAGCCAATATTTCAGCTATATCATTGCGACCAGTTTTAATGGTGGAGGAAGCCAGAGTACCCGGAGAGAATCACCGACCATGGGCAAGCAACTGGTAAACTTTATCACTTGCGGCTACAAGTTGAGTGCACCCTTTTTGTAATTTACAAAGCCGGGCGCAAACCTACGCCGTATTGGTGATAGACTTGTACGAGCTGTTAGATCCAGCGATCTAACTCATTGAGCCACACAGGCCCTATGTAGAAATAGAAGATGAAATGGAGTACATGTATAATTAAAACATAATACAACTGGTGTGTTTACTTATTTCATTCTGATTTTCAAAATTTTATTTTTTTAAAGTTATTTCGGACTGACAAAAGTTTGTTCGGACTGACAAAATTCTGAAGGGTATCAGACCGAATGACTGACACAAGAAAATAAATTTCAAGAACTCTGTCATTTATGTTTTTTATTAATTCTACTTTGATATTACTTCAGTACTTGTATTAAATGTATGCCTTCAAAGATCTTAGGTAAGAGTCCCTAAAACGCTTATTTTATTTAGCTTGCATATTCTACATAGAATGCATATATTTTATATCAACAAAATACAGATGAATAAAGTTCACTCAATCTATTGTTCAAGCATTATCTGTTGATAATGTTATCAGGTGACGCCAGCGAGTTAATCAAGGCAACAGAAATAGACTTGTACGTTTTGGAAAGGGGATACAGCGAAATTGTATTCTCTGTACTACACCAAACATATGCTCTAGAGCAATCACTATATGCTCGAGATGTAATAAATTGGTTCATGCCATGTGCTTGTATCGGCATTGAACTTTAAGAAATATATTAAACATATTGACAATTCATCGCTTTTGTCAATACACGTATATATTTTTTAGATGGATAGATTAACATATGGAAAGAACAAAACTTAACGGGTGGAAAAAACCACAGATCACAGGCAATAATTAAACTGTTAAATATCTTTGTTGAACTTTCTCATATATAAGGTTAAAATCCAACACTCATTACTCGGAGCTGGACTAGACAGATACTCATGTCATTTATGTCGATTCTTTCAACTTTACATGTGAATATTTACCATGCTTCCTCCATACTATTTGTTATTTAATGTTGATATATATATAACAGAGAGTTATGGTATTTAACGTCACTTTCAACAATATTTAAGTTATATCGTGGTGGGCAGTTTTTTTTTGGTGGAGGAAACCGGAGTACCCGGGGAAAACCATCAACCTACCGGAAGTCACCGAAAAACTTTATCACATAATGTTGTATCGAGTACACCTCGCCTGAGTGGGATTCGAACTCCCAGCGTTAGTAGTGATAGGCAGCGATTGCATAGCTAGTTATAAAAAAAATATCCAACTACCGTAACATAAGATCACGAACACGACGTATATTGGCATTGTTTTTTTTAGGGCAAAGGCGTATGTCAAATTTTACATTTATTTCATTATTTAAAGTGTGATAAACGTGCATGCAATTTTACATGATTAGATTCAATAAAGTGTGGGGAAAAAACAAGTGTACAATTTTACATTAGACACAAAAGTTTTTTTTTTAAATACATCAGTAATTTTCTATTTTACCCATTAAAAGGTCTGAAAAAAGATTGTGCAATTTTACATTGTAAATTTACAACCCACAAAGTCTAACCATGTGTGTGTAATTTTACACAGATAGCTTGAATACCAGGAAACCACATCAGTAGTGTAATGGTTAGCGTTCTTGCCTCAAGTGTGGTAGATCGTGGGTTCGAGCTCTGATCAGGTCAAACCAAAGACTATAAAATTGATATTTGTTGCTTCTCCTCTTAAGCATGCAGCATTATGGAGAAAGAGCAAAGACTGGTTGGCTAGGAATCAGGATAATGTGTCCAAGTGTGGCGACATGTATATCCGCTGACTGTTTCAGTGAGCTAGCACTATAAAAATCCAACTAAGCGTGTTTGTCTAATACAAAGCGGACCTCATCATCATCTCATTGAAAATTAACTTGTTCTCGCCATGATATAGCTGAAAAAGTGTTGAATAGGCGTTAAACAACAATCACTCACTCACTCACTTGAATACATTGAATATTTATCGTGGAAGAAAAATATCCGCAAATCCGTTTTTGAGCTGTAGTGCTTTCCATATTAAGACCAAATTACAATTCAACCGTGTTAATGGTGTAATGTTTAGCATGCATGTAGCATTACATAGTAAGAACAGAGACTGGTTAACTTGGAATAAGAATAATGTGTCAGAGTGAAGCAATATGTCTACCTGTGGTGTTGTTTCAGTGAACTAGAACTATGAAAATCCAACTCAGCGTGTTGGTCCAGTGCAAAACAGATATCATCAAAAAGTAATTTGTTCTTGCCATGATATCAAAAAGTAATTTGTTCTTGCCATGATATCAAAAAGTAATTTGTTCTTGCCATGATAACAAAAAGTAATTTGTTCTTGCCAAGATAACAAAAAGTAATTTGTTCTCGCCATGATATCAAAAAGTAATTTGTTCTCGCCATGACATCAAAAAGTAATTTGTTCTCGCCATCGGTACACAATTTCTCACTTGACTTTCCAATAACAATAACTCACTCTCAAAGCACATGTTAAGGACGCTCCTTGACCATTAGCCACCGATAAGTCTGATATAAGATTGCACTCCGATATCCAACTCAAAGTGTGAAGGTTTGCAGACATATCAATGGCTGGGGTTTCATCAGTTAATTTGTTATAACCTAAAAAAAAAACACATTTAACATTATATATAAAAGTGCCTTGTAAAACTTAAATGATATATTTAAATTTCAGCTTGAGAAACATTAAAGGAATAAAGGTTTATGGAGACCCATTAATGTCAGTGATAGGCTTTGGTTCTGATGAATTTAACATCTTCAGACTAGCTGATGTCATGACCAGTAAAGGATGGAATCTAAACTCTCTACAGTATCCAAATAGGTAGGTTTTCAGTAATGGATCAAGTTTAATCTCTCTACTGTATCCCTGTATCCAAATAGGTAGGTTACCAGTAAAGGATCAAATTTAATCTCTCTACTGTATACCTGTATCCAAATAGGTAGGTTACCAGTATAGGATGGAATCTATACTCTCTACAGTATCCAAATAGGTAGGTTTTCAGTAATGGATGGACTTAAACTATCTGTGATATCTGAATAGGCTCTATTCCAATAAAGTATGGAATCTTTACTATGTATCAGAAATACAGGTCTCACCAAACCTGGCAAAGTGGTGACTTTTTGCCATGGTTTCAATGAAATTTATCTCCCTCCTACTCTTAAACAAAAATTTTAGTTGCCCTTCCAGTTTTTTGTTTTGTATGTTCATGCATACGTTACACTCCCATGTTACTGAAATCAGATCTATAGGGTTTGATATTCAATACAACTGGATTTTATTCCAGACTTGTTGATTGCAACTTCTTTAAAATCACAGAGCAGCATGTTTGTTTTCTCAAAAGCTGGGAGATATGTGGTAATGGGGGGAGAAAGACTTAATATAACCGGAAGCTCTTCAGATGTCGCACAGATTTTCACTCACTTCACCCTTAAGGCCTCTTCAATCCTGGCATTTCTACATGTTCCTAAGCCTCATACAAATGAATTTTATATTCCGAGACAATGTATGTATATTCTATATATATTTCTTAAGGGACTGTCGTGATTTTGTGGCAGTTGGATTTACAACTACCTGTGAAATCAGTGCCTATCACCTCTAAAGTTGTGAGTTCGGAACCTGTTCATGGCGAGGTGTACTTAATACAATATTATCTGATAAAGTTTGTCAGTGACGTGTGACAGGACGGTGGTTTTCTCCAGGTACTGCGAAATCCTCCACCAATAAAACTGACCGCCACGATATAACTGGAATATTTTTGAAAGTAGCATTAAACACCATAAACCTAAACCATACGGTATGTATTTCTTCACATATGAAATTGTTGCTGAGAGATTTGTTCAAGTATTGTTTGATTTGCAGTGTATATTTATGTACATGTATGACACATGTACATACAGACCAAAGTGTGGGTGAAAGATGAGTATGATTTCAATATGTTTTTGTTTGTCTTTCAGTGTACATTTGTGTGTAACATATATACACACACAAGACGGTATAGATGAGAGATTTCTTAACGATGTACAAGATGCTGTGACAGAAATTCAAAAAGATCCCAATGCAGAAATTGGAGGAATGGTAAGAAATATTGATATTTAAATTAAAATTATAACTTATTATATATACAACTGGTTCATTTCAGTGTCATTGACTACTATTTTATTTTATTTTTAATGTACCAGTATTAATTTTGACCTTGAGGGAGATAAGATGTTTTTAATTCAGTATTATTGATCAAATTCTGTTAAAATTTCTGGTATTATTTTTAATATTATAAGTTATAAATTATCTATTGGTCCATAAAAAAAAATAACTACATGTATGTACATTTTGAAGACAATGTCCATTTGTCTCCCTTCAAATGACTTAGAATCAGTCTCTGTTTTAAGAAAATCTGAAAGTTAGCTAAAATATGGTTTAATGAGGCTAATCCTACATGTTAATTGTTGTTTTTAAATTACTTGATGTCAAGCTAGTTCACTTTGCTGCTACACATATTCTTGGGTTTTGCACCAAAAAAAAACCAATCTCCTGATTGAAGAGCTCCACTAAAGTGTTCATTTGTTACAATATTTACACAGGTTAACACTACAACATATATTATATTGATATTACTGGGAGCTATCTATGGTATGACCCAGACTAGTCCTACATGATATATTATATTGATATTACAGGGAGCTATCTATGGTATGGCCCAGACTATTCCTATATGATATATTATATTAATATTACAGGGAGCTATCTATGGTATGGCCCAGACTATTCCTATATGATATATTATATTAATATTACAGGGAGCTATCTATGGTATGGCCCAGACTATTCCAGACAAGTCCATGGTGACAGACTTAGTTGGATGTTTCCTGAATGCTCTATATAGTACAGACAAACAATAATTCAACGAAAATTCAGTCTCATGTATTGTTTGAACAATTTTCACAATGGTTTTCTTTGCAATAATACTTCACGAATAATTTTTTTTAAATTTACTGATAATTAAGATTTGATTAGTTGACAATTTGTTATATGTGATATTTGTTGATGTATTTTCTATTTTTTAATGTGGATGTTACTATGTATAGTCAAATGTGCTGTGTACTGGTAAACATTGTCTAAGCAAAGTTGTGTACTGGCAAACATGGTCTAAACAAAGTTGTGTACTGGTAAACATTGTCTAAGCAAAGCTGTGTACTGGTAAACATTGTCTAAGCAAAGCTGTGTACTGATAAACATTGTCTAAACAAAGCTGTGTACTGGCAAACATTGTCTAAACAAAGCTGTGTACTGGTAAACATTGTCTAAACAAAGCTGTCTACTGGTAAACATTGTCTAAACAAAGCTGTGTACTGGCAAACATGGTCTAAACAAAGTTGTGTACTGGTAAACATTGTCTAAACAAAGTTGTGTACTGGCACACATGGTCTAAACAAAGCTGTGCACTGGCAAACATTGTCTAAACAAAGCTGTGTACTGGCAAACATTGTCTAAGCAAAGCTGTGCACTGGCAACCATTGTCTAAACAAAGTTGTGTACTGGCAAACATGGTCTAAGCAAAGCTGTGTACTGGCAAACATTGTCTAAGCAAAGTTGTGTACTGGCAAACATTGTCTAAGCAAAGTTGTGTACTGGCAAACATTGTCTAAACAAAGCTGTGTACTGGTAAACATTGTCTAAACAAAGCTGTGTACTGGCAAACATTGTCTAAACAAAGCTGTGTACTGGTAAACATTGTCTAAGCAAAGTTGTGTACTGGCAAACATGGTCTAAACAAAGCTGTGCACTGGCAAACATTGTCTAAACAAAGCTGTGTACTGGCAAACATTGTCTAAACAAAGCTGTGCACTGGCAAACATTGTCTAAACAAAGTTGTGTACTGGTAAACATTGTCTAAACAAAGCTGTGCACTGGCAAACATTGTCTAAACAAAGCTGTGTACTGGTAAACATTGTCTAAGCAAAGTTGTGTACTGGCAAACATGGTCTAAACAAAGCTGTGCACTGGCAAACATTGTCTAAACAAAGCTGTGTACTGGCAAACATTGTCTAAACAAAGCTGTGCACTGGCAAACATTGTCTAAACAAAGCTGTGTACTGGTAAACATTGTCTAAACAAAGCTGTGCACTGGCAAACATTGTCTAAACAAAGCTGTGTACTGGTAAACATTGTCTAAGCTGTGTACTGGCAAACATGGTCTAAACAAAGTTGTGTACTGGTAAACATTGTCTAAACAAAGCTGTGTACTGGTAAACATTGTCTAAACAAAGCTGTGCACTGGCAAACATTGTCTAAACAAAGCTGTGTACTGGTAAACATTGTCTAAGCAAAGTTGTGTACTGGCAAACATGGTTTAAACAAAGTTGTGTACTGGCAAACATGGTCTAAACAAAGCTGTGTACTGGTAAACATTGTCTAAACAAAGCTGTGTACTGGTAAACATTGTCTAAGCTGTGTACTGGCAAACATGGTCTAAACAAAGTTGTGTACTGGTAAACATTGTCTAAACAAAGCTGTGTACTGGTAAACATTGTCTAAACAAAGCTGTGCACTGGCAAACATTGTCTAAACAAAGCTGTGTACTGGTAAACATTGTCTAAGCAAAGTTGTGTACTGGCAAACATGGTTTAAACAAAGTTGTGTACTGGCAAACATGGTCTAAACAAAGCTGTGTACTGGTAAACATTGTCTAAGCAAAGCTGTGTACTGGTAAACATTGTCTAAGCTGTGTACTGGCAAACATGGTCTAAACAAAGTTGTGTACTGGTAAACATTGTCTAAACAAAGCTGTGTACTGGTAAACATTGTCTAAACAAAACTGTGTACTGGCAAACATGGTCTAAACAAAGCTGTGTACTGGCAAACATTGTCTAAACAAAGTTGTGCACTGGCAAACATGGTCTAAACAAAGCTGTGTACTGGCAAACATTGTCTAAACAAAGTTGTGTAGTGATAAACATGTCTAAGCAAAGCCAATGAGATTTATTTATTGTTTAAAATACTACTTCTTTTGTTCTATGTTAGGATATAATTACAAATCTGAGTTGTATTGTTTCCAGGGGTAAAAACTGAGAGGGCATTTGTGCTTAGATAAAAGTTGTAAATATTTACAAGTCAAACTAGTGTGTATAGTACCTTCATATGTTGTCTACTTTGTTTTAATGAAGGATGCTCTATGTGCATGCATTGTCGTTTAAAATCCCTCTATTTATTGTATACTGTATTGATGTCATTTAAATTTACTGTATTTCTATATTTATGAGTTCTATAATTGAGGGGGGGGGGGGGGCGTCGTGGTCGTATGGTAGTTGGATTTACAACTACCTATGCAATTAGTGCCTATCGTCTCTGAAGTTGTGAGTTCGAATCCCACTCAGGTGAAGTGTACTTGATACAACATTATGTGATAAACCTTGTCAGTGACTTGCACCGATACAGTTTTACAGAATTTTCTCCACATTTTGTTTCAAGATTTCAGTTATATTTGGTACAATGCATAAAAAAATGGAGATTATATGTTTTATTTATATATTTAAAAAAAAAAATTAATCAACAAAACAATACAATAACCCTAACCCATATATAGAGAATGTCATGCTCACTGCACGTACACGACAATTTGCAGCAGCTCTTAAAGAGTAATGGTTTGTGGTTCTTTGTAGGCTGTTGCAAGGCAAAAAATATTCAACCCTATCCACTATTTTATTTCCACCTACATGCCGATCCAGGTGCGACATTTGATACCTCCATGATTTTGTTCTTGTAAACTTGTTCTTGTCATAAATATAGCTACAATATTACTCATTTGATATTTAATGACTATCAATCAATCAATCATACTTTGATCAACTTGTTTTGTTACTATTTTTTCCCCAAATGTAGAGGACAAAATTTTTTTGTTTAAATAAATATATCTTTCTGCTAAATATTAGCCTTCTGATTTATAATATTATTTCAGAGGAATTTTTATTGCAAAAAAAAGTGGGATGGGAGAGCAAAAAAAAAAATTCAAATGAATATACATACACATGTATGTAATTTTAAATTGTCTTCAAAAATTATAATTTACTAAATTACATGTCGTATGATTTAAGTTCATGTAAACATGTATTAATTAAAAAAAATTATAAATTAAAATTGCTATTCATTTTTAAATTGATGTAAATTGTGAATTTATTATTAGAATGATTCATTAAAAAAATATAATTTTCACAATGTATTTCCTGGGTAATTAAAGAAACTGACTAAATATGAAACAACAGACATTAGGAATCAATTCCATTACTTGCAAAATACCTCAACAAGAAGGCTTCCCAGAAAGGGTAATATTATGCAATTATTGACTTTTGTTGAGGTTAATAGTAGGATCTATTGTTCCAAGATATATGATATTTACAGAGGCTGAAAAAAAAAATATTTTAGAGTCACGTGAGGTTAATATAACGTTCCAAAGGCTCCTCTGGAACGATCTAAATTTATCTTTGCAGAAATTGAAGGCTTAAGACAGTATTCATAAAGTTCTATCAAGAAAAAATATCATGCTTTTAGCCAATCAGATAAAAGAAATATTTATAGTCGTATAATAATTATATACTTTATTGTTTTGCCATCACAGCATATTGTAATAACTATTTATGAATCGTGATACAAATTTGGTTACTGGTAATACTAGAAGAAGTTGGGAAAGAGAAGAATTCTGGGTAAAATTATATTTATGTCCCCTCTGGTGAAGAGGAGGCATAAATATGATTAACAGAGAATTACAAAAGCTAACTATGGGTCATTGAAAAAATGGCTGCATGTTGAAAAAAAATAAAAGGAGGATTAAGAAGGGTAACCAATTACATTGTATTATGAGGAAATGGTTTCTGTATGATTACAAATCAATCGATCAAATCTGAGTTCTTTAGTGCTTTTTTTTTTCAATTATGAAATGCTGATGTTACAATGGTGATTAGTATGCTGTAATTTATATACTTAATGATTGTGTTATATGCACAAACAATGCAATTTTTTAAATAATATTTATTGTCTATATTATTATACACAATTTTATCAAATATTGAAAAATGTAATAATATCAGTGACTAGTGTTGATTTTCTTTTAAAATATAAAGATGAAGGAAATATACCTTGGGTTCTTGGGTTTACTTAATGACACAAACATATTGATATTGTAGGAGCCGTCATGATCGTATGATAGTTTGATTTATAACTATCTATGCAATCGGTGCCTAGTACCACTAACGTTGCGAGTTCAAATCCTGCTTATGGCGAGGTGTACTTGATACAACATGGTCTATGGTTTTCTCAGAGTACTCAGGTTTCCTCCACCAATAAAACTGACTGCCACAATATAACTGAAATATATAACTTTACATATATCCAAATTTTCATTGTTTGATTTCCTTTTGATAGAAGATACATGTTCTGGTTTTTTTAAAATGTACAAGAACCAACAGTATTTTTTTTTCCTGTTTGATCTTTAACAATAATTATAGTGTCATGTCATTGTTTGTGATAATAATTGTTATTTATTTTAGATGATGCCCATTATTGTGTTGAATGAAAGGCTTCTTGATAATTTTTGACAAATATAAATGAATAATCGAATTGAAATATTAGAAGCAATTGACAAAGAACCCTTGCCAAAGAAACTTTTCAATCAAAACATAGATTAATTAATTTGATTTTCCATTTTTTAAAACACCCAATGATTGCAGTCTTATCTGTTTGAACTATTACCAATTTTTCTTATGATTTAAAAAAATATCGTTACCATGGTTACATATAATACCATAATTTTTTTTCCAGTATTAGAGGTTTGACATCAGTAGCATATCAGATTTGATGATCAAATGCAGTCTCTATTCACAATCTGAGGATCATACTTTTTTAACCTGCTATCTTTGAAATAAATTTTGAAATGTTTTTTAAGTTTTCAGTTTTGCATAAAATATTTGCCTTAACAATAAGATGCCCATTTTTTTGTCTGTGCTTTCTATTTTTCATTCAGAGAGAGAGGGGTTATCCTGAGGAAGATATACTGGTACATATGATAAACAGCATGTTGTATTCTGCATGAATAGACTCCATTTCATATCATGTATGATTATCAAAGTAATACATGTACCGGTGTCATATGGTATTTTGAACCCCATGGTAAATTGAACCCGGGGTCGATTTACCTATGATATTTTGACCCCGGGTTCAATTTTCCATATGGTATTTTGACCCCGGGGTCAATTTTTTGTCATTGTATTTTGAACCCCCTCATGGTAAATTGAACCCCCCCCTCATTTCTACCAAAAGAGAGGAGTTCATAATATCATAAGAGAGGGTTTGATATACCATAGGTAGGGGGGTCAATATATCATGGGTAGGGGGTCGATATACCATGGGTAGGGGGGTCAATATACCATGGGTAGGGGGGTCGATATACCATGGGTAGAGGGGTCGATATGCCATGGGTAGGATGTCGATATACCATGGGAAGGGGAGTCGATATACCATGGTTAAGGAGGTCAATATACCATGGGTAGGGGGTCGATATACCATGGGTAGGGGGTTCAAAATACCATGGGTTCAATATATTTTATACAATTATAGTCTTTTGTTGAGGTCAATACAAGTTGTTATGGACCTTCAAAACGATATTCACCGAAGCCTCTAGGCTGAGGTGAATATCGTTTTTAAGGTCCATAAAAACTCGTATTAACCGATACAAAAGACTGTAATTGTTTTATTACTTTAAAATAAAAAGTGAAAGTGAAACCAAGTCAATATGAAATTAATCACTTCATTATGACGTCATACATAATGCAATGGAAAGTGAAAGTGAAAGCGAGTCAATACGAGTTTTAATCAAACAATATCAAATTTTACGGAATGTCAGGTGACAGCATGATAGTCAATAAAATTGTTTAAATAAAACCATTATGTAATAATAATAATTATGGGTAGGGGGGTAATAAAATTTCCAAATTTCAAAAAAATCTAAATTTTCAAAAAAGTTCAAAATTTCAAAATTTTTATAAAATTTAAAAAAAAATCTAAATTAAAATAAAAATTGAAAATTTTTCAAAATTTCAAAATTTTTTCAAAATTACAAAATTTTCATAAAATTTCAAAACTAACATATTTCATAAGATTAAAAAAAATAAAATAAAAAAAATTCAAAATTTTCATAGAATTTTAAGAAAATTTTCAAAATTTCAAAATTTGTATATCATGAATCTGATATTTTTTCTTAAAATTGGTTTCGCTGAGATTCCCTATATAAACAAAGGTTTACTTGTTTACTTAGTCTTTTCAATGGGTATGGGGGTCAATATACCATGGGTAGGGGGGTCGATATACCCAAGGTATATCGACCCTCCTACCCAAGGTATATCGACCCTCCTACCCATGGTATATTGACCCCCCTACCCTATACAATTATTGACTTTTAATGTGGTCTACTCATGACTATCAGGTCCGCATAGTCATGAGTAGACTGAAATTAAAAGTCAATAACTGCTTATTAAATAATAAGGAATTTTTCAAACTTTTCAACAGTATATTCAACAAAATAGGCTACAATTGTTTTATCATTTTTCAAGATTATTTAAATATTAAAATTTTAAAATATGATGAAAATTTTGAAATCTTATGAAATTTTTGATTTTTTTTTAATTTTCAAATTTTCAAATTTTTTGAAACTTTTGAACTTTAAATTTTTTTTGGAAAAAATGTTGACCCCCTACTGATGGTATATCGACCCCCCTACCCATGAAATATTGACCCCCCCTACCCATGGTATATCGACCCCCCTACCTATGGTATTTTGACCCCCCTACCCATGGTATATCGACCCTCCTACCCATGGTATTTTGACCCCCTACCCATGGTATTTTGACCCCCCTATCCATGGTATATTGACCCCCCTACCCATGGTATATTGAACCCCTTACCCATGTTATATCGACCCCCCTATCCATGGTATTTTGACCCCCCTACCCATAGAATATTGACTCCCCTACACATGATATTTTGACCTCCCTGCATATCTTTTGATTAGAAATGGGGGGGTTCAAAATACCATGGGGGTTCAATTTACCATACAGGGGGGGTTCAGTTTTCAATAAGGAGGTTCAATATACCATGGATGTAAATCGACCCCGGGTTCAATTTACCATGGGGTTCAAAATACCATATGACACCGGTACTTGTTCATGCTTCTGTCATCTTTCATATTGTATAGTAAACTAAATTTCCACTGCCTTTAAAACTTCTGCTTCATGTTGAGTGTTTCATATTTACACTTGTTTTATGACTATACATAAGAAAACTCCCAAAAATACTTTATTTTGCACATGTTTTGAATTGTCTATTTTTGTTTTCTTCATCTAATTTTGTTCATAGAAACTTACAATTGTGAAATGGGACCAGTATTGTATCAGAGATCTGTGGATCAGAATGGAAACATTTTTAAAATAAGATTGTCATTATAAAAATGCATAGAAAACTTTAAGGCAGTTATGGTAGAAAAACTAATTCATGCTGGGTATGAAAAAAATTGTACAATTGTTTTGCAGAAAACAAAAAAATCAGATTAAAATCACATCCCTCACTTGCTCCCCTTTACTGATACATGTATATCATAGCTTGGGAGATCCCCCTTTACTGATACATGTATATCATAGCTTGGGAGATCCCCCTTTACTGATACATGTATATCATAGCTTGGGAGATCCCCCTTTACTGATACATGTATATCATAGCTTGGGAGATCCCCCTTTACTGATACATGTATATCATAGATTGGGAGATCCCCCTGTACTGATACATGTATATCATAGCTTGGGAGATCCCCCTGTACTGATACATGTATATCATAGATTGGGAGATCCCCTTGTACTGATACATGTATATCATAGCTTGGGAGATCCCCCTGTACTGATACATGTATATCATAGCTTGGGAGATCCCCCTGTACTGATACATGTATATCATAGCTTGGGAGATCCCCCTGTACTGATACATGTATATCATAGCTTGGGAGATCCCCCTGTACTGATACATGTATATCATATCTTGGGAGATCTAAAGGAACACCATTATAGGTCACTCTATTGCAAGTGACCCTGTCATTAATATTTCATGATGATAAATATGGGGTATGACCTTTGATGGCCAAATCAGGTTGCTCATAGCATAACAGTTGAGTATTAAGTTTTATAATGCATTCAGTCTCAGAAGAGCCATTTTCATTGGACAGCAAAGGTCATGATATAGGGTCACTTGTATGTGACCCATAGTAGGGTATCTTTAGATCATATCAGTAAAGAGAAGCTAGTGAGAGATGTGATTTTAATCAGATTGAAAACAAGGAAAAATATGTACCGGTATATGGTAAAAAGTCACAAAAAAGAAATGTCCATATTCTTATTAAATGTTTGAACTTGAATAATACAGTATTGTTGTCACATCTTTTCTTTTCTATGTTATTACTAAATATTTTGTAATAAATTTCTTCATTATCCCCTCGCCAACGAAGTTGCGAAGGGATATAGTAACGCTACCGTCCGTCCTTCCGTAACATCCTTGTGAACACTCTAGAATCAACATTCTTCAATGGATTTTGACCAAACTTGGAACCCTATTGATTTTCAAGGTCATAGGTCAAAGGTCAAGGTCACCGGGTCAAATGTTTACCACGTAACATCCTTGTGAACACTCTAGAATCAACATCCTTCAATGGATTTTGACCAAACTTAGTACATACTTAGTCCTTAAAATCTGGAACCCTATTGATTTTCAAGGTCATAGGTCAAGGTCACCAGGTAAAATTTTTACAGCGTAACATCCTTGTGAACACTCTAGAATCAACATCCTTCAATGTATTTTGACCAAACTTGGTACATACTTAGTCCTTAAGAGAATCTGGAACCCTATTGATTTTCAAGGTCATAGGTCAAAGTCACCGGGTCAAATTTTTAGGCGAGGGGATATGCCATGCTTTGCGTTGCCCTTGTTTTATGTTTTCATTTGTTTTGTTTCCATCAAAATGCCAGGCCATTGTACCATACCACACAACAAGTCTATCTGTAGACTGCTGTTTCCCTGTACTGTATAAACACAACTAAGCACATTGGTTTAGTACAAATCTCATAAAAAATTATTTTTTCTCATCATGAGATGGCTAAAAAATTGCTCACACTTTCACTCCAATTTAATTTAGATAAATTGTTCCTTTATCATATGTAAATTAGGCATACACGAACAAACTGTTCATAAGAAGTATGATTCACAGAAACCAGATTTAAATTTATTATTTAGTGGTACGTTATCCATCTGGTGATAAAAAAAACTCTGCCCTCTGAATATATCTTTTGTCCAGAGGCTAATTAATTCCAAAGCTTTTCATGAATGATAGATTATTACACACTTTCTATTTTTCTTAGTTCTATGCACAAATCTAACATGGCCGATACTATAGAAAACAATTGAGAAAAGTTTGAATAATCCTAAGGGGTAATCAGAAGCCATAATTCGAAGAAGAACATGCAGTGCAATAGCCACCAAACAAAGGACAAAAAGAATAAGCAATGGAAAACAAAACGCTACAAACAAAACTAAAGATTAAGTAACATAAACCCCATTATAAACCTGGGATATTGTGCCTTGTAAGGGTAAGCAGTTCCTTCTCAACTAGTAGCACATGTTAAAAATCTGGTGACAAGTCATGAACGAGAAAGGAAAAACAGGATTTTAACTATGACAAAAGAAATATCAGTCCTCATCTGCGACATATATTCCGTATAGTTGACAAAGTAATGATGGGGACCACCATTAGGAACCCATAGTTCAATAGCTTCCTTATTATCAGCAACACCCGATCAAAGAAATCTTGATGGGAACCAGTAGCTATGGAATATCGTGTCAACTGAGAGATTTATACTCCATATGCAGGTGCAGCTTGGATGTTGATGCATATAAATGTTAAATTCACAATGAGATAGAGTACCGGTATGTAGAAATCTGAAAAATTGCCCACATCAATGTCTCTCATACCAGTCAACAGGTGTCATTCACAGTCCTCTGGCCCAAGACCAGTAAAACTTTGTTCGGACCAGTAAATTTTTTCATTTTTTTAAGAACTATATAAAAATAAATTCAAGAATTGCATTCGGACCAGTAAATCCAAATTTTCATTTTAAGGACTGCATTAATATTCATGGTGCATATTAAATACAACGTTCACGTTCTTTCCTGTTAAATATAAGCAAATAAAGTAACACTGATTTGCAATGAGCTTACCGTATTTGGATTATCAAGTGTGCTTCTTTTCATGAGACATTCATAGGAAGTTAACATTTTTATAAGTATTGGCTAGATTAAAAAATACATTCCTAGTAGCAATGGTCTTTATAACCAACATATTTTATCTTCCTGGCTAGTAATCAGTTAACTACTAGCATTCATTGACCTGTCCATGTTTATGTTATTCATTTTTGAGATCGTATGTGGTCTTTTTGAGTGGAGGTGAATCTGTGCATTTTTTTTTTTATCGTTTGTTTATATATGTATTGACGTTGGAGATCCAATTATTAAGAGCGGAGGTTTGGATTAATCTTGCCACATTTTTATGCCTTTCCCAAGTCAGAACCTGGATTTCCAATGTTGTATGTCGTTTTTTAGAAAGGCCATGTGAGCTTTTGACAATCACTTGGTGTACATCATAAACTTTCACATTTAAATCTTCTCTCTGAAACCACTGAACCAAACTAAACAAAATTGGTTGGGATGGTCCTTGGTGGTCCTCATTCAAGATGGCTGACGTTTCTAATGATATAAATTTCTTTAATTTATTGCTGCCTTATTTTAAGTCAAAATGAGCTCAAATGTAAACTGCAGCTACATTGGAATGAGTACACCAACATATAGTCTGTGTTTTTTTGTGAAATTTTTCTTTCAGTTGATTTATATCAATTAAAGAAATCAGGCATATTTGATAAAAGATCACAATTAAATCTTCTCCTCTGACTAAATACTTCTTGTTCAGGAAAACAAAGTAACAAAACAAGAACACTTATTCAGGAAGATTCATGACAACTTCAAACCAGTAGATTTTTTTCTTGGAATTCCAATGATTTAGAGAAATCAATAGCCCAGACCTTCATCTCAGTATATCAAACTCTGTGACTTAGTTAGAAACACCCTTTGTTTGAGACAAGGGAAGAAGCAACATGAAATGGGGGTGCAAGTTGAGGATCTATGAAATAAATCATGTTGTGTGTTGATTAGTTATCAATTAAAACATGTATAAAATTACCAGTTTATTATTAATACAAAAAATATACCAGTACATACTTTAAATAAAATATAACAATAAATTATTCTGTGAAACATTTACCACAGTATTTAACATTAATTGTTCTATAAACTTTCTTATTTTTAAATCCTGTGGTGTATCATCATACATGTATTAAAATAATGAGTACTGCTGATCATTAAAGACCTAATTTTAGAATAATTGAATAAAGAACAGAAATCAAAACAGATAAAAATTGTTATAACATTCAGTATAATAGCACCTCATCATCAGTAAGAATA
Source organism: Bathymodiolus brooksi (assembly GCA_963680875.1). Taxonomy (NCBI): domain Eukaryota; kingdom Metazoa; phylum Mollusca; class Bivalvia; order Mytilida; family Modiolidae; genus Bathymodiolus; species Bathymodiolus brooksi. Next base: position 62,775,157 of record OY804579.1, read on the forward strand.
GCATTTCTTTAGATGACAATAATGATACAATCCAATCTGAAAGTTATAAAATGCAGCCAATGTAAAACTCTGGATCCATATGACTTGGTCCCTATAGAACTTAGTGTCTTTATTTGTGTAATTTCATAACTACAAGGTATTTTTTCTTAATTTCCCTATAGCAGACTATGTTGAAATTTAGACCCCCAGGGTTCAAAACCTTATAAGACCATGGCTCCTTCATTTGTGAAGCTAGAATATGCATATCATAATGATAATTCTACAATACATACATAATTGAATCCTTTCAATAGAACTTTTGCATAAATTAACATTATTTGACAGAAATTCTTGAAATTAAAAACATGATTGTTCATTTTGCTCTTCAACTAATTTTGCAGATTTTTTTCATAAATTAAAAAGTGGATCAAACTTAATATTTCCTCTTTAATTTGCATTTGTGTCAGAAAAAAAGCATCAATAATTTCAAATAAGTTTAGACAAAAGTCATTGAGCAATATTATGGTTTATACAATAAAACTGAGTAGGTAGTATATGTAATGTAAAAATTGTTCATGTGCTATATTTCTACTTGCTCCTATAAATACAATACAAAAATAATATATCGGTATGAAAGATATACATTATCCGTTTCACTAGACCATTTTATTTACCAATTTCCAATTTGATTCTAAAATTATATGCTTTTTCCACATTTTTGTAGTAGTTACTTCCCTTTAAGCTGGACATAAGTGTCCATTTCATGCAATGCTTAATGAAAATAACATTTTTTTTTCAGATACTCTGTATAAAATTTAAATGTTGCCACGACTTGTGAATTTTTGATTTGCTATAAAATTAACCTGTTATTTTACAGGGATCAAATATAAGATTTTAAGCTTTATTCAAGCATTTGTCCACCACCTGAATGGGTTAAAAGTTGAGGCGGATTATATACCCGAAACTAGATTTTTTTTCTCCCGATGATTTTGAGAGCAAAAGGGGATGTGGATAATGCACCAATGCGGCTAATTTACGGTATAAATTTTAAGAAAATTATATTCGTCCTTTCCATTGCTCTTGCACAGGAACTATTTTGTCCTCCATAAGGGAAATAACTCGTATAAAAAATGCGAAAACCATATAATTTTAGAAACAAGTCTGGAATGTGTAAATAGTCTATTACCCAAGGAAAAGTGTATATAATGATGAGAAGAAAGTGTATTATAAGTTACATTGGTCACACTATCTGTGTAACATAATTTGCACCAAATCAAGTATATAATTACCATATTATTCTGGACAATAAATTTTAAGTGGGCTAAAAGTCTACTTGACAAATTCTCCATGTACTTATGATGGGAAAATCATCTCTTTTAAATAACAAGTCTTGACTTTTAGTACAATAAAATATGGTAATATCCATTATAAAAATAAATCTTAATAAATATGGCAATATTATAAGTAGAATTACAGGTATATACATATTAACATTGATAAATAAATATGGCAATATTATAAGTAGAATTACACAGGTATATACATATTAAACATTGATAAATAAAAACAAATAAATTAATATCTCAACAATCAAATGTGTAAACATGTGTGGTCTGTTTTATATATTAATCTGTTTTATATATTACATTCAGTTATAAGGTTTAAAAACAACAAAAATAAACATTTATCTATTTATAATAACCATCAACAGAAGGCACTTAATTAATTCCTCCAATTGTATCATATATGAAAAGATACAATTACAGCACAATTTAACCCACAATTTTCTTATATATGATGTGTTGTTTACATCTGCTTGCAAGGGAGATAATCGAACGTGGCCCAACATATCAGTGTCTATCGAGTAGACATTAATCTCCCCTATCTATTTCCCCTGATGGAAGAAGCCTTTATTAACCAATTTTATCTCAGATAAGCTGTAAAGAAATTGCAAGATTTTTCAGAACCAAATATCTGGACCAGTCAGCTGATCAGAATTGAGTGAATAGAGATTAATGTTTAATCTTAGAATTTCTATGATATTTCTAAAATTAGCAAACTGAAGTATCTACCATAATTGAAAATAGAAAAATTCTTAATCAAAATTTGCATGCAAATATTTCAAGTTTAGTCTTATAATGTATGGTGTCTCACAGTCTGAGAAATGAACATAATATAAACAAGATGAACTGTGAGCTAATGCTCACTTATGATACCCCCGCTCTTCGGCAAACAGGAAGTAGGAATCTGACGGGTCCAAAAACGCTTCCCACGATATGGGGTACCTATATGAAGCTTGTGACCAAATATCAGATCTCTGCCATCAATAGTTGCTGAGAAAAATGCGACGAAAAATGAGCATATATGTTCAATGTGTATAAAAACCAACTAAGTCGGCAAACAGGAAGTAGGAATCTGACGGGTCCAAAAACGCTACCCACAATATGGTATACCTATATGATGCTTGTGACCAAACATCAGATTTCTGCCATCAACAGTTACTGAGAAAAGTGCGACTAAAAATATCTTGGACAGACGGAAGGATGGACAGAGGTAAAACAGTATACCCCCCTCCCCCTTCGGGGAATGGGGGTATAAAAAACATAACTCATGTTTGACCAAATTTAACAAGTCACCCACTGTCGGTAACCCACCGCTGATCACAATCAGGTAGTCATGAAACTCATCATGAAACAAATACATTGGTTTTGGAGTTGTCCATTTATTTATCCGGCATTTAGAAGTTGCTATAGTAACATAACATTACTCAATTTTAAAGTTGGTCAGTAGGTCACAAAATTAAACATTTTAATATAAAACCATGTTTTTTTTCATTTACTATCCAAATAAAGAAGTGTAAAATAACTTTCTGGTCCAGCGGAATGTAATATAAGTGCAAGTTATACCCATCTCGAAACCATAGCGGAGCCAATCACATTCGAGACTGTGATCAGCCATGCATGGGTTACCGATGATGTGGATCACAATAATGAGGTCAACGCTAGGTGAAATATGACTGTAGGAATATCAACCAATTAATGATAATGAAAATGTACTGTTACTAAGAAACAGCCCCAATGAAGCCAACTTTGGAGAAACAAAGCCTACATCTTGTCTACCACAATTTTCGCTAAGAATAATAATATATTAACATGTACAACTGTTCAACAATTAAGGCCCCTTAGATTATCTATTAACAAAATTGTTACATACATGCAAGACATTCTGATTTAAAGGAACGTAGCATAAAGAAATTGTACAAACAGGCTACCATTATGTAATATATTTAGAGATCTTGTCTGCAGGATTTCTAACAATAGGAACTATTTTGGAGTATCACGGAGATCAGAGATAATTTTTCCCACCAAAGAGAAAGCTTTTCAATTTTCAATAGAATTTTTTAGCTTATACATGTATACAGAGATAAAAGTTTTCCTCCAATGAGTGGATTTTCTCTTTTTTTAAGTAAAATATTTGGAAATAAAATGTGTCAAAGTTGGTCTAGAAACAGCTAGAAAATGAAGATTTTAGAGGCACTGTAATAACTAATACTTTTGACGATTTACATAATTAGAAATCCTATACTCTGATTGGGTATAAGCACTTATGGAGGTGGGGTTTTTGTCAGTTTATTTTTCGAGAGACGATGTTCACCGGACTACTTTTTTCGTAATGTAAACAAAATAGGGGTTTGGATTCCCGATAATAATAAAAGATAAAAGAAACAATGTTTATTGTTAATAATCAACAATTATTATTAGATATGAAAAAAAAAATAAAAAAATGCCAATGATAAAAAAAGCTTGTATTGTTGACATAAAAAAAAAATTCTGAAAAAAATACTTAAGACAACCATCTATCGACTTTGACTTTTGTAATATATTGTAATATATAAAATAAATGCCAATGATAAAAAAAGCTTGTATTGTTGACATAAAAAAAAAATTCTGAAAAAAATACTTAAGACAACCATCTATCGACTTTGACTTTTGTAATATATCGTCATCCTGTGACGTTTACAAGGGACGCTGATTGACACAAGCTGGTTACTGATTTATTTTACGATTTTGTGAGCATTTTACTTGTTTGAGTTGCTAAATGCAAAATGCCATCAAATTGGAAAATATCAGTAACTTAATTACATCACCATCTAGTTATCAATGTAGGAAAACAAGGTTAGTGCATTTTGTTATTCATGGCCGACACACATCAATGGAATGTATGTGTGCGTACTGGGGATCCCCGAGTAAAAGGTAAATTTTCAAAACAAATGAAAAAAAATATACTTAGTTACAGAATTATAAGGATTAAACACATTTTTTATGGAGTTTATTTATGTATAACCTGGACCAACAAATAAAAGTCTATGTATAACCTGGACCAAGCCACTCACAAACTTACATAAAAGTCCTTTGGACTTTTATTTGTTTGTGAGTGAATTGGTCCAGGTTATACATAAATAAACTCCGGAAAAAATGTGTTTAATCCTATACTAAAATGTCTAAATTTCAGCAGAACATATAAAATCATGATAATGAGTAAGTGAGTGAGTGATAGTTGTTTAACGCAAAAATAAATCACTCGATTGTCTTTAAACAACAATCATTCACTCACACATTAACATATCCTGGCAAAAAAATTAAACAAACTCATAAACAGGTATCTGTGTTTTCCAAAATATAATACTGTACATGATTAATACTATTCAATAGAAATTATTTTCAGGACAATAAATGTTTGAACACATTTTTGTTTGAACTACTGTTACCCTTAATACAATTTATATTTTATTTAGTTCTACTGTGCTTACAACAACACCTGTCAAACATGTCAAATATAAATGTAATAATTAAATGCCAAAGACTATAAATTTGGTATTGGTAATTGCTGTTTCTCCACTAAGCACACAGCATTAAGGAGTAAGAGCAAATACTGGTTGGCTCGGAATCACAATAATGTGTCCGAGTGGAGTGACATGTCTCTCCGCTGACTGTTGTTTCAGTCTCGCCATGATATAGCTGAAAAATTACTGAGTTGGAATTAAACAACAAACACTCACTCACCAAAATCAACTAACAAGCACCTACATACATATTCTAGCACCAATAGAACATTTGCTTAAAAATATAATTTTATGTTGCGTGTCCTCCATAGAAAAAAATGATTACACAACTGATGATATTCTTAAAAACTGGAATTTTAATGATATATATCTTTTGAATATATTCTCGGCAGATTTCTACTGATTAGTTAATTCATGGTACCTATAATTCACAAATTACAATTTTGTTTAATAATTGTATTGGCCTGAATTAGAAAGATGATACTTTAAATGAAATCATCATCAACATTTTTTAAAACCTGAAAGTAGATGACATGTATTATTACCCTTTGTCCCATAGTGTTGTACAGTCAAACCTGTCTTGTATGACCTTCCAAGGGAACAATGAAATATAGCCACATAAGACAGGTGGTCGCTAAATACATGTTTATTTACAATGAAATGCACTGTGATGGGAAATCAAATTTAAGGTCACATAATACAAGTTATTGCTTAATAGAGGTGGTCACCAAAAAAGGTTTAACTGTAACTTAATAGAGGTGGTCACTAAAGCAGGTTTAACTGTAACTTAATAGAGGTGGTCACTAAAGCAGGTTTAACTGTAACTTAATAGAGGTGGTCACTAAAGCAGGTTTAACTGTAACTTAATAGAGGTGGTCACTAAAGCAGGTTTAACTGTACCTTTACATAATTTTAAGATAACAATTCAAAACCAGAGATTTGAAAAAAAAAAAAAAAAAAAGAAAAGCAAACAGTATATTTTTTACAGACAAAATGTAGCATTGAAGCAAGTTATGCAATGTATACAGGCAAAACAAAAAGTAACATTCATTAAAAATTTGTCATATTAGGAGTACCCTTGAGTATGGTCTAATAGTAATCTCTGATGTAGTCATGGATGGAAGCTCAAGTGATGAATTATGACATGTGATTAGTGCTACAGCTTCAAATGAAAATAGAAGGGGTGCCATTGAAGGCAATATAGTGTGTTATGGTCTGTTAGGGACAGACAACAAATATATTGTTGAAAATATTAATTAAGTTACAAATAATGTCTTATGATTGTTTTGAAATTGTATTTAAATATTGAGTTCCATGTTATGTATGATTACATCATCACTATAATAGACTGTAATCAGAACATATTTGATTCATTGTCTCTTAAATTTTCTTTCAGTGACAAAAACCTTCCTGTCCTACAGAAATTAAAAAAAAATATATGTTACTGACTGTTGCAATTTTAAGCTGCAATTCTTCAAAATTAGATTGTTTATTAGAAATAAAATCTTTAAAATGGCAACTAACTTATAAATTCAAGTCAGAAAACATCTTTAAAAATGGCAACTAACTTATTCAAGGTTAGAACAAATCTTTAAAAATGGCAACTAACTTATATTTAAGTCAGAAAGACTCTTTAAAAATGGCAACTAACTTATTCAAGTCAGAAAAAATCTCTAAAAATAGCAACTAACTTATTCAAGTAAAAAAAAATCTTTAAAAATAGCAACTAACTTATTCAAGTCAGAAAAAATCTTTAAAAATGGCAACTAACTTATTCACGTCAGAAAAAATCTTTAAAATGGCAACTAACTTATTGGGTAAAAAGCATGGTTTTTGAGTGTGTCATATTTCAAATTGTTTTAGGCATTTTTTACATTACTTATTAATTTGGTGTTTGAAAATAAAAAAGAATGAAATTTTTGAGGCTAGAACATTTGCCCATGACTACATGCCACTATGGTTTAAATACTTAAAATACTGCTGATGACAATTTTTATTGATAAACAACTAAAACACATTGAATTTCAAGTAAAAGGATGCCATTTCTTTAACAGGACAAAAGGAAGGGAGTGATTACATCAAGGAAAGACTGTCCTCCTAATTTTTAACAGATGAGGCCAGTGTTAGCATACTAAATGCCCTGTACAAAAAGACATTGCATTATAAACAATTTCAGTCTTTTTAAGCAAATTATCCATGAAATTGTCCATACTGAAGGTGATAGCGATTCAGTTCTGTTTGTAATTTCATTACTTTCTCAACAGCCTCATTTCTGTCTTGTTTTTCTCTTTCTAAATCTTTCTGAATTTTTTCCATCTGATCTGATTTTTTCATGATCTTTTCTTTATAAATCTTTTCAGCATTACTGCTGTTTGTACGTAACACGTTGATTTTGCTATTATAACTTGTTTTCAATTGCTGAATTTTTTTTTCATACACCTCTCTAGTATTCTCCAATTGTGTATTTAAATTTTCTACTTCTATTCTAAGATTGTCGATTACCTTAGCGTCATTTGAATCTGTACTATTTGTCCGTGGGTTATAAACTGATGAAACTTCATTCGATTTCGTCTTAATTTTTCTTGCTGGTGGGATAGGTCTACGCCTTACAACTTTCGGTTCTGGTAATTCATTATTATTCTTGCAGTTGTTATCGTTATCCTTGTTTAACACATCTGATTGATTCGAAGATTGAACAGACAAAGAGGTTGGTTGCAAAATACACTTCGACTTCTTTAAAAGTTCTTCTGTTACAGAGGTAAGAAGAGACGAGCCTCTAGACCCTTGTATTCTATCTTGGATAGAATCTCTTAATACTGGAAGAGGTTTTGGTCGATCGAGAACTTCTGACTGGTCAGTTAAATCTAATAAATTTTCCACAGGAACTTCAGGTTTTGTTTCTTCAATTTTGTCTTCCTCTTTCTTTCTTTCAATGAATATGTCATCATAGTAATTAATTAATATAAAAGCTAATTGTTGAGTTAAATTAGCAGTAGCCATCAGTAATTCTGGACTATCTGCTTCGCACTTATTTCGAATCATATTTGGACCAAATACAGTTGCCAAATTTATAATAGTCATTTTATTGACATCCGATTTTGCCCCAACTTTCCTCAGAAATTGACATAGATAGCGTATAATAGAATAATTATCGTCTGGAATATCTGCCATGGTCTTTGCTGCTTTAGCAACAGATTCTTTTTTCTGGTTTGCTTCCTTGGCTTCTTGGAAATTCAAAGCAATGTTCATAAATACCTGATAAGAAGAAGATGGTATAATATACTGTGGCAATTCTCTAAAATACATTTTCAGAAGAGAAGCCACTGAATGCACATCATGTTCAGAAATGTCAAAAATAATTTTCTCTGCACAATCAAATCTGTCCTTTAGTTCCTTTACTAAAGTAGTTCTTCCAGGTAACCTGTAAAATAACAAAACAAATCGTAAACACTTTACAATGTTCTTACCTTTGTAGAACCCTTTTGGGTTAGGGTTACAGTGTTTAATGCCACTTTCTACAAAATTTCAGATATATCATGGTGGTCAGTTTTATTGGTGGAGGAAACCGGACCGGTCCGGAGTACTCGGAGAAAACCATTGACCTGCCACAAATCACTGACAAACTTGATCCCATAATGTTGTATCAAGTACACTTTGCTTTGAAAAAAATATCAATATGTTATTTGTATTATTTCAACCCTTAGTAAAACCATTTTACAATAATGAATTGGGACATATAATTATATACAATTATCAAGAGGGAGGCTAGGATCCCATTAACATGTTTAACCTTGCCAAACTTGTGTGCCTGGATTTCCAATGCCATTCTAGTATGTCATGGTCTTTTTTTATGTTCAATGGTTTGAGGTGATAGGTGGTTGTACAAAAGCCTGTAGTAGCTCACCTGGTTTTCAATTTAATACCTTTCCATTCTTTTACACTTTTTACGCATATCCCATTCACCCTCACTTACGCTTTTTACGCATACCCCTTTCCCCCTCACTTACGCATTCTACGCATTCTGTTACATAATTTCTTTGAACATAAATACCGAAGAATTAAGTCGCTATGTTGCAAAAGTTGTACCAGTTAATGAAATTACAGATTCCAAACTTTCTGTTTTCAAAATAGGAAAATCCGAGTGTGATATATATACCGTATAATATCTATGAATATTCACGAGTGTGTGTCATGTGCAGACGATGTAAATAAACATGGAGACATCCAAATCAAACATGTGGGATGTTTGACACAACATGTGGGACGTTTGACACCAACTGACAACCACACAGCTATCTCTGGACCAATATTCTTCATGTATGGCTTAAAATTTGCGGAAACACTTCAATTTTACAAATCCGGTTGAACATAATTTTAAGAGTCGAAATCTGAACATTAAATATAAAAGTTTACAAAAAGTGTGTATATACACACTTACCGATTTTCCATGAAAGGTGTTCAGCCAGATATCAATAGTCTGGACCTTCCTCTAAAAATATGTCGCCAATGGATAAGCAATAAGAGCTTGTAGAAATCATTGGATATTTGAGCCATATTTTCTGATTTTGCAATCAGGATAGAGCGGGAAGAGTTATTGTACGTTGTGTGGTGCTTGGCTAGGGGTATTTCACAAAGTCGTAACAAAATATACAATTTACGGACATATCGTTCCATCAATTGATTAAATAGTTGTCTAGCATTGATGTACTCAGGCTTTGGAGGTCAACCATGCACGGTAAGTAACATAACTTCTTCTAAAATGTAGTATCGTTTTCAAGCGGGTCAAATGGGGTTAAACTTGAAACAAAAAGATGAACAAAAATCGCACAGAAAATTTACACGAACTAAATATATAGATCTCCGTTTCTATAAATGAATAAGAGACAGAATATAATTCACAAATTTGTTTTTTTTACCCGAAAACGGCAAAAACAGCAAACATACATATTAAGTTATAAAATTCTCCCAACCTTTAATAACTTTATCCAACCAGAGACTATTATATGACGTAATTATGGCTGTTCGAAAATATCGGGATTGTTTAATACATCTATCTAAATGAGCTGTTCCGATATTCTTTGATATTGTTGGAAAAGAGGGTATCTTGTGTAAATTTCTTTTTATTTTGTTCCTTTAATGAAATTTTCTTCATGAAAACCGAGATAATGAATATACATTTTTTTTTATTAAGTCCCAAGTGTATTTTGTACTAATAAAATGTACATATGTCTATTTTAACATGAATTTCCATGCAACATTTTTGAAACAATTTTTGATAAAACATATATTATCATGTTTTAGTGCTATCAGGGAAGCTTTACAATATATGTGTAATGCATACATTACAGTATGAACATGTATTAACATTCTGGTGTAATGTAACATACCTGTACATATCTGTGATATGTTATGTTTAATTAATTACATTTTTTTTCATTACATCATCATTGTGTGCACACTTGTTTGGTATGACATTTATGATACATGCAACAAACATTTCTGGAATAATGCTATTTTTTCATGTAGTTGCCACCAAAACATATGTATAAAGATAATTTTTAAATTGCATTTTATTTAAACTTTTTCTGGAAAAGATAGTTATTATTTTTAGTTCTTCATTTTCTTTCTCTATAACTTAATGTTTTTTTATTCTACAGGTGTGACCATGTCGTCTCAGTAGATCATGAAGAGCTTTAAATGCCACTTCTGAAAGTTGATGTTGTTGATTGTGATTCAGTGTAATTAAATTACATAGGATCACAAAACACAAAAATTATTTTAAAGAAATCACAATGATTTCACATGGAACAAGTTGGTCATGGACTTCGACACAACAATATTTGTAGTCATCAAATGTAAAATTATAGCATATATAAAGAAAAGAGAGTGACATTTAGGACTGCTGAGAATTAAGATAAATAGAAAGTTTCAAATGTAATAGTAGAAGATAACACATTCCAGTTTATTGATTTATGACAATAAACATGATAGTTGATGAATGTGACAAATATGAACTACCAGATATTACAGACACTTTTAGTTTTAATTTTTCTACTGCAGACAGCTGGGTCAGATCCAGAATTGTCTCTGGCAGGGAAGGGGGAGGTGGAAGTTTAAGGGGGTCCGGACTAAATCAAACCAATTCAATGTAATTTTTTTACCACTTTCAACATATACATTGAAAATTCTAGGTTTGGGGGAGGGGGTGTGTGGGGGTCCTTGCTGGATCCACCATTGTACAGTATACATTTCAAAAATTTATCCATTATAAAATAGCAATTCCATATTACACAAATTCTCTAGGCTTTATAAGAAGCCAACAACTTGTAAACAATATCCAAAGCATGGTGAGAAAAAAAAGAAAAGAAACTGTATTTGGTTGTGTAAAATGCAGTAAACATTATTTCAGTTTTATCTGTCAGAGACCATCATGCAGTTCTTGATATCAATATTGTTGAGGAGTAGACAAAGTAATTTCACTGTTTTGAAAGTAATAAAAAGATCTTGCTATATTCAATTAGTCATACAATATCATTTCATGGATATATGTAAGAACCAAAAATAAAAATTTTCACTGTCTCCCTTAGGGACCGACCTTCTAGCTTGCAGGGGGGGGGGTTTGCTATGGTTATTTTAATCGTTCCGAAAAAACAATTTCGGGCAACACGAGAGTTAGAATATCTGTTTTTTTTGTAGTGCAAAGCGCAATTTTTTTCCCCCAGTTTTAACATTAGGTAACCGTTATATGACAAAAACTCTGAATCAGATTTTTTTTTCCTCCAACAAAATCAGAATATTTTTTCAGCAACATTGGGAATCAGAATATTTCTTTTAGAAAAAAAACATAACCCTCCCCTCTTCAAGTTAAATGGTCATTCCCTTAGTCCATCCACCCACCCACAACTAGGTACTATTAAGTTAATAACTTAAGAATCCCTTTGAATATCAGCAAGGCCCAATATGACCTGTCAGTTTTCTAATTATATGCTAACTCATGATCTATATTGTTTGTCAGTATGTCATATGTCATATGACCAACCCTAAGGCAACTGGCTTTTGATCAGGTTGATGAGGCAAAAAATATGTGAATTTCCCAGTAACATGATAAACAAAAATTAGTATAGTGTGAAAAGTAGTTTTACAATGGAAAATACTGAAATGTGGAATAAATGTTCACCAAACACTGATCCAATTCATAAAAAATAATAATTAAAGATTTGTAAAGTAAACTGAGCTATTTAAATCCTTGCAAAACTATATTTAGATCGACATAAAATATTCAGAATACTATTTTTTTTCACCTTCAGTGTTGGGGCTGTTGTGGTCCTGATCGTATGGTAGTTGGATTTACAACTACACGTGCAATCAGTGTCTATCACCACTAAAGTTGTGAGTTGGAACCCCGGGTATTCTGATTTCCTCCACCAATAAAACTGACCGCCACGATACAACAGAAATATTGTTGAAAGTGGCATTAAACACTATAAACTAAACCACCTTCAGTGTTATATACTTGATAAAAAGCAAGTTAAATGGTCTGTCCTAAATGAAATAACGGTGTTCATATCTGACTATTTAAATCTTTTCCGATTGTCATTTATTCAAATTGAAGAATCTGCCATATTTTCTGATAACTTTATTCCGAATACCGCGGTAGGTACGGTACTTCAGGTTTCTGTTAACCTTCAATCCAATCGTTTTGAAATAACAGTTAATCCTCTTAGATAACGTAGTGTCGGCGCGGCGAGTGGTTGATTGTGTTTGAGAAAAGAATGAAAATATCGTATCTTCTGTTTCATTTATGTTTCTATGAAAAATTACGTTGACTGGTCATGTATCCTTGATATTTGCTGCATAATTTAAAAAAGAACAAATCTAATAATTTAGCAAGATAATTTTTTTGTTCGAGAAACCGTAAAAAGAACAATTTTCGTACAAGTGAAAAACCGAGTACAATGATAAATTCCTTTTTTAAGCTCGGAATATAAAGAAAACTTATATTAGTCTATAGCAATGCTCGCCAAAGTCGTTCCTGATGATAAATTGTGCGAACTAATTTATTTTCCCACCTTCTGATGTTTGATCATGCTCCCAGTACTCCTCAATTAAAACCAGACACTTATGCAACGTGTGACTTGCCCCATGTTGCGGTACGTAATGGAAAGCGCGGAAATAGGGGTGTATAACATCAAAGACGTTAATAGAAAGACCACATTCAGCTCCGGAGTACAAGAGTGGGAAAGTGTTAACATCTAAATTTTTTGTTTGCCATTTAATGAAATTTCTACGAATAAATTCACTTACTAAGTTTTATCTTTTACAATAGTAATCATAGTAATGATAAAATGTACTGTTTATATACACATCTATTGATTTTTTGAATACTGATTGGTTTAATACTTTATGGTGTTTAACGCCCCGTCAGTTTTATTGGTGGAGGAAACTGGAGTACCTGGAGAAAACCACCGACCTGCCACAAGTCACTGACCAACTTTATCACATAATTCTGAATTGCCATAGTGGGATTCAAACTCACAACGTTAGTGGTGATAGGTACTGATTGCATAGGTAATTGTAAATCCAACTACCATACGATCATGACCACAACAGCCCCTTTGAATACTGAAGATAATAATTAGCAGTAACTATGGTAATGCAGTCCTTACCTAAAAATACCTTCTACATCTAAACCATATTCTGTAATAAATTCAACACATTGTTCTACTATGTATGGTATATCTCTGTTACATTTATGCTCATAAATCATGGTCTCTTCAATAGACTGACCAAAGATTGCTGAAATAAATAGAGAAATAAGTGTGAAAAATCATTTAAAACAAACACGAAGACCATTAATTTCTTTCTAGATGTTCATGACTAATTGATATTAAATCGGTGAGTAGTATCAGTTATTAACATTTTTATCATAATTTTTGGGACCAAGAAGGGGTGTGTATGATGTACAAATGTGTATAATCTACAACCAAATATGGTAGTATTCTATGTTAAGTCAGACTGGGTTTTCTGATTGACACAAAAAGCAAGACTTTTTTTTAAATATTTTCCCCATAGGAAAAATTGGTCATAGTCAAGTCAGGATGACTTTTTTTAAGCAAACATTTCTTCTGTTCTTCAACCGATCTCCATTCCAACTGAAATAAAATGCCACCCCCTTACATTTGAAGAATCATTGTTATCTATCTTGGGACAATCTCATGTTAGTACAAATTGAAGCTCCCAATAATTAGTGTTTTGATTAGTAAAATATTGAATGGCTGAAAGAGATATGTTACTCATATATCTTTGTTGTATATTTGCATTTTATCAAAAGGTCAACATCTTCATTAGTTCCTTGAATATACCCTTGCTTAAACAACAGAAGGAACTGAACCACACCTACAAATTCATGAATTTTGGGATACTTCAAGTTTTACACCTGCCTAAAGGAGCTACAATAAGCATTTATTACATACTACAGGTAGACTGATAGTATAATCAAAATATTATTTTATTGATTGGTTTGGTTTTATGGTGTTTAACGTCATTTAACAATATTTCAGTTATATCCTGGTGGTCAGTTTTATTGGTGGAGGAAATCGGAGGACCCAGAGAAAACCACTGACCTGTCGTAAGTCACTGACAAACATTATCACATGATGTTGTATATCTCGCCCTGCTCGAGATTCGAACTCACATCAGTGTTGATAGGCACTGATTACATAGGTAGTTGTAAATCCGACTAACATACAATCATGACCACAACGGCCTCTTACTTTATAGAAAACTAACCTCCTCCTATGTCTGAGTAAATAACTTTACGTATGGCTTTCAACCAGTCTTACTTTATAGAAAACTAACTTCCTCCTATGTCTGAGTAAATAACTTTACGTATGGCTTTCAACTAGTCTTACTTTATAGAAAACTAACCTCCTCCTATGTCTGAGTAAATAACTTTACGTATGGCTTTCAACTAGTCTTACTTTATAGAAAACTAACCTCCTCCTATGTCTGAGAAAATAACTTTACGTATGGCTTTCAACCAGTCTTACTTTATAGAAAACTAACCTCCTCCTATGTCTGAGTAAATAACTTTACGTATGGCTTTCAACCAGTCTTACTTTATAGAAAACTAACCTCCTCCTATGTCTGAGTAAATAACTTTACGTATGGCTTTCAACCAGTCTTACTTTATAGAAAACTAACCTCCTCCTATGTCTGAGTAAATAACTTTACGTATGGCTTTCAACCAGTCTTACTTTATAGAAAACTAACCTCCTCCTATGTCCGAGTAAATAACTTTATGTATGGCTTTCAACCAGTCTTACTTCATAGAAAACTAACCTCCTCCTATGTCCGAGTAAATAACTTTACGTATGGCTTTCAACTAGTCTTACTTTATAGAAAACTAACCTCCTCCTATGTCCGAGTAAATAACTTTATGTATGGCTTTCAACTAGTCTTACTTTATAGAAAACTAACCTCCTCCTATGTCCGAGTAAATAACTTTACGTATGGCTTTCAACTAGTCTTACTTTATAGAAAACTAACCTCCTCCTATGTCTGAGTAAATAACTTTATGTATGGCTTTCAACTAGTCTTACTTTATAGAAAACTAACCTCCTCCTATGTCTGAGTAAATAACTTTACGTATGGCTTTCAACCAGTCTTACTTTATAGAAAACTAACCTCCTCCTATGTCTGAGTAAATAATTTTACGTATGGCTTTCAACCAGTCTTACTTTATAGAAAACTAACCTCCTCCTATATCTGAGTAAATAACTTTACGTATGGCTTTCAACCAGTCTTACTTTATAGAAAACTAACCTCCTCCTATGTCTGAGTAAATAACTTTACGTATGGCTTTCAACCAGTCTTACTTTATAGAAAACTAACCTCCTCCTATGTCTGAGTAAATAACTTTACGTATGGCTTTCAACTAGTCTTACTTTATAGAAAACTAACCCCCTCCTATGTCTGAGTAAATAACTTTATGTATGGCTTTCAACTAGTCTTACTTTATAGAAAACTAACCTCCTCCTATGTCTGAGTAAATAACTTTACGTATGGCTTTCAACCAGTCTTACTTTATAGAAAACTAACCTCCTCCTATGTCTGAGTAAATAACTTTACGTATGGCTTTCAACCAGTCTTACTTCATAGAAAACTAACCTCCTCCTATGTCTGAGTAAATAACTTTACGTATGGCTTTCAACCAGTCTTACTTTATAGAAAACTAACTTCCTCCTATATCTGAGTAAATAACTTTACGCATGGCTTTCAACTAGTCTTACTTCATAGAAAACTAACCTCCTCCTATGTCTGAGTAAATAACTTTACGTATGGCTTTCAACTAGTCTTACTTTATAGAAAACTAACTTCCTCCTATATCTGAGTAAATAACTTTACGTATGGCTTTCAACCAGTCTTACTTCATAGAAAACTAACCTCCTCCTATGTCTGAGTAAATAACTTTACGTATGGCTTTCAACCAGTCTTACTTTATAGAAAACTAACCTCCTCCTATGTCTGAGTAAATAACTTTACGTATGGCTTTCAACCAGTCTTACTTTATAGAAAACTAACCTCCTCCTATGTCTGAGTAAATAACTTTACGTATGGCTTTCAACTAGTCTTACTTTATAGAAAACTAACCTCCTCCTATGTCTGAGTAAATAACTTTACGTATGGCTTTCAACTAGTCTTACTTTATAGAAAACTAACCTCCTCCTATGTCTGAGTAAATAACTTTACGTATGGCTTTCAACTAGTCTTACTTTATAGAAAACTAACCTCCTCCTATGTCTGAGTAAATAACTTTACGTATGGCTTTCAACCAGTCTTACTTTATAGAAAACTAACCTCCTCCTATGTCTGAGTAAATAACTTTACGTATGGCTTTCAACCAGTCTTACTTTATAGAAAACTGACCTCCTCCTATGTCTGAGTAAATAACTTTACGTATGGCTTTCAACTAGTCTTACTTTATAGAAAACTAACCTCCTCCTATGTCTGAGTAAATAACTTTACGTATGGCTTTCAACCAGTCTTACTTTATAGAAAACTAACCTCCTCCTATGTCTGAGTAAATAACTTTACGTATGGCTTTCAACTAGTCTTACTTTATAGAAAACTAACCTCCTCCTATGTCTGAGTAAATAACTTTACGTATGGCTTTCAACTAGTCTTACTTTATAGAAAACTAACCTCCTCCTATGTCTGAGTAAATAACTTTACGTATGGCTTTCAACTAGTCTTACTTTATAGAAAACTAACTTCCTCCTATGTCTGAGTAAATAACTTTACGTATGGCTTTCAACCAGTCTTACTTTATAGAAAACTAACCTCCTCCTATGTCTGAGTAAATAACTTTACGTATGGTTTTCAACTAGTCTTACTTTATAGAAAACTAACTTCCTCCTATGTCTGAGTAAATAACTTTACGTATGGCTTTCAACCAGTCTTACTTTATAGAAAACTAACCTCCTCCTATGTCTGAGTAAATAACTTTACGTATGGCTTTCAACCAGTCTTACTTTATAGAAAACTAACCTCCTCCTATGTCCGAGTAAATAACTTTACGTATGGCTTTCAACTAGTCTTACTTTATAGAAAACTAACCTCCTCCTATGTCTGAGTAAATAACTTTACGTATGGCTTTCAACCAGTCTTACTTTATAGAAAACTAACCTCCTCCTATGTCTGAGTAAATAACTTTACGTATGGCTTTCAACTAGTCTTACTTTATAGAAAACTAACCTCCTCCTATGTCTGAGTAAATAACTTTACGTATGGCTTTCAACCAGTCTTACTTTATAGAAAACTAACCTCCTCCTATGTCTGAGTAAATAACTTTACGTATGGCTTTCAACTAGTCTTACTTCATAGAAAACTGACCCCCTCCTATGTCTGAGTAAATAACTTTATGTATGGCTTTCAACCAGTCTTACTTTATAAAAAACTAACCTCCTCCTATGTCTGAGTAAATAACTTTACGTATGGCTTTCAACCAGTCTTACTTTATAGAAAACTAACCTCCTCCTATGTCTGAGTAAATAACTTTACGTATGGCTTTCAACTAGTCTTACTTTATAGAAAACTAACCTCCTCCTATGTCTGAGTAAATAACTTTACGTATGGTTTTCAACTAGTCTTACTTTATAGAAAACTAACCTCCTCCTATGTCTGAGTAAATAACTTTACGTATGGCTTTCAACCAGTCTTACTTTATAGAAAACTAACCTCCTCCTATATCTGAGTAAATAACTTTACGTATGGCTTTCAACCAGTCTTACTTTATAGAAAACTAACCTCCTCCTATGTCTGAGTAAATAACTTTACGTATGGCTTTCAACCAGTCTTACTTTATAGAAAACTAACCTCCTCCTATGTCTGAGTAAATAACTTTGCGTACGGCTTTCAACCAGTCTTACTTTATAGAAAGCTAACCTCCTCCTATGTCTGAGTAAATAACTTTACGTATGGCTTTCAACTAGTCTTACTTTATAGAAAACTAACCTCCTCCTATGTCTGAGTAAATAACTTTACGTATGGCTTTCAACTAGTCTTACTTTATAGAAAACTAACCTCCTCCTATGTCTGAGTAAATAACTTTACGTATGGCTTTCAACTAGTCTTACTTTATAGAAAACTAACCTCCTCCTATGTCTGAGTAAATAACTTTACGTATGGCTTTCAACCAGTCTTACTTTATAGAAAACTAACCTCCTCCTATATCTGAGTAAATAACTTTACGTATGGCTTTCAACCAGTCTTACTTTATAGAAAACTAACCTCCTCCTATGTCTGAGTAAATAACTTTACGCATGGCTTTCAACCAGTCTTGTCTTTCCTCACTGCTGTTAGCACACAACAAATACATGTCTTGATTAGGTATTTTCCCTGCAAGAGTATATTTTTGATACATTAATTTCATGCACAGTTTGGGTTAAATCCACTTAAATATCTCTGAGAAAAAGCCTTTTATTCAAATTCCCATATAGTCCTAGGTAAAACAATGCTTGGGGCTGGCATGACCTTGGATCTTGTGATAGCTGGAGTTACATATATCTATGCAGTCAATGTCTAATACTAACTTGACAGTTTTAACACTCGTGACCCTAACCCTATTTTTTATATCAGTGTGTAACTATACATTTAAACAAAGTGTTGCAAAAATTTTCGACAGCACGACCGTCTTCGTCAGTTGCAAAACATAAACTGCTTAGAGATACAAAAAAACAACAAGACGTCATAACATCTAATCGTGTTATTATGACGTCGTAAATTTTTTTTACTAAAAATAATCCTGAACATTATGAATAAATAAAATACACAAAGCTCAAGATCAAACTTTGTGTAATCTAAGACCTGTTAGACTAATTATTTTCTTTTGTTTATACCCTCTTGTTGAGTGTTACACATTTTAATAAACAGTGATTCACGGGTCTGTCTATATATTGTGTTATTTTTTCTTGAAATTTCTATTCCTGCGTATCTGAAATCGTCGATGGAATGGTCTTTTGAATTAAAATGTATTGAAACCGGCTTGTCATATTTTTTAAATGTTCTGATATCAGAAAGATGATTTTGTATCCGATCCTTTAACATTGTTTCTGTTTCACCAACATAAACTATGTGCTTACATTTTTTACAGTGCACCGCATAAACTACATTTGATGTTCTGCAGTTTATTTTCTTATTGATCTTAATAACTCTTCCGGATCTTGTTTTCAATTCTCCCCTAAAACTTTTTTCACAGATGACACATTTTCGTCCACATTTTCCTTGTAGTCTTGATTCTGGCAATGGGTTCTTCTTTAATACTTTTGCAGTCTTTTGGTGGACCATGATATCGGCAAGATTGTTATCCCTTCTAAATGAACAAAGAGGCTGATCCTTAAATATTTTTCTTAGTTGGGGTGATTTCTTTATTATCTTTTGGTGACTACTAAGAATTTTTCCGATGTCAGGTAAAGCACGACTATAGGTTAAAATCAAGGGAACTCTATCCATTTTTTTATTCTTGTGTTTCTTTCTGTATTTTAAAGTTTCCTTTCGATCGAGCTCATCCACTTTCAACAGTTGTTTTTCTATCAGATTAGAGTTGTATCCTCGTTGTGTTAATCTCTCTTTTATCTTACTTCTCTCCTTTTCATACTCCTCCTTATCATCACAAATTCGTTTAACTCTGACTCCCAAACCATACGGTATTGATTTTTTAACTGTCTTTGGATGATCTGATCGTTTGTGGAGATACATATGTTTATCCGTTGGTTTTTCGTATAGTTTTGTTTTTAAAAACCCATTATCCAAAACAATTATGGTGTCCAAAAATTCAATTTGGTTTTTAGAAAATTTAAGTTCGATTTTTATTCTCGGGTGTATAGAATTTGCCAGATCATGGAATTTTTTCAATTTTTTTTCTCCGTGTAACCAGATGCCCCATATATCATCAACATACCGAAAATAAGTGTGAGGTTTGTCAGAAGATTGCTCAAGTAACTGTTGTTCCCATACACCTAAGTATGTACTAGCATAGTTCATACCCAAACGTGAGCCTATTGCTGTTCCTTCCACCTGTAGATAATGTTTTCCATTGAATGAAAAATTATTATTTTCAAGAACTAAACGTATCATAGAAAGGACATCTGTCGTTGGTATTGATGGATTTGGCCTGTTGTCCAATGCCTGTTTACATGCATCTAAGCCTTCTTTTTTGGGGACGCTTGGATATAAACCCTTTACATCCATGCAGAATAAAATTGAATCCCCCGGAAGTTTTTGCTCTATTGAATTCATTTTGTTTATAAAATCAGTGGTATCTTGTATGTAAGATGGCAACGTGCGGACATGTTGTTCAAGTTCTTTTTCTGCAAATTCTGCAATATTTTCGGTTGGATGGTTTATACCGCTTATTATTAATCTCAATGGAGCATTCTCTTTGTGCATCTTTGGATTGCCTTTTACAGAGCCTTGGCTAACATTTCGTGGGAGCATGTACTTTTTTATGTCATCTGTGATGTAATTTTTTTTCCTCAATTTGTTCACCGTTTTTTCAACCTTTTTCGTGATCTCTTCCGTTAAATCTTTCTCAACCTGCTTATAAGTTGAGGAATCTTGAAGTTCATTTTCAATTTTATGTACATAGTCTTCAGTGTTTATTACACATACACCAGAGCCTTTGTCACATGGTCTTATTACTATTGACTGATCAGAGAACAGAGGCGGAAATACTTGCGGTTTCAAGTCTATTTGATTGTAATATAAAAGTTTTAATAGAAAATAAATCCGACATTAACAACTGGCAAATTTTTCGACCAAAAAATAACAGCATAAAAAATACTAATTACGAAATTAGTGTTCAGTATGTCAATGGGAACCATTTCAATCTTATACAGTATAACAAAGACACAGGTCTAGAAAAAAATGAACATATGTCAAAAAAAGCCAACTCTGTCACGCATAGAACGGAGGTACAAGGAAATGAAAATAAGAGAGAGAAAAACCCTGTTTTCAATCTCTCGTCAAAGGAACTAACAGAAGCTCATCGGAATCTGCTAGGACTAGGATTAAAATTTGTTCCAACAAATCAAAATATCGACATGACAGAATTGATTGCTGATGTTAAAGAATGGGAACGTCGAATGCGCCTTAGGGAATTCTTTTCTGATCAGAATGAGAAAGAAGATGTTTTGACTGATGATCAAAAACATTACAATTTTATAAAGAAGAAAAAATCAAATTGGACTCCACCTACAGGAAGAAGCGATTGGCTTGACTTATACTTAAAATTGGTCAAAAATGATATCATTTCTGGTGTCAAGCAAAAATACATGATTAACTTAAATAGGGCTGAAGAAGAAGCTTTGCAAGATTTACTCTCTGATCAGTCAATAGTAATAAGACCATGTGACAAAGGCTCTGATGTATGTGTAATAAACACTGAAGACTATGTACATAAAATTGAAAATGAACTTCAAGATTCCTCAACTTATAAGCAGGTTGAGAAAGATTTAACGGAAGAGATCACGAAAAAGGTTGAAAAAACGGTGAACAAATTGAGGAAAAAAAATTACATCACAGATGACATAAAAAAGTACATGCTCCCACGAAATGTTAGCCAAGGCTCTGTAAAAGGCAATCCAAAGATGCACAAAGAGAATGCTCCATTGAGATTAATAATAAGCGGTATAAACCATCCAACCGAAAATATTGCAGAATTTGCAGAAAAAGAACTTGAACAACATGTCCGCACGTTGCCATCTTACATACAAGATACCACTGATTTTATAAACAAAATGAATTCAATAGAGCAAAAACTTCCGGGGGATTCAATTTTATTCTGCATGGATGTAAAGGGTTTATATCCAAGCGTCCCCAAAAAAGAAGGCTTAGATGCATGTAAACAGGCATTGGACAACAGGCCAAATCCATCAATACCAACGACAGATGTCCTTTCTATGATACGTTTAGTTCTTGAAAATAATAATTTTTCATTCAATGGAAAACATTATCTACAGGTGGAAGGAACAGCAATAGGCTCACGTTTGGGTATGAACTATGCTAGTACATACTTAGGTGTATGGGAACAACAGTTACTTGAGCAATCTTCTGACAAACCTCACACTTATTTTCGGTATGTTGATGATATATGGGGCATCTGGTTACACGGAGAAAAAAAATTGAAAAAATTCCATGATCTGGCAAATTCTATACACCCGAGAATAAAAATCGAACTTAAATTTTCTAAAAACCAAATTGAATTTTTGGACACCATAATTGTTTTGGATAATGGGTTTTTAAAAACAAAACTATACGAAAAACCAACGGATAAACATATGTATCTCCACAAACGATCAGATCATCCAAAGACAGTTAAAAAATCAATACCGTATGGTTTGGGAGTCAGAGTTAAACGAATTTGTGATGATAAGGAGGAGTATGAAAAGGAGAGAAGTAAGATAAAAGAGAGATTAACACAACGAGGATACAACTCTAATCTGATAGAAAAACAACTGTTGAAAGTGGATGAGCTCGATCGAAAGGAAACTTTAAAATACAGAAAGAAACACAAGAATAAAAAAATGGATAGAGTTCCCCTGATTTTAACCTATAGTCGTGCTTTACCTGACATCGGAAAAATTCTTAGTAGTCACCAAAAGATAATAAAGAAATCACCCCAACTAAGAAAAATATTTAAGGATCAGCCTCTTTGTTCATTTAGAAGGGATAACAATCTTGCCGATATCATGGTCCACCAAAAGACTGCAAAAGTATTAAAGAAGAACCCATTGCCAGAATCAAGACTACAAGGAAAATGTGGACGAAAATGTGTCATCTGTGAAAAAAGTTTTAGGGGAGAATTGAAAACAAGATCCGGAAGAGTTATTAAGATCAATAAGAAAATAAACTGCAGAACATCAAATGTAGTTTATGCGGTGCACTGTAAAAAATGTAAGCACATAGTTTATGTTGGTGAAACAGAAACAATGTTAAAGGATCGGATACAAAATCATCTTTCTGATATCAGAACATTTAAAAAATATGACAAGCCGGTTTCAATACATTTTAATTCAAAAGACCATTCCATCGACGATTTCAGATACGCAGGAATAGAAATTTCAAGAAAAAATAACACAATATATAGACAGACCCGTGAATCACTGTTTATTAAAATGTGTAACACTCAACAAGAGGGTATAAACAAAAGAAAATAATTAGTCTAACAGGTCTTAGATTACACAAAGTTTGATCTTGAGCTTTGTGTATTTTATTTATTCATAATGTTCAGGATTATTTTTAGTAAAAAAAATTTACGACGTCATAATAACACGATTAGATGTTATGACGTCTTGTTGTTTTTTTGTATCTCTAAGCAGTTTATGTTTTGCAACTGACGAAGACGGTCGTGCTGTCGAAAATTTTTGCAACACTTTGTTTAAATGTATAAATTATAATCTCCATGAAGAAATGTTTTGTTTTAATGTAGTGTGTAACTAGATATATATAATACTTGATCTAACATTATAGGGTCATCATGGCCGTGATCGTATGGTAGTTGGATTTACAACTACCTATGCAATCAGTGCCTATCACCACTGATGTTGTGAGTTCGAATCTCGATCAGGGCAAGGTGTACAACATTATGTGATAGAATTTGTCAGTGACTTGCATCAGGTTGGTGGTTTCCTCTGGGTTCTCCGGTCGATCCGGTTTCCTCCACCAATAAAACTGACTGCCACGATATAACTGAAATATTGTTGAAAGTGGCATTAAACACCATCAAACAAACATATAGAAGTTTTCTTTTGTAATTTAAGAAAGTAGCCTGTTTGATACAAGATGTTGTATCACCAAACTGTGGTAATAAAAGAATGGTACGATGTGGCATGGAGTGTTCTCTGAATAAATGTTTTTGCCTCTGGTAATGCAATAAACACAGGAAAATAGGTGGTTTAACCAACTGGTGCGTTCTTAGTCAGGTTCATAACTACACACAGGAAAATAGGTGGTTTAACCAACTGGTGCGTTCTTAGTCAGGTTCATAACTACACACAGGAAAATAGGTGGTTTAACCAAATGGTGCGTTCTTAGTCAGGTTCATAACTACACATAGGAAAATAGGTGGTTTAACCAACTGGTGCGTTCTTAGTCAGGTTCATAACTACACATAGGAAAATAGGTGGTTTAACCAACTGGTGCGTTCTTAGTCAGGTTCATAACTACACACAGGAAAATAGGTGGTTTAACCAAATGGTGCGTTCTTAGTCAGGTTCATAACTACACATAGGAAAATAGGTGGTTTAACCAACTGGTGCGTTCTTAGTCAGGTTCATAACTACACATAGGAAAATAGGTGGTTTAACCAACTGGTGCGTTCTTAGTCAGGTTCATAACTACGAAAGAGTAGGAAATAGCAATGCTATATATCCGTCATATATTAAAAGACACACATATTATATGAATAGGCCAAAAAAGGGTGAATAAATACATGAACCATATATCTTAGTATTATAAAACCTAATATGATCTATCATATATTAGTACATGTATATGGTAATTGGTTAAAATGCTTTCACTAAGATTACATATTAACATTGCGTTATAGTGGTAGACGAACTACATTTTGTATGTACTGAAATACATGTATATTGTTAGTACAAATTTTTACAAACGGTAAGTATGATACATGTATGTCAAGTCACTTTCAACTTTGCATGCATCAGTCATTCATCCACAACTTTACAAGATAACCACAAGTTTTAAATAGCTGTCATCTTGAAGAATAAGGGGGGGACTAAGTAAAGCTGGTTTACATTTAATATTTCAATACAGACTTAAAACAACTGAAAAACCTGAACTATATGTTAAATATGTTGAGAAATGAATGCCACTGTAAAATGTGTTTTTGATAAAAAAAAATCTCTGAAAAGCAAAATGTGTTTATCTAAGGGTACAGACTTCAGGAAATTCTGCAAAATGATACGAGACACGAAGAGGTTTCCATCAATTGCACAATATAGAGGAATGAATATACCCCTCAAAAGTTAATATTGTAACTAATAGACTGGCCACATGATTTTATTTTATGTACATGTATTATGAAAAAGAAGTTTAAACAGTAATGGTCAACGATTCCACCAATAACAACAAAAACGAATAACTTCTCACCTCAAAGCATTGAACACAACAACAAAAACATGACATAATGCCAACGGAAATCCAGGTCCTAGCTATGGACAGCCACAAAAAAAACCTCCAGATATCACACAGAAAAACAAAATATGTTAGCATTTTAAACATTTTCAAGGGGCTTTGCTTTAGAACGATACACAACATTACAGTCAAAATTATACTAGATCTGTATTTTGCTTTAAATAGTAATCACATCATATAAAAAATTAAAAGTTATTTTTTACACAAACACATACAATTAATGTATGTCTCTACATTCCCATTTTTGATGAAATATTCTAGATCAAATTGGGGAAATAACTACTTAAAAAAAGTCTGATCAAACTGTTGTTATGATATATAAATTTTCAAATGGTAATAGTCAAGTATGCAAAGTTTTGAAGAATTCCCATGAAAAATGTAGGACTTGCACATACAAACTTGAATGAATGTTGGATGGACAGACAGACAGGACATTGGTTGTTATATATAATGCAATGCTGATGTTATTCATAGTTTGATAAAAGTAAACTATAATAAAAATCCACAAAGAAGTTGACATATAAATGAACTAAAGATAAACAAATGGCTGCATCTCCTCCTAAACGTTATTTAGAAATTAGAGAAGGTTATATAATGCATGAATTACTTATCAAGCTAAAGTTAGAAAGAGACCGACAAAATCAGAGAATAGATATATGTAGTGACAAGACCGAAAACGGTCATCAGTTAGCTTTATAATAATATGTTATGTGACTAATAAAATATTATACCTGAAAACATGACTTACCCGGTTCTAAAAAATCTGAAAGTTTACAATGTAAGAGAACAAGGGTACTCTTTGTTACATAAATTATTAAAAAGAATAAATTAAACTAAAATTAGAAGTTCACATGAGCCAGTATCTCTCACCTAATAAAGAGGATGAATGTAACTATTGTCTATCGCAGCTTATGTTAAATTCTGATCTCCCAGGAGTTGAAAGTACTAGATCCTAGGACATTCATTGATATAAAATATAGTATACACATCATAGTGCTTATTATGCTATTTTATGCATATACAATTAAATTTTCATTGCTAGTTCTTGAGAATACTATTTTCCCCTTACCATTATAAATTTATCCCTTGTAGTCTTGTAAGACTTGAGAATCACTGAGAACAAACCAAACAGAACATGGTGCCTTCATTAGTGAATGCTTGAATCTGTATATCATAATGCCATTTATAATTGCATTTCTGTTACTGGTTCTCAAGAATTCTTTTCAACATCCCCCTTGAACTCTATGTTCAACTCTGACCCCATATAGCACAGACCCTTCATTTATACAAGATTTAATCACCATTTGACAGGGATAATTTGTGTTAAATAAAATTACATTTTTAGTTCTGGTTCTGTTTTTTTTTTTTTTTTTTCTCCCCATTGCAGCCTATTTGGGTTCAGATTCCATACACTCTGAGGCATTCATTTGTTAGAGCTTGAATTTACATATCACAATGATGATTCATACCACATATAATTAATTGCATGTGACCCTCATTTGTATAAACATAACTCTATATATCACAATGATGCAGCACAGGCAATATTGTAGCATTTTTATCATAGGTTCTTGAAAAGAATTTTTTTATTTCAAGATATACTTAACTTCCCCATATTTGGCCCCTTCCCAATGACAATCAATTTCATTTCACTTTCAAGGATATTTCGGTTATATCGTGGCGGTCAGTTTTATTTGTAAAGAAAACCACTGACATGTCGCAAGTCACTGACAAACTTTATCACATAATGTTGTATCGAGTACAACTCGCCATGAGTGGGATTTGATGATGATATTTTTATTTAATTTTTGGTGTTTAGTGCCACTTTCAGCAATATTTCAGCTATATCATTGCGACCAGTTTTAGTGGTGGAAGAAGCCGGAGTACCCGGAGAGAACCACCGACCATGGGCAAGTAACTGGTAAACTTTACCACTTGCGGCTGCGAGTCGAGTGCACCCTTTTTTGTAATTTACAACGCCGGTCACAAACCCATGTCGTATTGGTGTTAGGCTTGTATGAGTTGTTAGTAATCCAACTACCTAACTCATTGAGCCACCCGCGCCCTGAGTGGGATTTGAACTCACAACGTTAGTTGTGATAGACACTGATTGAATAGGTCAATCCAACTACCATACGATCACGACGGCCCTCGGTTCCATTTGATAGAGCACTTTTGAAGAGCAAAATTGTAATGTGAAAAAAGTTAACAACAGATGATGAACAAGACACCAAGTGATGACATAACTATTCAAGTACAAATGAGTACTGATAATTTTATAAAACAAATGCAAGAAATGTGAATAATACAATGATAAGAAGAGATGTTTTGTGATGAATGTTCGCTTGCTGTAATTTTATAAACTAATTACAGTATTTATTTGTAAAGGAGTAAGATTCCAAGAAAAATAAACTCTGATTGGTGACCTTTACAGTGAGTAAGTGCCAAGTGGGTGACTGTTGTTTAACGCCAACTCAGCAATTTTTCAGCTATATCATGGCGAGAAAAAAGTGATCAGTACATGAATGCATGAATCAATGAAGGAATTTTTGTGTACATGTAGGTTTCATTTTTAAAACAAAATTAAAATATATTTGTTTATATGAATCTCCATTAATATCATATCATAGGGGAAAATGTCATGATTTTATTATTGTTTTTAATTATATAATTATTGTTATTAATTAATTATGCAAAATTCATAGGAATAAATAATATGATTTTTGTACATTTTTGTATTTAAATCAAGATTTTTTTTTTACATAAGAATTTTTTCTGTAAATTGTATGATACATGCATTTTCATCTATCAATCATATTTGAAAATTTATTTCATATTACAATCATGCACAAGTTAATCGTTTACGTCTAAAGTCATGTAGTCATGGGTAAAATGTACATGAGAATCACGTCTGTTATTTTTCTGTCTCTATTGTATGATATCATCAGTTTCAGATAAGAAACCACTGATGTTAATAAAAGTTGTTAGGTGACAACAATTCTAAGTACTTATACATCACCTAATGACAACATGAAATTCAGGATTGGTTGTAAATTTCTGATCAAAAAAAGTATTTTTATTATAATTTTTTCAAATGTAAGAATAAGAATTCTACTAATGGTCATTTTATTACTTTTTCCTGCTCATAAATCTAAATTGAATATTGTAAATTTTAAGGAATCTAAGCTAACCTGGGCATATTTCAAAGAGATATTTGTCAGAGTCATCTGGGGTCCACTGGATCTCGCTAACTCTATTTCCTGGCAAAAACAATGATCCTACAGGCTTCAAGTCATCCTCTTTGGCAAAGTAAAATAAACAGTCTCCATTTAAGCAAAACCATCTTCTGTGCCATGTCCTAACCATACCACCCTGCTTCCGCAACCAACCGGATTTCACAATCCGCTGACGATGCTTTGGGTCATTCATCTTGTGTGTTTGTTCCTGCAATAAAATTGAAACAAGACTCTTACTATCAATATCTACTTAGAAAAGGCATTTGAATACATTTTTTTATTATGATATACAGCCAGAGTGAATGGGAGAATAATATTTGTTCTAAACAAGGGACATAACTCATGGACTATGCTTAATAAAATGATAAAACACATCAATGACTTCCCTTAGTCACAATGACCTAGTGAGTGAATGAGAAGTAGACTAGAAATTGGGTTAGGGTCATGGTTATAGTGTTTAATGCCACTTTCAACAATATTTCAATTATATCATGGTGGCCAGTTTTATTGGAGGAGGAAACCAGATTATTCAAAGAAAATCACCAACCTGTCACAAGTCACTGATAAACTTTATCACATAATGTTGTATTAAGGACACCTCACCATGAACAGGGTTTGAACTCACAACTTTAGTGGTGATAGGCACTGATTGCACAGGTAGTTGTAAATAAAACTACCATACAATCACGACCACAACAGCCCTGTGGCTATATTGGATGCAGGACTGTCATATGCAATAAAATTCAAAGGAAACCACCAAAGACCATCTCACCAAAGATTTGCTTATTTATATACTGTAGGACAGTGATTTCTGTGAACAGCTAATAATAACACTGCCTTGTAGTTGAGATATTTGGTCAGGTTATAATGATCTTTAAATTTTAACAACACTAAAAAGGATATCAGTGTCATGACATTCCTCCTTCAGGATAAAATGCAGGTCTCTTTGACCATTGAGCTTATTTTTAGTATTTTATGACATATCAAGTATATATGTAAAACAATAATTTTATCCACTCTGAAAAATTCCCACCTTTTCGAGACTATATTTAATTATTTTAATTGAAATTTGGTATTTGAATAAACCTATGCTATAGATATAAACCTATGCTATAGATATATACAATGTATATATATATATACTGTATGTAAACAACTTACAGGTAAAATCTACAGGTATATCATACATTCCTATTGTCTTTGTTGTTTACCTGTAATGGATAATTACATATGTTACCATCGGATGGTGACTCATTGTTTATTATGGCTTTAAATAAATCATAATTGAAATATTAGAAATTGTACAATAA
Source organism: Bathymodiolus brooksi (assembly GCA_963680875.1). Lineage (NCBI taxonomy): Eukaryota > Metazoa > Mollusca > Bivalvia > Mytilida > Modiolidae > Bathymodiolus > Bathymodiolus brooksi. Next base: position 62,805,240 of record OY804579.1, read on the forward strand.
TACCCCCAGCAACGCTATTGTAAATACGGCCTCTGATATCACATACAGACCGCTAATAGAGGCAGATGATACAGGCCGCTGTACTGAAGATATGAACTTTAACCTTTTACTGTTTTAGGCTTAAAAATGTGTTTTACTTAGTTTTGGACTTTCGTGTCTCGAACCACTGCTGGGTTTTTCAAAGTCTATTTTGATTTTCAAAACTTCCATCTAATCACTCGGCTAGGGTGACCACACTAATATATGCTATAATTAGTATATTTGACTCTTGATAGTAAGCTTTGTAAAAAAATATATATCAACAATGTGTTTAAAAAAGCAAGTATTTCAGATCTGGCATAATTTATGTTCAGAACTGACGAGTATGTGAACTTTTAAAATTTATTCTCGCAATACAAAAACAGCTAACGGAAACCGACCACAAGTAAAAACAAATCAGACAGACCACAAGTAAAAACAAATCAGACAGACCACAGGTGAAGATTTGGGACACTTGAAAGACCTTGAAATATTTAAATATAAACGATTCTTTTCACTTAAAAGACCTTGAAATATCTAAATATAAACGAGAATTGAAAGGACGTTGACCGATAAAATTTGTCGTTTTAATTTTGTTAATTGTTGTCTTATTTGGCTTTCTAAACATTAAAAGTGTAAAAATATATGCCATACCATATATTTTTTCAACAAATTAGATACATTATTATTGAAACAAAAGAATTTGCCTGTATTGGATATAACCGGTTTCTTTTTCCGCATTCGTACTCAGGTGCCGGCCTTGGTGCTACGCACCTCGGCCTTCACCTGAGAACTCATGCGTAAAAAGAAACCGGTTATATCCAATACGGTCTGCTTCTTTTGTTTCAATAGTACTGTATCCTATACATTTTTTGTACTTGTTTAACATTGTAATCTAAAGAGTGATAATCTAATTATATTTGCCAAAATAAAATCAGGGGATCATTTATCATGTGGATAATGAAATCTAAAATGAAAATTGCACCCACAATGACAACATAAAAGGCAGAACATACAAAAACTGTGAGTGGAGTTTAGGATCGATTATCCTATTCAGTTTCTATTTTAAATCTATGTAAATTTGTATAAAATACATAGTAATTATTTTAGTACCTTCAATTTCAAAATTTTAGTAGTTCTCACAATAAGCACCGGTCCTCCGCTCCAAGACCAGTAAAACTTTGTTCGGACCAGTATAATTTTGTATCCATTTCCTTTCAGCTCACCAAAGGAATTAAATATGTAACAGGGATGTAAAGTGTAGAATTTCTAACAAAAACTCCCTAAGAATCTTTCTATCATTCAGGTACCAACAAATATTTCTTCCTCAATATACATGTAACCTCAGTGCGTAATTAGATTTAATCACTTAAAACTGGTTATTTAGGGAAGAAATTACTTCCTCAATGATGTTTTCCATATTGTCCTGTTTTTTAAATAAATTTATTTCAATGTTAGATAGATTTTTATCCCAAAATACATGCTAAACCATATGAAATAAACATTCAGTAAGAAAGGGTATAAATGCATGTACAATATATAAATGAGATTGTCAAATAGTGTATGTTTGTTTTTGTTTGCTTGATAATGTTTAACGTCACTTTCAACAATATTTCAGTTATATCGTGGCGGTCAGTTTTATTGATGGAGGAAACCGGAGGTCCTTGAGAAAACCACCGACCTATCGCAAGTCACTGACAAACTTGATCACATAATGCTGTACACCTCGCCCTCGCCTGATCGAGATTCAAACTCACAACATCAGTGGTGATAGGCACTGATTGCATAGGTATTTGTAAATCCAACTACCATACGACCATGGCCACGATGGCTCCTCAAATAGTGTACATGTATGTCTGGAAATGTAACAAATTTATGAAAATATGGAAATTAAACACAGGGGCAAGAGAGATTTTAAAATATTATGGTTATCTTTTAGTGACATGGCATGTACTTCTTTAAAATTATCTAATAAACATACATATGTCATATGATATGTGTATATATTTGAAAATGAAATCTCAATATCATGAATATGTAAATGATTAATTTTAATTCATTAAAGGTTTGTTGTGGCAATGATAGTATGATAACGGTAGCCAGATTATTTATTTTTATTGTAGAAAATTTGGTGAAATTTTTTTTTATCAGAAAAAAAACTTGGGGGATAGGTAAATGATCTCTCCCTAAATGCATAACAACTCACATTTGTTTTGCACTGTGCAGTTTTATATAAAATAATAACTAGAAAATGATCACTTTATAAAAAACAGTACACATGCATAAATCACCTTTAAAATTACTAAAATCGTCTATTTTTTTTGACGATTTTATTAATTTTAAAGGTGATTTATGTAATTTTATGGTTAAACAACAGAAGTCTAGAAGAACATATTTATTCCATCGTAATAACCAAATATATGTGAATTAATCCATTTAAACACGCAATTTTATATCTGATGGAAATGATTCCTGTATTTCATAGTCTCTCTAAATCATGAAAAGTCTCTGAAAGGCACAGTTTGTTATTGAATTAGCTCGCATTGCTAATGTCACAAATTGCGATTTTTTTCCAAGTCTTTCTGGCAGATTTTAGTTCCTGCCGATTTTTTGGTTGATTGATTGGTGTTAATCAAAACAATTTATACATGATTCTACAGTTTTTAAATGATTCAGTTTTATTCAGATTTTCCCTCAAAATGAAAACGGAATTCTTTCAACATTATGAAAAGCTTTATTATACATGGTAATGTGTTTTTTACACATAAATTTTATTTATTTCCTGTTCCTTTCAATGTCTATGCATAACATGTACATTGTATTTCGGTATAAATAAAAGTCTTAAAATGCTATGATTAGCCTATCTATCTCTCACATCTCAGGTTGCATCCACTCTTAATAAAGAATATAACTAATGAGTTTTAATTTCATGCCCATTTTTCACCACTGCATGGTCAGTATTTTTTGGCTATAATTGAAAATGGACAAATGTCTGGTGTATAACGTGTTCCAAGCAGAATATGAATAAAACAGGAATAGTGTTCAACATTATGCTGTTTCTTGTTTTAATATTTTGATAAATTGAATTGAAAAGCAAAAATATATGCAGGGCTCACGTTTGAGGACAATTCGGGCGAAGAAGTCGTCTTGTGGAGGTTAACTTCACTTTCTCGTTTGTCAAAAGCGAAGTTCAAGTCGCCTTGTAATTTTGAAGAGTTCGCATATGTCGCACACATATTTTTGCCACGTTTCATTTATGAAATGGTCTATATATCATGTTTATTGAAATCTATCGTATCCATTAAGTAGTTTGAAAGTGATTATTTTGAAAAATGATCCATTTCAGTTTAAAGAAACTGTCATTTTGGTCAATAACACTGTGCAACAGGAAATGTTGACCGAAGCTACTTTTAACCAAACAAACTTTTATTTCTCATTTATGTTATATAAAATCTTAGCTCTCATATTTAATATGTTCATATATGTGACGGTTTGCCATTCAAATTTCGTTGAAATCAAATGCATGGGGAGGCTTCAGATTTTTATCGATCCACATCCAAGTCTGATTATTATTTTATACTCGACACAGGGTTAAAATTGTGATTTACAATCAAACTTGATTTAAGCAGCCACTTAAGGTTAGGGCCAGCAAAAACTGGCTGCTTAATAAAGGTGACCTGTAATTCAAGGTTCACAATTTTTTAAGTATTACAAATATTCCGGAATTAAAACTGTTTCGTCCCTGCCAAGGGTACTCATCAGGTGGCTTTACATATATATATATATATATACACATGTACATGTACATGTGTATGTATATATATATAATATATAGGCTGCCATTATCTGTGCAACATCTCAAGAACTTTTCCCACCGTCATGTAGTTTGATGGCTTCAACTCTTTTGGATAACGTTAACACATTGCGTGACATTGTTATGATTGACTGACAAAACAATGTCGTTTTTCTTTACTTAATGTCTTAAATTTTACTCACCTGTTGTGAACTTACCTGTTACACCTGTTCTGGACATCTTAATTAAATTAATCAACTTTAATTTAAACTTAATCATCGTTGATTGCCAAGTTCTAGCCTGGGGTTATTCTGTTGACATGTAAACTACGACAGGGGAGATAATTTGCCACATGATCAAATAAGATGTAACGTGACTGAAGCAAAAATCAATACTGTGTTAATCATGAATGCTATCCGCAAGCGACAAAAAAATATATTTGTGACCATTAAAATAGGTATTTTAACATTATTGGGACAAATTTTTCTGGCCATTGGCAGCGTAAAGGAAGTGACCGTAATTTAAGTTAATTTATTACATAAAAATCCACGGGGGGTGGGGACCTGGCAGTGACCGGAAAAGAGAGGTGACCATTTATTTCAAGTGATCATTATCCATCAAACTGTTTACATGCAGACAGGTGTGAACATTAATACCTCTGCAATTAAAAAATACACTTGAACTACAGCAGTTTTATTCCATTGTTGCAATCTGATCTAATATGGCAAGCATCAAGTAACATACACTTGTATACAGCTAATTTCCTCAGACCATGGACTGGAATAGTCTGGTATAAACATATTTTATTGGTATAACTGACATATATAAACAAAACAATAGCAATTCTACAATAGGATAGTTTACCAGCAAAGTTGCTGAATATAGATGATGTGGAGGCATTCAAGAACAGCTTATATTTGACAGAATAAACATACAAGAAACACTGATTTTAAACTGTACTGGTCAGCGAGTAGTTCTCGCCATTTTTTATCCAATATTTTTAAGAAGCAGGAGAGAAACCTTTGTTTCACACCATTACTATTTGGCATGACCCATAACGATTTACCTACGAAATGAATTTTCATAAAGGAGAGCGCACGCTGATCGGGGATCCATTACTACGATGTTGTGTTTTTCAACAGAAAATGGCCGTAACAGAAGCAATTCTTGCCAACTTTCAGAAATATTGTTTTTGGTGAAGATAAAACATAACAAGGAAAGAAAAATGACATTTTAGAAAATTAAAACCTTTACCGGTTTTTGTGTTAGTTTGTAGAAAACTCTGATAATTATTCATCGCTGTTTTAATGGTTGTCATGCCATCCCCATGCCACTCCCCCATTCCGTAAAATACATCCTTTTCAACAGTGGTTTACCTGATAATTTTCATTTTCTTGATGAAAAGTAATAATTCCAGTTTTTCTAGAATTAATTTAAATACTTTGTCCATGTTTTATTCCCAATGTGATAATAAAGGATCCATGTATAAATTATCGGTCAAGGTACATGTAATTGATGACGTAAACAGTGCATACGCAGGCAGCCATTTGCATTTACATGGAATCTATTTTTATTCTGCAAGCGTGAATATTTTGGATTGTAGGGATGAGTAATAAGGCAAAGTGTGACAAGATTTGTAGAGATAAATTGGAAATATGGTGTCACTAGATTCTCCGATGCTCATACCATGTATTTTTCTATTTTAAGAGTACCGACACACGGTTTTTACTCGATTTTAACGATATTTCACAATGAAATTCGATAAAAATTTATGCGAAAGATTGGTACGGCGTCCTTTAATGATGGTGAAAAAAATCGGATGAAAATTCACTCGCTCTAAATGAGAAAGTTGGCGAGAACTAATCCCTTTTGGGATTCAAAGCCAGAGTTGTTTTCTGATATTGCCTGCCTCCGAATCCCTTATCAACCATGCATAGTTCTATTCGGGAAAATTGTTTCAGGTACTCCCGCCTCGAACCGGCGTGAATTACGCCTGCACCTCAATGTCGTGCCAACCGGTGCAGGAGTATTCAAAAGTAGACATATTTTGCTGCATAAATATGTAAATAGAAAACATGATCACCTACCTATGACGCCAGATACAGCTCATCATTCCCAGCCGCCGCTTCAGATCCATTGAATGTCGCCATTTCTACTTGTTTTGAAAGTATGTCATGTGATTGCTTTTTCCACGAAATACGTCGTATAGTCTATTCCATACATCTGATTTATCGGTATTGAAGCATTCTTTTCTTTTTTGCCAGAATTTTTGCACATATGTGGGTCACATCCAAGATGAAGGCTTATACACAGATACAGAAGTGTAGCTGGAGTCACTGAATTGTCAAATACATTTTGTACTAGTAAATTTCCGATATGTAAATATGGTCTGCAGGCTTTCATCTGTAGTTCGTATTTTCAACTTATTTATACATGAAAGGGTCGGAAATCTTTCTGCTTGTAATTTTTGTTCATAAAAAGAGAGATACGGGGTAAAGGTCAATGAGACAACCCTAGAACAAGCTAAATAAATGGAGGTCACCACACAGTCTCCAACTATGAGCACACTGGAGCTCCTAGCCCCCCCCCCCCCCCCCCCCCCAAAAAAACAACCCAAACAAATCATATAAAATATAAAACATTCTCCAACATTACCAAAATACTGATTATATCTACTTAAGGTGGAAAATATTCTTTGCAAATGCAAAGGTATTGAAATTAATCATATACACTACAAGAATTAACAGAAGAAGTTCCTCATGTAAAAAGAAAAGAATGCTTCAATACCGATAAATCAGATATATGGAATAGACTATACCACGTAATTCGTGGAAAAAGCGATCACATGACATACGGTACTTTCAAAACAAGTAAAAATGGCGGTGGCTGGGAATGATGAGCTGTATCTGGCGTCATACAGCACGCACAGCGCGATTTAGCAAGAAATCACTTGGGTCCGACGTCGGTGAAATCAAGAAAATGTCGGAGAAATTAAAAAAAAAGTCGGTGTTGACACAGCGAAATGTCCGAGAAAAATCGAACACGGTGATTTACTATAAACACCGACAAAACACCGACATTGACGATTAAACACCGCGAAATAAAGAAATGGGATATTAACCTTTATTTGTACATTTGTATGTTCTTGAGACTGTCATTTTTGATAATATGAATGATTCATAGCAAATACTTATTTTCTTTTTCAGGTGTGCAAGCTATGTGATCATTTTTCGTTCTTTAATTCTGATATTTGCTTTTGTTTTAATCTATTATGTTAAGAAAACAATGCCGGTACAAACGTTTAGTATTATGTGATCATTACCATTTATAAGCTTGTGTTGTATTATTTTGTTAATTAAAATAAACTTGATCTTTTGAATGCAAGCTTGGTATCCCGAGTTAATTTGCTTTCGGGTGTTCAATTAATGTCGACTTGGCACGTGACTTAAGTTCACCTGTTACAAAAGTTTCTAGATCCCCAAAAGCACGCTTTGATCGATAGCATGTGGAAACCTTTCTAGATTTACGTTCACGTGAAAAATATGTGTACAAATCAGAAATGGAACTTTTATTAAAAGTAAAATAACACGTGGCTTGCAAGGGGATTAACGACATACAAATACGAAAAAGCACGTTTGCTTTAGATAAAAAATTACATCGATTTTTTTTTTCAATCATTCTCGGTGTGTTTTTAAATCAATCCCGCAGCCTCAGGTAACTGTGTATTTGACCTTTTAGTGACCTAGTTCAATGTGTGCACTACATAAAAATAGACACATCCGTACATTGATAAAACACAGGTGATTAAAAAAAAATAACATCGATATATAAACCAATCGAAATGTTGGGATTAGACAAGGATTTATATAGTAGGACTACTATACATGTATATATCCCTGGATTAGATAATATACGCAAAACAAGATGCGTGCTCAGCCTCATAAATCCTATAAATAAAATGTATGCCATGCTGGCATCCCTGAAAAAAAACCGGTATCAAATTGAAATATAAAGTACGAAATAGTAAAAAATCAAAACTATGCAACAAAAAACAAAAGAACACATAAAGTACAGTTACATGTACGTGTATACACGTATGATTTTCGCCGCGGTGTTGTCATCGGCAATTAAAATATTTCACCGACATTTAGGTCCTAATTTGTTAATTTTCGCGGTGAAAGTTTCACCGTGATTTCACCGACATTTTACGGTGATTTTATGACATATCACCGACATTTCACCGCGAAAAAACACCGACCAAGGTGATTTCTTGCTAAAACGCGCTGTGCGTGCTGTAGGTAGGTGATCATGATTCTATTTACATATTTATGCAGCAAAATATGTCTACTTTTGAATACTCCAGCGCCGGTTGGCACGACATTGTCATTGAGGTGCAGGCATAATTCACGCCAGTTCGAGGCGGTGGTACCTGAAAAAAATTTCTAGTTCTAGAGTTCAGTAAAATGGCGTCAGCTTAAAGTAGATTTTGTATTATTTTGTCGGATATACGCTGTAAAAGGTAAGGAAATATCAATATTTTTGCAGATTTGAACTAGAAAATATGTCTATTTATGAAATCTTACCTGCACTTGTGCTGACACAATCCGTCCATGCCAAAATATCCATCGGAATGCACCGGGTGGTCAAATTTAAAATTTCCAGAATACCCTTGATAGGGCTTGAAACGAGATTAGGATGAAGAACAGACAGAAAATTTCTTCGGAATTCTAATCTCAACGAGATTAGCTCCGAAACTGATACCTGGACGATATTGGATGACTGAACATTAAATATTGCACGATGGGTCTTAGATCCTTTGCAATTCAACGACATAGATGGCTACGAAATAACTTGTAAATAATATAACGTGCCGTGGCCGTGGGCAGACTGAGACTGGTTAATAATAATATTATAACCAATAGGGCAATACCGTAATACGGCAATACTCCCAATGGCAATATTGCAATAGCCATAGACAGGGTTATATTTTCAGACAGACATAATTTCCTAACACTGCAATAGCAGCTGCAACTTATATATTCTATAATTAATTAGATGTAGTGCAAAAAATATATTACGCTTCTACAGATTGTGTCATTTTCCACTTCCTACTTTGAAAAGAAACAGGAAAGTAACTTCCTTTGTGCACACAAAGTTGTGACGTAAATTTAAACAAGGAACCTAAAATATGTACAACAGAACCGATCTCTTCTTGAGTAAACAAAATTTATAAATCCATGACGATGAATACCAATAACCTTGTGTCAGTGTAATTCTAATATTTCCACAGCAGCTATATATATTAGTCATTGTACGTAGTCCCAGTCAAGCTAGCATCGTATATGGAAAAGAAATGAAAAGCTTGAATAAAACAGTTAGTTGAATAAGAAACATTTTATAATTAGCTATGAAAACATTTAAATTTCAAATACAATTGTACATAGTTTTAAATTTTTTGTTTTGTTTTATTCACACTTTTGATTTCACTTTATTTCACTTTATGAAATTTATGTAAATATTTTTGTAAATACCCACGCATGCAACAGTACGTAATCTTCAACGTCTTGAAGGAGTATTGTATACCTAAAGAAGAAGAAGAAAACAACTTTTTCTAAATTTTGGGAAGGATGAAAAAATAATGAATATATTTCTTGCTCCTAGTTTATTCGTTGTCACAGAAACATATAAAGCAAAAACATCGTAAAATATTGCGGCCATTTATTAAAGTTATAGTGAAAAAATAACCCAACTTCGATAGCTTATTACGTCAAAATCACACATTATATTAAGCTATTTCTTTCTTATATCCTATTCCTTATCTGTCCAACTATGTTATTTATTGTATCTTTCAAAATAAAATAAAATTGTTCCTATGTTTTTCACAAAATGCATATCTTAGCAGAAATAAAAATATATTATAGCCCATGCACAAATTAAAATGTAAAAGAATAAAATAAAACAAATCTAATAAAGATTAGACAATTGGTAGCAAAGCTGTTTAAAAAGTCAAATGGTGGCTGGATATTTGAACCCATCAAGGATTTATATAGTAGGATATACATCCTTGATCCCATGTTAATTGGTTTTTTAAGGAATTGGTAGGCTCTTTAATTATATTTCTTTAGTTTGATAATTATTGTACAATTCAAGGAATTGCTTGATCTTAATATTATATCGTCTCTGAATTCACAACATGGTAATTAACAGGACAAACTGTTTAATGGTTTAATCCGTACTTTCTGTAGAAATCGGAACTAGAACTACATATTTTATTTTGTCGGTGTGACATTATTTATTTTAAAATATAAAACAATATAGATTTATGAGTTTTCGGAATTAAATTATCTGCTAAAAAATACATATGTTACTTGTCCGTTAAAACAAAGATATGAATAAAATATATTCTCGTTATTGCGATAATTACATTTTTGCAATTTTTGATGACGTACAACACAAAAATAGTCAACCTGAGTCGGTCGATAAATTATTTTGATTCATCACCTGTTTTTATGAAACAAAACTGACATGATATTTTAAAGGAAAGGGTGAGATGTTAATTTTGAACACAACTGCTTTGTATAATAACACTAATCACAAGTCATAATTTTTGTTTAGAGCTTTTAATTTTAAGTAAGAGTAGCAGTATTTTCATTTGACATCTGATTTGCATGACTGAGTGATATATCCCACTCAAATGACATCTCTGGATAAAGAAAAACCCATTCTTAATTCTTCCTTTGTAAGCAAATCATTGTAGCAAAAGCGACTGTCTTGATAAAATTGTCTGAATAAGCATTGCTTCATTTGTATCATGTAGACAGGAGAATTATGTCTGGTTTATAGTGGGGTTTTGTGCTTTTCATTTTCCCAGTAACACTAACAGTAACTAACACATGACATGTCTTTCCTTTTTTATTTCCCTGGTGTGATTTGTGAGTGATAACAATGTACAATTTGTTTTCTATCCCGTTTGTTTTGTAAAGGGGTAATGTTTTTATTATATTACTGAGTAGTCTGAAATTCCTCTGCCGTCCGATGGCTTTTTGTTCGACTTGCTGGAGCTGTGGGACGTCAGAGCGCTCTCCATATAAGGAAAACAGTGGATTTGCCGCTCCAACTCTGGGTTGGCACATTTCCACGTTTCGTGGCTATCGGATTTTATTTTCTATCCGAAACCCTTATATAAATCGCTTCACCAATCATTTTTCTATTCATTCATAGCCATCTTACCCTCAGAAAGTGGTGTTACACTCGAGTACAGCACGATTTTCACATAGACCCTATCATTTCGCCATGTCAGTTTATTTTTCAACCATTTGTCACGTGACTTCGAGAAAACTACGATTACCGCAATGTATCATGGGAGATGATTTGCATATATGATCTTACCTTGTCCAAAATGAGAGGGGGGAACGTAACACATGCTCTTTCCGAAGCCTGTGGGTAACACTACCATTGAATCTTTTCTTTCCAACACATTTTGTATTATTTCCTTCTGCTCAGATTTGAGCTGTAGATGGAACTGTTTGTCCTGCAGAATACACTTTATATCATGTATGTTGTTGTTTACGTATGCAAATAATTTGGCACGCTGCATTAAGTAGCTCCCATCATGCAATGTGTTGCTGTCATCATTCAGTTAGTATTGCGAGATCACGTTTAATGGCTGAAAAATAAACTGACATGGCGAAATGATAGGTTCTATGTGAAAATCGTGCTGTACTCGAGTGTAACACCACTTTCTGAGGGTAAGATGGTTATGAATGAATAGAAAAATGATTGGTGAAGCGATTTATATAAGGGTTTCGGATAGAAAATAATATCTGATAGCCACGAAACATGGAAATGTGCCAACCCAGAGTTGAAGCGACAAATCCGCTGTTTTCCTTATGGAGAGTGCTCTGACGTCGTACGGCTCCAGCAAATCGAACAAAAAGCCGTCAGATGGCAGAGGAATCTCGGACTAATTACAGAGCTGTCCTGTGTATTAGTGCACATGTGAAGCAGGAACTGCTTACCCTTCCAGTGCACCTGAGTTCATTCCAATTTTTAGTGGGGGTTCATGCTGCTCGATCTTTGGTTTTCTGTGTAATGTTTTGTAGATCGTTATTTGTCCTTTTTCTTTTGGCCATTGTATTGTCTGTCCTTCAATGTATTGTTTCTGATTACCCCTTTGGTATCTTCAAACTTTAGATCTTCTTAAAGAGTTTTATGGACCTGTATCAATATGCACAGGATTAATTTTTGAACATAAAAGAGCATTTCAAACTATATTGTTTATGCTGTTGATTATGTATTACATTTCATAATATATTTTTACCGGAACACTGTAAGCAAGATGGACTGACATGATGATGATAGACATGATATTAGGAATTTGTATAGCCATTCGCTAAAATGTCATCAATATTGTTCAAATGGTGTTCTCTGTCTTAATTACTCATCAAAATTTGAGTTCAACCATCAGAAAAGAAATAAGAATTGTAAACTTTTCAACAATAACAGAAAATAGTTTAAGCAAACATGTTACAGGCTGAGCTCTACATACATGTATTTAAGTTTATTGTTTATGCATGTTGCCGTAAAACATAGTGTACCAACTCTGAGGCCTCGTCAACACACCAGCATACCTGTTAACCTCTGGGAACTGCTAGGGGGGAGATCTCCCCCCTACCAACTCTTCTAAGGGGGAGATTTTGTGCGTCGCCTTTAAACGCACAAAATTGTACCTTGTAGTTGCATACATGTGATAGAGTTGCTATGCTACAACTGGAGATTTGTAAATTTTTGGCTGGAGATTTGGTCTCATAACAGGAGATTTTTTATCGACGTATTTGGTGCATGTTTTTATTGGTAATTGATGTTTTCTTTTTGTTTGTTTCAGTATTGAACCAACTGCATCCCATTTCAATATATATTGTTTACATTTCTGTCTTATTAGTAGTGTTTCATATGATGAATGAAGGATAAAAATTGTATTTATATTTTATTCATAATCATTCATAATCATAAGGTTATAACAAAGCAATAAAAATGAAGACAGAATGCTCTGAACAATAAAGTCATAGAGCACTAAAATTAAAAAGTCATTTTGCTGCTGGTGCGTTGGGTGATAGCATACGTGTTGGCATTTTTGTGGTTTATCAATTCCATCCTGGAACTTAGTCCTTAAATAATACTTTGTGATCGGCTTTGGTCCCAAACATGCCATAACAACTCAATCCGAGATGAATTCATTGCACGTTTGATCGAAATAAGAAGTTTTCCTCGACATCAAAGGTTGTCCGACTCCTGTTAGGCTGTTTGCACAACGGTTTATAACTATTTTTAATTGCCGCTATCACACTTCTAATCATCTAAGCGTGTGCCACAAACCCACTTCCTTATCCCCAATTAACTGTCAATCAGTGGATAATTGTTGTATAATCATCAACACCTTAATTAATCTCCATGACCCAATTTACCTGTAAAGGTGTCAAACAGATCAATAACCGGATATCATTTACATTCGTATCTCTCGGCGTTTTTCATCAGCGCGGGAGTTCCAAATGGGGAATTTCTAGAAATATTGATCGCAAAATGTAGGTCAAGATTTTATTGTACTTGATTTTTTTGTTGGGGGGATATCGTGCGGGAGGAAAAGGTGTGTGCGGGAGATTAATGTCTCCCACGCATGAGACCCAGTCCATGCGGGAGATAAGGCTCTTACGCGGGAGACTCTCACGAAAAGGGGGAGGGTTAACAGGTATGCACCAGACTTGACGGTAATTGTCTTTATTTATGGCATATACTTGTGAACAAAAGAGGTCTATAACATGATGTTCATTTCGTTTAACACTTGGTATACTTAACTTGGTAGATTTTTCCAATCCAATAATACCAATTTCAGTTATTTTAAAGGAAAATCTATATTCATGTGCATTTTTTCACTAAGAAACAGACATTAAATATTTTATTCATATTTTTTTTTCAGATTCAAAGAGAAAAAAAACATCATCTTATTAGCAGATTTTTTCCCCTCAATAACCATGGATGCAAACTAAAAAAGAAACTATGAACAATTCAGTACAACCCAAGTTCTACACTGTAGAAGTTGGGGACTCAACATTTACTATCATTGACAGATATCACAGCCTAAAACCTATTGGGTCAGGAGCACAAGGCATTGTCTGGTAAGACTTATTATCTTGTCTCATTACCAGTATGTTAAATAGAATTCCTATAAAGAAGTATATCAATAAAATATTTTAATTTTTATCTGTTTTTACTGTTTTAGATAAGTACAAAATCATATGTGATAAAACATCTTTGATATAAAATTTGCGGAAATATTCTATAATCATTGTTGAAAATATCTAAGAAGCCTTTACACTCTGAATGAGAACCCATGTCAAATTTATACTGTAATACTAAGACAAAAGAACATGTTAAATGTAGTACATGTATGTGGATTATTATCTTCAAATTATTTTAAGTGGTGTAAGATTGTGAATTCCTGCACACAATATTTTGGAAAGGAAACTATAAAATTATATATGTTTCAATAACCAACCAATACATGTATTACCGGGGCTGTTGTGATCGTATGGCAGGTGGATTTACAAGTACCTGTGCAATCGGTGCCTATCACCACTAAAGTTGTGAATTCGAACCCCATTCATGTTGAGGTGCTCTCGATACAATATTATATGATAAAAGTTTGTCAGTGACTTGCGACAGGTCAGTGGTTTTCTCCGGTTTCCTCCACCAATAAAACTAACCATCATAATATAAATGAAATATTGTTGAAAGTGACATTGAACACCATTATCTTTGACCTTATCTAAGCTACATATATTACCATGATGCACAAGCCCTTCATCATTGATCTTTTTAAGATTAAGTTTGTATGTCCAGGCAAATAAAAAAGTTAAAATTTGATCATGATCATGACCTACAAATAATCTTATTACACCAAAATGTAGGTCATAGCAATATTCATTCCCAAACATAGTGTTGTGATGTATCATTTCAAGAAGAATTGTGTTGACTGGCCTGGCCATTGTAAATAAATAAAATCATTATGACCTTGTACTACATGTAGTTTCAACATTATGTGTAGTTGTACTGTTGGACATTTGTAGGAATGTTGTCATTCTAACCACCACGATATAACTGAAATATTGTTGAAAGTGGCATTAAGCACTAAAAACTTGTTTTCATTCTATCATCTCTCTTAACTTGTTTACCTGAATTTACAATTTTCACACATGTAAATGATATTGTTTTTCAGCGCTGCATATGACTCTGTCACACAAACAAATGTTGCCATTAAGAAGCTCAGTCGACCTTTCCAAAATGTTACTCATGCAAAGAGGGCTTATAGAGAATTTGTTTTAATGGATTTGGTAAATCATAAAAATGTAAGTACATTTTTAGCTCATTGGAGGAATTTTTCGTAAAATAGGATTTGTGAAAAAAAAAGTCTTGTGTATTTTCATTCCATATTTGTTTAAAACCAGGTAATCTGTAAAAACCACTTTTTGATGCTCTGACTAAAAATTTTTACTGGGATAATTTGTTATCACTGAAGTAATTCTATTTTTTAAATTAAAAAAAATATATATAGAAAAGGAAAGTCAAGCAATAATTACCATATTTGAAATAAAATTGTAAAATGTTTATATGATGTAACTGTTATTCAAGTGTTATATTTTTCATAAGTCATTTAGATAGTATTGTTACCAGAAGACAACAACTTGGGTACGTTGAACTCATCATTGTTATCTAGGATTGTTTGTTTGTAAGGTATTAGTCATAACCATATGTGCACCGAAAATAACAGAATTTTTGTAGTACAAATGTATTTATATCTGATCTACAAACATTATGTAACAAATGAAAACTTTTTTATTTTTTTTATTTATGCACATAATTAATCACATAATACTATCAGGTGCAGATTTAGTATCAGGTTGATAAACTATTTTGTTGTCTTTTTCAGATTATTGGTTTATTAAATGTGTTTACACCTCAAAGGTCATTAGAAGAATTTCAAGATGTGTAAGTCTTGCATTTATTTAGATTACAATTTTTACAGAAAAAGAATAAAAGGATAAGACGTTTCATTTTGATACTTCAAGATAAATTTGACCTTATAACCAATCTAATTAAAATCAAATCTCCCACTTGACCCCCTTTACTGATATATCATGGTGTAGGAGATCTGAAGAAACCCCATTTACATGGGAGTGACTCTTATGTACCTGCCAATGAAAATTTTGATTTCGAGAATATGAAAATGTTACTAAACTGCTTTGCATGCTACGAGCAATCTGATTGGCCGAAAAATATATTTATCATATCATTAATTACTCATGACATAAGGTCACTCATTTATGACCTGTAATTGGGTTTCCCCATATCCCCCACTCTGTGACATCTGTAAAGGGGAGCAAGTGAGAGATATGCTTTTAAGAGATTATGATTTGATAATAACACTAATATAATTAATGTACATGTAAGAAAATGGGCACAAATTTACAGTATTGAAATATCCTTCTACTCAAAAAGTATTTATCATAGAATACGTCAAAATTTCACATTATATATATATATATATATACTGTTTAGGACTTTTCTTCACTCCCAATGTGAAAAAGGCTCTTTTTTTCCCCCCCAATTTCAGGGGGAGAAATTCCCAATAGCGTGGTGATAAAATTATTTGTAAAAAATATTTAATGAAATCTTTTTCAAATGAAAATAAAAGGCGAACATTTTCACGTTTATGACCTGGTTACTGTTTGTTTTGATTATGCAAGCGAAATACTACGCACAAGATACCGAAAACCAGTGCAGTATATTGGGTTGCTTGATTTGTTGAAAGTGGCGTGTACCGGACTCCGATAAAACTTCAGAAAAACGAAAGTGGAAATTGTAGTATTTGGAATAAATTTTATATTAAAGATGTTTATTTAAATAAATATAATATAAAAATAGTAAATATGTCCTGTGATTTACAGTACGTTGCTTGATTTTTTGTCAATTCATTGGGAATTAAAAACGGAAAACAGTTGATGAAGAGGAATTCGCGAATTATTGCCAATTGAGTTTTAAACCGAGTTAAAAATAAAAATGTCACGATGTTGCATAATTCTAAATAATATGTTAAAAAATTTACCAGTAATGATGGAAGCAAGTACAGGTAACTTGAATCCTTTGGATTAATAAAAAAAGTTTTTACTGTCCGAGAGCAATGAGGTTGATGACGTTAATAAAGCTAGTGAAACTGTTTGTACTTTGAACTTGAAGTGAGTCCGACCCACTACCGGTGGTGTCTTCTATCAAATCCCACTTTTTAGAAATACCTATTCCAGGTATTCCCACTTACAAATGACAATAGATGTTGTTACAGTTAATTTGTTGTATTTGCAATTAGTATCTTATTAATAATTATTACCTGTAATTTACCTGTATTTTATGTCAAATATTGCAGAAAAAGGCAAAATATTATTTGAGTGAAGTAAGTGTTATTAATCAAATAAATTATATTTGGAACGAAACATTTTTTTATATGGATTGAAATAAAGTATGACATATATAGTCAAATATCTTTTTAAAAAATATTATGTGCTAATTTTCCCAATTATAAGGGACCCAGGCCCCAGATACAAATGAGTAGGAAAATCACTGGCTTTATGCAAATAACATTACGTGTCCATAAGAAGTACATGTAACATTATGTCTAAATATATACCAGCATTGAACCGAATGAAAATAAAGTAATAATTTTTTGATTAGAAAACGGAAAATTTGAGTTTTCTCGAAAACAATACATTTTTTTAAAACACAGTAAACGAGAGTTTTGTGCAGAATTTTACTACCATTTTTAAAATATGCATTTCATCTAACAATAACCTTTCATTATTGCTGCACTCATCTGAAATTTGACATTTTCCCCGATTTTTACCGCCAAATTAGAGGTGGGAGTAAACTAACTAGAGGTAGCAGCCAGGTAAATATTACCTTGATAGAGACAGAGACACGTGTACAGGCATATTTTGACACTCCATTTTTAAACTTTAAAATCTTTCTAAAAGTTCACATAAAATTTCTTCATAAACCTATTTTTTGACATCTTAACATATATATAAACATCGCAAGAATGGGTAAAACAAAGGACTTGTCAAAAGATTGTAAAAACATGTAAAAACATGTGTTAAATCTATTCAAGTTTTTTCAGCTTGAGAAGGCCAGGGGAAGACCATTTTATTCCCCAGATAATTTGATTAAAAGAACATGCAAGGCTGCTGGCATATCTTACAGTTCTGTGTATAGAGTTGTAAACGGTAAAAGTCCTCCTGAATCCAACAGACCGAAAGAAAGAAAGAAAACTCTTGATGATTTTGACCGTTGCGTTATTAAACGGACCGTTCATAGCATGTACAACAGGAAAATTGCCCCAACAGTCTCAAAAATTAAGAAAGAAATTGAAGATACAATTAAAATCTCGAAATCAACGCTTACTTTAACTTTATTAGATCTTGGTTATAAGTACAAAAAATCCGGCGATAATAGGAGGCTTTTATATGATCAGAGGTCAGTAATAAATGATCGGTGTAATTACCTCCGAAAAATCAGGAAGTTTCGAGAGGATGGGTATGAAATTGTATATTTGGATGAGACCTGGGTTAATCAGAATCATGCCACTGACTACATGTGGTTACCAGTTGATGGTTCTGATGCCCCAAAGATATCTTCAGGAAAAGGTAAAAGGTTGATAGTTTTGCACGCTGGTAATCGTGAGGAGGGTTTGATTGATAGGTGTGATTTGGTTTTTCTTGCCAAAGCTAAAGATAGGGATTATCACCAAGAAATGAATGGGCCCATCTTTCTAAACTGGTTCGAAAATCAGCTTATGCCAGCATTAAAAAGCCCAAGTGTTATCGTTTTAGATAATGCGAGTTATCACAACATCAAGACTGAAGAAACTGTTGTGCCAAACTTTAATCAGAGAAAAGCTGTCTTACAAGATTATCTTTCAAAACACAACATTCCTTTTCAGCCCCTTGAAACTAAAAAACAACTTTATGAAAAAATCAAATTTAAGAAACTCCTTTCCGTTTTTAAAACTGATAAAATTGCCAACCTACACGGTCACGAAGTTCTAAGAACCCCTGTTCGCCATTGCGAATTGAACCCCATAGAACTTATTTGGGCACAGGTTAAAGGGTTTGTTGCAGAAAACAATACAACTTTTCGTTTGAAGGATGTGAAAGAACTTGTTTATGGGGGGTTTGGCAGAATTACAAAGGAAGTTTGAGCGAAGGCAGAAGATCATGTATTAAAAATAGAAAAGGAGTATGGGAAAGAGAATTGCATTGATAGGAGTGAGATTCCCCCAATAATAATTGATTTTGATGACGACGAGTCCAGCGACGAGGAAAGCTGAATCCAGTCCAACATGATTACATATTGAACGGGTATACCGGTTGTAAATGACAGATTGTACATAACGTTTTTACCTATAAAATTTTATTCATATCCAATAATTGTGTACTCTATGTCTAACTTCAGTGAATTTATTAGCAGAAAAGACCGTTCTTTTTCGAATTATTTCCGAAAGATTGAAATAGCTTGGTCAAATTAAAAATCAGTAATTATGGAAATTTATGATTTCACGTTTTTTTCAAAATTTTCTAGGTAAATCTCAGGTAAGCATGTGTATAAATGTCACGTAGTCAAATGCATTAACCATGAAGGGAACAATAGCCTTCTTCGACGAGAGACAATAGACCAGCTGCGGGACCACCGTCGTTCCTATTGTTATATGGGATTACGTCCACGGTGAGTTGGCTGTCACATTTAACGAGCAAACTTGGCCTATTTTAAAGAACTTAGCCTGAAATAAAGACCAAAATAATGCCAAAAATTGGTAATTTTTCAGATGAGCAGGGCCTTCAGAATAATTTCAACGTAAATATTTATACAATTCCAAAATGGTAGTAAAATTCCTGACAAAACTCTCGTTGGATGTGTTAAAAAAAAATCTACGCTTTACGAAATATTTAGATTTTTCCGTTTTCTAATCAAAAAATTATTACTTTAGTTCTTGAAGTAGGCAGAATTTCCTCGATTTTCAACACTTCAGTGTATAAGATACGGTAAAAGTAGTGATGTTTAATGGACAATTTAACTGCTTATCTCATAGAAAAAATAACTGTTTTAACTGTCTTGACTTTTCAATGTAATTAAGGATGCATATTCTCTCCTTGAAGTAAGACACCACCCAATTGGTCAGCTTTAATATTATTTAAAAGGGTCACTTGAATGTGAACCCTTAATTCTAGCACACAGCGACAAAGAGAAAAGGGGGGAGCAAGTGAGAAAATCTAATTTTAATTAGATTTGTATAAAACCATGTACATGTAATTACAATTGTTATATTGTCATATCACTGAACAAAACATTAATGAAAAGGCTCATTTACAGAGAGGACACTTGATGATGTAATGATAACAGGACCTTAGGTTATAAATGTAATATCAAAGCTAATTTAATAGTAAGATAATTAAGTAAGATGATAAAATTTTAAATTAGGCATCTGCAATGTTCTTCAAAAAAAATATTTGTTAGAAATGTGACATTCAACACATATTTTCTGTATTTCTTTAGTTTGAACTGTATTTGTGTTGAAATTTTTGTAAGCAATAAATCAAAATGTCTTTCTTTACAGATATCTTGTGATGGAATTAATGGATGCCAATTTGTGCCAAGTTATCAACATGGATTTAGACCATGACCGAATGTCTTACCTTTTGTACCAAATTTTATGTGGCATTAAACATCTTCACTCAGCTGGTATCATACACAGGGTTTGTAATGTCATCCTTTTATCATACACAGGGTTTAACATCTACACTCAGCTGATGTCATACATGTTTTAGTGTTCCAATACACAACATTTTGTTTTAAAGGGAGATAATTTAGCAACACAATGACATTTCTTTAATGTCTTGTTTTTGGTGAATGTGTGTTAAAAATAGAAACATGGTAAATATCTGATCTTTAGCAACCTAATAATTTATTATGATAATAAAGTTCTATATCTGAATGCTTTAGAAGTGCCATAAAGTGAAATTTATATCAAATTATTGAAAGTGGGAATTTGAAAAGGGGAAGGTAATTATCTCAACAAAACAAGAGAAAATTGTGATTGCATAAGATTTTTGTTATTTCTGAAGTAAAACATTTGAGTATCCCCATTTTTAAGCCAGCTACATAGCAGAGTGGACATAAAGTTGATTTTATTATGTTACTGTATGCAATGCAGGAATTTACCCTTATTACTATTTAATGATTATTTTCACATCTGTTTCAATATACAAATGTATATATAATTCATTTTACTTACCTGTATATTTAAAGATTGATTTAATTGGTTTCTATATTTAATATATTTTATTTGACCAATTTCAGGATCTAAAACCAAGTAATATTGTAGTTAAGTCAGATTGTACACTGAAAATATTAGACTTTGGATTGGCAAGGACACAAGGGACTGGTTTTATGATGACCCCTTATGTAGTTACTAGATATTATAGAGCTCCTGAAGTTATTCTTGGCATGGGATATAAAGAAAATGGTATGTCTCTGATAAAACTATTATTTTCAATCGTTGAGAAGATCTACTTTAATAACATTTAAATAAATTACTCCAGAAAAATAATTCAATGTTTACAAATAAAACCAAGCCACAGTACATATTTACATTGGATACTGATTTACATTAGCTTTTAGCTTGTTATTGAATCCACATTCTGTAATGATTGTATATGATGTATCATTTATGTTCTTCTAGAATAAATTTTGTTTAAATTAAGCCCCAATAAGGCTATCATGGTTATGTATTTACAAATTAGTAAGAAAAGATAGGGATATAAATGCACATGAATGACTATCCAGTTTTGCACTTAGACACAAAATAAAGTAAATGAATGGCACTTTTATTAATGTTCTACATTTCAGTCACATGTAGGTCTTCAACAATGAGCATATACTATGTAATATTGTGAAAAACATTTGTAAACATCAGTAGTGATGAAGAATCGTTATGACCATACAATATGTTTGTTACAGAGATGTAAGTTTTCCTCTGATCAGCTGATTTCCTCTTTTTTTAACAAGATATTTGAAAATAAAATGTTTCAAACTTGGTCCAAACAGCTAGAAAATAAGGGTATTTGGGCACTTTATAGGGGGTTTCCACTTTTTTCATCAGAGAATACGTTCTTCTCTATTGTTACCTTATCTACCTCCAAATTATCCTAGATTAAAAAATACTGATTCTTTATAGTCCTTACAGTTCATCATCATCATTGAAACATAAAACAAATTTTATTTTCTGTCATAGAAACATATTTTCTCAACTTCTGTTCTATTAGGCAGTACTGTAGTTTATATTTTTCAGTGGATATCTGGAGTGTTGGTTGTATAATGGCAGAACTAATACGAGGAGCCGTCATGTTTCCTGGAAGTGATCGTATCCTTGAATTTGTTGATATATTATTCCATCAGATCAGTTCATGAATGTCATATCAGTGATTCAGCTAGGCACTGGTCTCAGGAGAATTGCCCACCTATTTCTCAAATTGTCCTGGAAGAACTTTTTAAAAATTAGTTTAATTATTAAAGAATGTCCTGAAGAAATTTTGATAAAACTTGCAATTCTCCTGAAGATTTCAAAGTCTATCTGAAACACTGAATATTGATCAGCACAATTTTTTTTCAATTTCAATGAAATAGAAGTTAAAGTTTTGTTTCATTGGCACATAAATGCAACATAGCAACAAACACAATTTTCTTTAAAGTAAATGATATATTATTGCATTTTTGTGTGTAGAAGTACGAAATTGCATTATTTTTTCCATGTACAAGTAAATATGGACACAGAGCAGTGAAGTTATTATTAATTTTTCTTGAATCAGAATTTTTTAAAAACTAGTGTGTAGGGTTGAAGGCAATAAAATATTTGTTAACTTGCCTGACCCATGGAGAAATAAGATGATTCATGAACAAGTCTGTTTTATAACAAACAAATCAACACTGTTTGTCTTTGCAAAAGTTCTTTGATTATAGTATTTCAGATTATTATATAATTTTATCCCCTTGATTGAAGAAAAACTTGTGCTATAAATAATTTGGAATGTTAGATTGAGCACCTTGACTTATTGACATATTGATATGTATGACAAGGTCAGTAGAGTGTTGAAGAAATTAAGTGTTTACTCATATGATGATAACTATTTATCTGTATAGAAATAAAGTATATTCTATAAAGAAATTAATTTATTTAATTTTTTTTCCTTATATATTCTCAGATATTGATCAATGGAATAAAATAATTGAACAATTAGGGACACCATCTAAGGAATTTATGCAACGATTGCAACCAACTGTCAGGAATTATGTAGAAAACCGCCCACGATATGCAGGGTATAATTTTGATAGACTATTTCCAGATGTGATATTTCCACAAGACAGTACAGAACATCCAGGTTTACGAGCAAACATGGCTCGTGATTTATTATCTAAAATGTTAGTTGTTGATCCTGAAAAGAGGATTTCCGTGGACGATGCTTTAATGCATCCATATATACATGTATGGTATGACGAGAGTGAGGTCAATGGGGTGAGTGTCCATGTCACGGAAGCTCATGCGGTGAGTTTAATTAATTCTTAAGCATGAGCTTGGTTATGTTTATAATGCATGTTACTTTATCTTTTTTTATGATATAATATAGCAAGCATTCATTGTCCCAGCTTTGGTATGTGTAATATATTAACTACAAGCATTCATTGTCCCAGCTTTTGTGTATGTGATATATTAACTACAAGCATTCATTGTCCCAACTTTTGTGTATGTGATATATTAACTACAAGCATTCATTGTCCCAACTTTTGTGTATGTAATATATTAACTACAAGCATTCATTATCCCAACTTTTGTGTATGTAATATGTTAACTACAAGCATTCATTGTCCCAACTTTTGTGTATGTAATATGTTAACTACAAGCATTCATTGTCCCAACTTTTGTGTATGTAATATGTTCACTACAAGCATTCATTGTCCCAACTTTTGTGTATGTAATATGTTAACTACAAGCATTCATTGTCCCAACTTTTGTGTATGTAATATGTTAACTACAAGCATTCGTTGTCCCAACTTTTGTGTATGTAATATGTTAACTACAAGCATTCATTGTCCTAACTTTTGTGTATGTAATATGTTAACTACAAGCATTCATTGTCCTAACTTTTGTGTATGTAATATGTTAACTACAAGCATTCATTGTCCTAACTTTTGTGTATGTAATATGTTAACTACAAGCATTCATTGTCCTAACTTTTGTGTATGTAATATGTTAACTACAAACATTCATTGTCCTAACTTTTGTGTATGTAATATGTTCACTACAAGCATTCATTGTCCTAACTTTTGTGTATGTAATATGTTAACTACAAGCATTCATTGTCCCAACTTTTGTGTATGTAATATGTTAACTACAAGCATTCATTGTCCTAACTTTTGTGTATGTAATATGTTAACTACAAGCATTCATTGTCCCAACTTTTGTGTATGTAATGTTAACTACAAGCATTCATTGTCCCAACTTTTGTATGTGTAATATGTTCACTACAAGCATTCATTGTCCCAACTCTTGTGTATGTAATATGTTCACTGCAAGCATTCGTTGTCCCAACTTTTGTGTATGTAATATGTTCACTACAAGCATTCATTGTCCCAATTTTTGTGTATGTAATATGTTAACTACAAGCATTCATTGTCCCAACTTTTGTGTATGTAATGTTAACTACAAGCATTCATTGTCCCAACTTTTGTATGTGTAATATGTTCACTACAAGCATTCATTGTCCCAACTCTTGTGTATGTAATATGTTCACTGCAAGCATTCATTGTCCCAACTTTTGTGTATGTAATATGTTAACTACAAGCATTCATTGTCCCAACTCTTCAGTCTTGTGTATGTACATGTAATATGTTAACTACAAGCATTCATTGTCCCAACTTTTGTGTACGTAATATGTTAACTACAAGCATTCGTTGTCCCAACTTTTGTGTATGTAATATGTTAACTACAAGCATTCGTTGTCCCAACTTTTGTGTATGTAATATGTTAACTACAAGCATTCGTTGTCCCAACTTTTGTGTATGTAATATGTTCACTACAAGCATTCATTGTCCTAACTTTTGTGTATGTAATATGTTAACTACAAGCATTCATTGTCCTAACTTTTGTGTATGTAATATGTTAACTACAAGCATTCATTGTCCCAATTTTTGTGTATGTAATATGTTAACTACAAGCATTCATTGTCCTAACTTTTGTGTATGTAATATGTTAACTACAAGCATTCATTGTCCTAACTTTTGTGTATGTAATATGTTAACTACAAGCATTCATTGTCCTAACTTTTGTGTATGTAATATGTTAACTACAAGCATTCATTGTCCTAACTTTTGTGTATGTAATATGTTAACTACAAGCATTCATTGTCCTAACTTTTGTGTATGTAATATGTTTAACTACAAGCATTCATTGTCCCAACTTTTGTGTATGTAATATGTTCACTACAAGCATTCATTGTCCCAACTTTTGTGTATGTAATATGTTCACTACAAGCATTCATTGTCCTAACTTTTGTGTATGTAATATGTTGACTACAACCAATCATTGTCCTAACTTTTGTGTATGTAATATGTTAACTACAAGCATTCATTGTCCTAACTTTTGTGTATGTAATATGTTAACTACAAGCATTCATTGTCCCAACTTTTGTGTATGTAATATGTTAACTACAAGCATTCATTGTCCTAACTTTTGTGTATGTAATATGTTCACTACAAGCATTCATTGTCCCAACTTTTGTGTATGTAATATGTTCACTACAAGCATTCATTGTCCCAACTTTTGTGTATGTAATATGTTAACTACAAGCATTCATTGTCCCAACTTTTGTGTATGTAATATGTTAACTACAAGCAATCATTGTCCTAACTTTTGTGTATGTAATATGTTAACTACAAGCATTCATTGTCCCATTTTTTGTGTATGTAATATGTTAACTACAAGCATTCATTGTCCCAACTTTTGTGTATGTAATATGTTAACTACAAGCATTCATTGTCCCAACTTTTGTGTATGTAATATGTTAACTACAAGCATTCATTGTCCCAACTTTTGTGTATGTAATATGTTCACTACAAGCATTCATTGTCCCAACTTTTGTGTATGTAATATGTTCACTACAAGCATTCATTGTCCTAACGTTTGTGTATGTAATATGTTAAATACAAGCATTCATTGTCCCAACTTTTGTGTATGTAATATGTTCACTACAAGCATTCATTGTCCTAACTTTTGTGTATGTAATATGTTAACTACAAGCATTCATTGTCCTAACTTTTGTGTATGTAATATGTTAACTACAAGCATTCATTGTCATAGCTTTTGTGTATGTAATATGTTAACTACAAGCATTCATTGTCCTAACTTTTGTGTATGTAATATGTTAACTACAAGCATTCATTGTCCTAACTTTTGTGTATGTAATATGTTAACTACAAGCATTCATTGTCATAACTTTTGTGTATGTAATATGTTAACTACAAGCATTCATTGTCCTAACTTTTGTGTATGTAATATGTTAACTACAAGCATTCATTGTCCCAACTTTTGCGTATGTAATATGTTAACTACAAGCATTCATTGTCCTAACTTTTGTGTATGTAATATGTTAACTACAAGCATTCATTGTCCTAACTTTTGTGTATGTAATATGTTAACTACAAGCATTCATTGTCCTAACTTTTGTGTATGTAATATGTTAACTACAAGCATTCATTGTCCTAACTTTTGTGTATGTAATATGTTCACTACAAGCATTCATTGTCCTAACTTTTGTGTATGTAATATGTTAACTACAAGCATTCATTGTCCTAACTTTTGTGTATGTAATATGTTAACTACAAGCATTCATTGTCCCAACTTTTGTGTATGTAATATGTTAACTACAAGCATTCATTGTCCTAACTTTTGTGTATGTAATATGTTAACTACAAGCATTCATTGTCCCAACTTTTGTGTATGTAATATGTTAACTACAAGCATTCATTGTCCCAACTTTTGCGTATGTAATATGTTAACTACAAGCATTCATTGTCCTAACTTTTGTGTATGTAATATGTTAACTACAAGCATTCATTGTCCCAACTTTTGTGTATGTAATATGTTAACTACAAGCATTCATTGTCCCAACTTTTGTGTATGTAATATGTTAACTACAAGCATTCATTGTCCTAACTTTTGTGTATGTAATATGTTAACTACAAGCATTCATTGTCCTAACTTTTGTGTATGTAATATGTTAACTACAAGCATTCATTGTCCTAACTTTTGTGTATGTAATATGTTAACTACAAGCATTCATTGTCCTAACTTTTGTGTATGTAATATGTTAACTACAAGCATTCATTGTCCTAACTTTTGTGTATGTAATATGTTAACTACAAGCATTCATTGTCCTAACTTTTGTGTATGTAATATGTTAACTACAAGCATTCATTGTCCCAACTTTTGTGTATGTAATATGTTAACTACAAGCATTCATTGTCCCAACTTTTGCGTATGTAATATGTTAACTACAAGCATTCATTGTCCTAACTTTTGTGTATGTAATATGTTAACTACAAGCATTCATTGTCCCAACTTTTGTGTATGTAATATGTTAACTACAAGCATTCATTGTCCCAACTTTTGTGTATGTAATATGTTAACTACAAGCATTCATTGTCCTAACTTTTGTGTATGTAATATGTTAACTACAAGCATTCATTGTCCTAACTTTTGTGTATGTAATATGTTAACTACAAGCATTCATTGTCCTAACTTTTGTGTATGTAATATGTTAACTACAAGCATTCATTGTCCTAACTTTTGTGTATGTAATATGTTAACTACAAGCATTCATTGTCCTAACTTTTGTGTATGTAATATGTTAACTACAAGCATTCATTGTCCTAACTTTTGTGTATGTAATATGTTCACTACAAGCATTCATTGTCCTAACTTTTGTGTATGTAATATGTTAACTACAAGCATTCATTGTGCTAACTTTTGTGTATGTAATATGTTAACTACAAGCATTCATTGTCCTAACTTTTGTGTATGTAATATGTTAACTACAAGCATTCATTGTCCTAACTTTTGTGTATGTAATATGTTAACTACAAGCATTCATTGTCCTAACTTTTGTGTATGTAATATGTTAACTACAAGCATTCATTGTCCTAACTTTTGTGTATGTAATATGTTAACTACAAGCATTCATTGTCCTAACTTTTGTGTATGTAATATGTTAACTACAAGCATTCATTGTCCTAACTTTTGTGTATGTAATATGTTCACTACAAGCATTCATTGTCCTAACTTTTGTGTATGTAATATGTTAACTACAAGCATTCATTGTCCTAACTTTTGTGTATGTAATATGTTAACTACAAGCATTCATTGTCCTAACTTTTGTGTATGTAATATGTTAACTACAAGCATTCATTGTCCTAACTTTTGTGTATGTAATATGTTCACTACAAGCATTCATTGTCCTAACTTTTGTGTATGTAATATGTTAACTACAAGCATTCATTGTCCTAACTTTTGTGTATGTAATATGTTAACTACAAGCATTCATTGTCCTAACTTTTGTGTATGTAATATGTTAACTACAAGCATTCATTGTCCTAACTTTTGTGTATGTAATATGTTAACTACAAGCATTCATTGTCCTAACTTTTGTGTATGTAATATGTTAACTACAAGCATTCATTGTCCTAACTTTTGTGTATGTAATATGTTAACTACAAGCATTCATTGTCCTAACTTTTGTGTATGTAATATGTTCACTACAAGCATTCATTGTCCTAACTTTTGTGTATGTAATATGTTAACTACAAGCATTCATTGTCCTAACTTTTGTGTATGTAATATGTTAACTACAAGCATTCATTGTCCTAACTTTTGTGTATGTAATATGTTAACTACAAGCATTCATTGTCCTAACTTTTGTGTATGTAATATGTTAACTACAAGCATTCATTGTCCTAACTTTTGTGTATGTAATATGTTCACTACAAGCATTCATTGTCCTAACTTTTGTGTATGTAATATGTTAACTACAAGCATTCATTGTCCTAACTTTTGTGTATGTAATATGTTAACTACAAGCATTCATTGTCCTAACTTTTGTGTATGTAATATGTTAACTACAAGCATTCATTGTCCTAACTTTTGTGTATGTAATATGTTAACTACAAGCATTCATTGTCCTAACTTTTGTGTATGTAATATGTTCACTACAAGCATTCATTGTCCTAACTTTTGTGTATGTAATATGTTAACTACAAGCATTCATTGTCCTAACTTTTGTGTATGTAATATGTTAACTACAAGCATTCATTGTCCTAACTTATGTGTATGTAATATGTTAACTACAAGCATTCATTGTCCTAACTTTTGTGTATGTAATATGTTAACTACAAGCATTCATTGTCCTAACTTTTGTGTATGTAATATGTTAACTACAAGCATTCATTGTCCTAACTTTTGTGTATGTAATATGTTAACTACAAGCATTCATTGTCCTAACTTTTGTGTATGTAATATGTTCACTACAAGCATTCATTGTCCTAACTTTTGTGTATGTAATATGTTAACTACAAGCATTCATTGTCCTAACTTTTGTGTATGTAATATGTTAACTACAAGCATTCATTGTCCTAACTTTTGTGTATGTAATATGTTAACTACAAGCATTCATTGTCCTAACTTTTGTGTATGTAATATGTTAACTACAAGCATTCATTGTCCTAACTTTTGTGTATGTAATATGTTCACTACAAGCATTCATTGTCCTAACTTTTGTGTATGTAATATGTTAACTACAAGCATTCATTGTCCTAACTTTTGTGTATGTAATATGTTAACTACAAGCATTCATTGTCCTAACTTTTGTGTATGTAATATGTTAACTACAAGCATTCATTGTCCTAACTTTTGTGTATGTAATATGTTCACTACAAGCATTCATTGTCCTAACTTTTGTGTATGTAATATGTTAACTACAAGCATTCATTGTCCTAACTTTTGTGTATGTAATATGTTAACTACAAGCATTCATTGTCCTAACTTTTGTGTATGTAATATGTTAACTACAAGCATTCATTGTCCTAACTTTTGTGTATGTAATATGTTAACTACAAGCATTCATTGTCCTAACTTTTGTGTATGTAATATGTTAACTACAAGCATTCATTGTCCTAACTTTTGTGTATGTAATATGTTAACTACAAGCATTCATTGTCCTAACTTTTGTGTATGTAATATGTTAACTACAAGCATTCATTGTCCTAACTTTTGTGTATGTAATATGTTAACTACAAGCATTCATTGTCCTAACTTTTGTGTATGTAATATGTTAACTACAAGCATTCATTGTCCTAACTTTTGTGTATGTAATATGTTCACTACAAGCATTCATTGTCCTAACTTTTGTGTATGTAATATGTTCACTACAAGCATTCATTGTCCTAACTTTTGTGTATGTAATATGTTAACTACAAGCATTCATTGTCCTAACTTTTGTGTATGTAATATGTTAACTACAAGCATTCATTGTCCTAACTTTTGTGTATGTAATATGTTCACTACAAGCATTCATTGTCCTAACTTTTGTGTATGTAATATGTTCACTACAAGCATTCATTGTCCTAACTTTTGTGTATGTAATATGTTAACTACAAGCATTCATTGTCCTAACTTTTGTGTATGTAATATGTTAACTACAAGCATTCATTGTCCTAACTTTTGTGTATGTAATATGTTAACTACAAGCATTCATTGTCCTAACTTTTGTGTATGTAATATGTTCACTACAAGCATTCATTGTCCTTACTTTTGTGTATGTAATATGTTCACTACAAGCATTCATTGTCCTAACTTTTGTGTATGTAATATGTTCACTACAAGCATTCATTGTCCTAACTTTTGTGTATGTAATATGTTAACTACAAGCATTCATTGTCCTAACTTTTGTGTATGTAATATGTTAACTACAAGCATTCATTGTCCTAACTTTTGTGTATGTAATATGTTCACTACAAGCATTCATTGTCCTAACTTTTGTGTATGTAATATGTTAACTACAAGCATTCATTGTCCTAACTTTTGTGTATGTAATATGTTAACTACAAGCATTCATTGTCCTAACTTTTGTGTATGTAATATGTTCACTACAAGCATTCATTGTCCTAACTTTTGTGTATGTAATATGTTCACTACAAGCATTCATTGTCCTAACTTTTGTGTATGTAATATGTTAACTACAAGCATTCATTGTCCTAACTTTTGTGTATGTAATATGTTAACTACAAGCATTCATTGTCCTAACTTTTGTGTATGTAATATGTTCACTACAAGCATTCATTGTCC
Source organism: Bathymodiolus brooksi (assembly GCA_963680875.1). NCBI lineage: Eukaryota > Metazoa > Mollusca > Bivalvia > Mytilida > Modiolidae > Bathymodiolus > Bathymodiolus brooksi. The sequence continues at coordinate 62,836,598 of OY804579.1, forward strand.
TAACTTTTGTGTATGTAATATGTTCACTACAAGCATTCATTGTCCTAACTTTTGTGTATGTAATATGTTAACTACAAGCATTCATTGTCCTAACTTTTGTGTATGTAATATGTTAACTACAAGCATTCATTGTCCTAACTTTTGTGTATGTAATATGTTAACTACAAGCATTCATTGTCCTAACTTTTGTGTATGTAATATGTTAACTACAAGCATTCATTGTCCTAACTTTTGTGTATGTAATATGTTCACTACAAGCATTCATTGTCCTAACTTTTGTGTATGTAATATGTTCACTACAAGCATTCATTGTCCTAACTTTTGTGTATGTAATATGTTAACTACAAGCATTCATTGTCCTAACTTTTGTGTATGTAATATGTTAACTACAAGCATTCATTGTCCTAACTTTTGTGTATGTAATATGTTAACTACAAGCATTCATTGTCCTAACTTTTGTGTATGTAATATGTTAACTACAAACATTCATTGTCCTAACTTTTGTGTATGTAATATGTTAACTACAAACATTCATTGTCCTAACTTTTGTGTATGTAATATGTTAACTACAAACATTCATTTTCCTAACTTTTGTGTATGTAATATGTTGACTACAAGCATTCATTGTCCTAACTTTTGTGTATGTAATATGTTAACTACAAGCATTCATTGTCCTAACTTTTGTGTATGTAATATGTTAACTACAAGCATTCATTGTCCTAACTTTTGTGTATGTAATATGTTAACTACAAGCATTCATTGTCCTAACTTTTGTGTATGTAATATGTTAACTACAAACATTCATTGTCCTAACTTTTGTGTATGTAATATGTTAACTACAAACATTCATTGTCCTAACTTTTGTGTATGTAATATGTTAACTACAAACATTCATTGTCCTAACTTTTGTGTATGTAATATGTTAACTACAAGCATTCATTGTCCTAACTTTTGTGTATGTAATATGTTAACTACAAGCATTCATTGTCCTAACTTTTGTGTATGTAATATGTTAACTACAAGCATTCATTGTCCTAACTTTTGTGTATGTAATATGTTAACTACAAGCATTCATTGTCCTAACTTTTGTGTATGTAATATGTTCACTACAAGCATTCATTGTCCTAACTTTTGTGTATGTAATATGTTAACTACAAGCATTCATTGTCCTAACTTTTGTGTATGTAATATGTTAACTACAAGCATTCATTGTCCTAACTTTTGTGTATGTAATATGTTAACTACAAGCATTCATTGTCCTAACTTTTGTGTATGTAATATGTTAACTACAAGCATTCATTGTCCTAACTTTTGTGTATGTAATATGTTAACTACAAGCATTCATTGTCCTAACTTTTGTGTATGTAATATGTTAACTACAAGCATTCATTGTCCTAACTTTTGTGTATGTAATATGTTAACTACAAGCATTCATTGTCCTAACTTTTGTGTATGTAATATGTTAACTACAAGCATTCATTGTCCTAACTTTTGTGTATGTAATATGTTAACTACAAGCATTCATTGTCCTAACTTTTGTGTATGTAATATGTTAACTACAAGCATTCATTGTCCTAACTTTTGTGTATGTAATATGTTAACTACAAGCATTCATTGTCCTAACTTTTGTGTATGTAATATGTTAACTACAAGCATTCATTGTCCTAACTTTTGTGTATGTAATATGTTAACTACAAGCATTCATTGTCCTAACTTTTGTGTATGTAATATGTTAACTACAAGCATTCATTGTCCTAACTTTTGTGTATGTAATATGTTAACTACAAGCATTCATTGTCCTAACTTTTGTGTATGTAATATGTTAACTACAAGCATTCATTGTCCTAACTTTTGTGTATGTAATATGTTAACTACAAGCATTCATTGTCCTAACTTTTGTGTATGTAATATGTTAACTACAAGCATTCATTGTCCTAACTTTTGTGTATGTAATATGTTAACTACAAGCATTCATTGTCCTAACTTTTGTGTATGTAATATGTTAACTACAAGCATTCATTGTCCTAACTTTTGTGTATGTAATATGTTAACTACAAGCATTCATTGTCCTAACTTTTGTGTATGTAATATGTTAACTACAAGCATTCATTGTCCTAACTTTTGTGTATGTAATATGTTAACTACAAGCATTCATTGTCCTAACTTTTGTGTATGTAATATGTTAACTACAAGCATTCATTGTCCTAACTTTTGTGTATGTAATATGTTAACTACAAGCATTCATTGTCCTAACTTTTGTGTATGTAATATGTTAACTACAAGCATTCATTGTCCTAACTTTTGTGTATGTAATATGTTAACTACAAGCATTCATTGTCCTAACTTTTGTGTATGTAATATGTTAACTACAAGCATTCATTGTCCTAACTTTTGTGTATGTAATATGTTAACTACAAGCATTCATTGTCCTAACTTTTGTGTATGTAATATGTTAACTACAAGCATTCATTGTCCTAACTTTTGTGTATGTAATATGTTAACTACAAGCATTCATTGTCCTAACTTTTGTGTATGTAATATGTTAACTACAAGCATTCATTGTCCTAACTTTTGTGTATGTAATATGTTAACTACAAGCATTCATTGTCCTAACTTTTGTGTATGTAATATGTTAACTACAAGCATTCATTGTCCTAACTTTTGTGTATGTAATATGTTAATACAAGCATTCATTGTCCTAACTTTTGTGTATGTAATATGTTAACTACAAGCATTCATTGTCCTAACTTTTGTGTATGTAATATGTTAACTACAAGCATTCATTGTCCTAACTTTTGTGTATGTAATATGTTAACTACAAGCATTCATTGTCCTAACTTTTGTGTATGTAATATGTTAACTACAAGCATTCATTGTCCTAACTTTTGTGTATGTAATATGTTAACTACAAGCATTCATTGTCCTAACTTTTGTGTATGTAATATGTTAACTACAAGCATTCATTGTCCTAACTTTTGTGTATGTAATATGTTAACTACAAGCATTCATTGTCCTAACTTTTGTGTATGTAATATGTTAACTACAAGCATTCATTGTCCTAACTTTTGTGTATGTAATATGTTAACTACAAGCATTCATTGTCCTAACTTTTGTGTATGTAATATGTTAACTACAAGCATTCATTGTCCTAACTTTTGTGTATGTAATATGTTAACTACAAGTATTCATTGTCCTAACTTTTGTGTATGTAATATGTTAACTACAAGCATTCATTGTCCTAACTTTTGTGTATGTAATATGTTAACTACAAGCATTCATTGTCCTAACTTTTGTGTATGTAATATGTTAACTACAAGCATTCATTGTCCTAACTTTTGTGTATGTAATATGTTAACTACAAGCATTCATTGTCCTAACTTTTGTGTATGTAATATGTTAACTACAAGCATTCATTGTCCTAACTTTTGTGTATGTAATATGTTAACTACAAGCATTCATTGTCCTAACTTTTGTGTATGTAATATGTTAACTACAAGCATTCATTGTCCTAACTTTTGTGTATGTAATATGTTAACTACAAGCATTCATTGTCCTAACTTTTGTGTATGTAATATGTTAACTACAAGCATTCATTGTCCTAACTTTTGTGTATGTAATATGTTAACTACAAGCATTCATTGTCCTAACTTTTGTGTATGTAATATGTTAACTACAAGCATTCATTGTCCTAACTTTTGTGTATGTAATATGTTAACTACAAGCATTCATTGTCCTAACTTTTGTGTATGTAATATGTTAACTACAAGCATTCATTGTCCTAACTTTTGTGTATGTAATATGTTAACTACAAGCATTCATTGTCCTAACTTTTTGTGTATGTAATATGTTAACTACAAGCATTCATTGTCCTAACTTTTGTGTATGTAATATGTTAACTACAAGCATTCATTGTCCTAACTTTTGTGTATGTAATATGTTAACTACAAGCATTCATTGTCCTAACTTTTGTGTATGTAATATGTTAACTACAAGCATTCATTGTCCTAACTTTTGTGTATGTAATATGTTAACTACAAGCATTCATTGTCCTAACTTTTGTGTATGTAATATGTTAACTACAAGCATTCATTGTCCTAACTTTTGTGTATGTAATATGTTAACTACAAGCATTCATTGTCCTAACTTTTGTGTATGTAATATGTTAACTACAAGCATTCATTGTCCTAACTTTTGTGTATGTAATATGTTAACTACAAGCATTCATTGTCCTAACTTTTGTGTATGTAATATGTTAACTACAAGCATTCATTGTCCTAACTTTTGTGTATGTAATATGTTAACTACAAGCATTCATTGTCCTAACTTTTGTGTATGTAATATGTTAACTACAAGCATTCATTGTCCTAACTTTTGTGTATGTAATATGTTAACTACAAGCATTCATTGTCCTAACTTTTGTGTATGTAATATGTTAACTACAAGCATTCATTGTCCTAACTTTTGTGTATGTAATATGTTAACTACAAGCATTCATTGTCCTAACTTTTTGTGTATGTAATATGTTAACTACAAGCATTCATTGTCCTAACTTTTGTGTATGTAATATGTTAACTACAAGCATTCATTGTCCTAACTTTTGTGTATGTAATATGTTAACTACAAGCATTCATTGTCCTAACTTTTGTGTATGTAATATGTTAACTACAAGCATTCATTGTCCTAACTTTTGTGTATGTAATATGTTAACTACAAGCATTCATTGTCCTAACTTTTGTGTATGTAATATGTTAACTACAAGCATTCATTGTCCTAACTTTTGTGTATGTAATATGTTAACTACAAGCATTCATTGTCCTAACTTTTGTGTATGTAATATGTTAACTACAAGCATTCATTGTCCTAACTTTTGTGTATGTAATATGTTAACTACAAGCATTCATTGTCCTAACTTTTGTGTATGTAATATGTTAACTACAAGCAATCATTGTCCTAACTTTTGTGTATGTAATATGTTAACTACAAGCATTCATTGTCCTAACTTTTGTGTATGTAATATGTTAACTACAAGCATTCATTGTCCTAACTTTTGTGTATGTAATATGTTAACTACAAGCATTCATTGTCCTAACTTTTGTGTATGTAATATGTTAACTACAAGCATTCATTGTCCTAACTTTTGTGTATGTATATGTTAATACAAGCACTTCATTGTCCTAACTTTTGTGTATGTAATATGTTAACTACAAGCATTCATTGTCCTAACCTTTTGTG